>CM023486.1:41687947-42046501 GCA_013339685.2 Hyalomma asiaticum
AACTTCAAAGGACACCATCGAACTTGCCCTATATTTTTATATCTCTATATCCCCGTATACATGATACAATACGCATTCCCTGCCCCGCCGCGGTGGTCTAGTGGTTACGGCACTCGGCTGCAGATCCGAGGTCACGGGATCAAATCCCGGCCGCGGCGGCTGCATTTCGATGGAGGCGAAATGTTGAGGCCGGTGTGCTGTGCGATGTCAGTGCACGTTAAAGAACCCCAGGTGGTCGAAATTTCCGGAGCCCTCCACTACGGCGTCTCTCATAATAAGAGCTGGTTTTGGGACGTTAAACCCCACATAACAACAATACGCATCCCCTATCGTTGGTCACCTCTAAAATACTTAATTAAAAAAATACACTTCGCATAAATCATCAATGAAAGTTTTTACGCATTAGCAACAGAACAGAACATAACGCAACGCGCTGCCTCCGAGACTTCACATCCTATTTTGCTCATTTACTTACGCTCCGAAGTGTCTGCGTGGTCGTGGCGGTGAAATGTATGAAGGGCTGAGTGCATAAATAGCATTCAACATCCTATAAGGTTAAGACTCGAGAGAGGACCTTTCAAGGGCGCACATCCGCATCAGACATGCGATGGAGACATAGATCATTGTTAAGCAGTTTGAGAAGGAAAAATGATGTTTTAGTGGCACGGTAGTACCAAAGCGCAACGACGAAAATACCGCTGTAGGAAAAAGCACAGTAGGCATAACAGCAACAACTGCAGGAAGATACAACCCGTATACGTGTTTCCACGAAAGACGCTCTGAATCATTCAAAACCTTCAGCAGCACATCGCAAAGCCAAACTTCAGAAGCATACCTAACTCAGGATCAGTCTTACAGAATCCGAAACTCAAGTCGAACCTTTAACCTAGTTGAACTCCAGGTGTAAGCGTGCACGTTTGAAGCTTACGTCTTGCATTATGGATGTCCATCTTTTTGGATTCGCGCAAACGGACTATGGTGTGTGATGTGCGCGGTTTGAAAAGTGCGCGTGAAAAACAAAAGTGAGTGACACAAAGAAAAGAAGACGAGAGAAGACGCTTGGGGACCAGATAAGAACAGTTCATGAAAAAAATCCGCCCGCACCTTCCCACGGGGGGAACTCGAGTAAATGCGTAATTGGGTATGGTTTGTGGACGATTGCGTCCACAAGCAGCGTCCGGAGCCGCGTCTCGTTGACGACGTTTGCACGCCGCTTCTCGCTCACGTACCTGGGGTCTTGAAGCTCGCTGCTCACGTTTCGCCGCTGCTTCTCGTGCGTTCGAGGGAGAGGAGTACGGGGGAGAGGTCCGCGAAGACGCCCTTGACTGAATTCCGAACGCGCGCTCCGCCGCTTATATACACACCGCCCGCGTTCGAGGGAGAGGAGTACGGGGGAGAGGCCCGCACCCCCACTGCGCATGCTCGGCTTGCTGAACGCCCGGTGGGCCGGCACGAGACGAGCCGAGCATGCGCATTGGGGGTTTGGACGGCGCCGACGCCGAAGCGCGACATCGTGCGACTAAGAAATGCTCCGCATTTAAAACGACGACGAATAAGAAAGAAAGGCGTGGCGTTGCAAAATTAATAAGAGAAGAAAACAAAGCCGCGAACCACAAAGATCCATGGTGTCCCCAACGGCGAATAGCTGAAGAACCCGGGGACGCAGTGCTGGCCAATCAGAGGGGAACAACTAAGCAGAAAGAAAAAAAGAGCTTGCAGCATCGCATGGTCGGGGAGAGTTCCAGGCAGGAGAGTTCGAGAAAGGCAACGGAAGGCAGCGGATCGTCCACCGGGCCAGGCGTTGAAGACAGCAGTCGGGTTCCGGACCCGAGCCACAAGGGCTTCACCCGACCGGGACCTCCTGCTGACCTGGTCCCAGCCATTAGAACTCCAGCGGCTCGCAAGCTCCAGGCGAGGACTTACTCCATCTTGTGCCCGCAGGCATAGTGTGAACAGTCGGGCTGCGGGTCCGAGCTCCACGTCCAGATGCCTGGCCAATATGCCGGTACCACGTCATCGAGCCGCCTAGCCGCCCACGTCCTCCGTCGTCACGAGACATCTGGTGTGGTCATTTTTGCAAGCCTGCAGCGCTTCAGTCATACGTCTTCAATCCAGCCGATCGACGATTCGGTGAGCCACGCACTTCTCCCGCGTCGCCTTCACACATCACTGACGGACCCTTAGAGATTAAACTGCCAGGACTCTCGTAGCACCTATACAGACTTTATTAGAACTAATTTCGCCGTTTTGTCATGCTTTTATTTCTCAAGTGCTTGTTCTTTCATTATGCTCTTTCTTATTAGTTTAAATTAAAAACCTTGTGTTTTGTTGTGTTGTGTGAAGAACGGCTTTGTTCTCAATTAGGCTCTCGGAGGCTTCGGATGAGAGAGTCGTCCGAAAACGAATCTGTTAAAGGAATCTGCTAAATCATCACACGGACACACACTACTGGAAGTATATACTCGGGAGTGAATACCATTTCTCTCAAAGGTGCAAAGGCAGAGAACTGAACGCGAAGTAGACCATTCATCGAAAGAGACTGGATGCGGTTGTAATTTATCACAACCTTTAAAACGTTTAGCAAGAAGGTTTCTGAAAAAGCGCGATAAGAATGTAAGAAATCTGCTACCAACCTTACAGCAAACTTAGGGCGATCCTTGACTCTAGGTGGCTATAGACTACACAGTTACACAAAAGAAACTAAAAATAAAGCCCACAAATGTGATCTCGTCTCGAATATTTTTCTCTGTATCTACCAATCAACGTTAAATGCACGTTTTATCAAGTAGCATCGACCCTTCACGCAGACTGCGTATTCGTCAAGTCACAATCCGCCATAAGTTCCGCCAGAGCGGTATAGTGGCTGCGGTACTCGGCTGCTGATCCGTAGGCCACGGGATCGAATCCCGGCAGCGGCGGCTGCATTTTTATGGAGACGGAATATAATCATATTGTGGCCTGGCATACTCATATCCTGGTTTTAGGACGTAACACCCCACTAATTATTATTAAGTGAGTGATTATTGGTGACACTACCGTCTCTGCTTCACAATCTCCTAAGCATAATTTTCTTTGTCACGTGGAGATACGCCGTGTTCACTGCCCAACGACGTAAGTGCCGGCCGAGTAATGTAAAACAGAATATGCCTTCAGTTCTGCCCCTTACGGTAGCTACGCAGGAGCGGAAACCATTAGCGAACTGAGACGAAGTGAGTCGCTTCTTTGTGCCGTCACTGTTCATTCAATGCAAACGCCGAGACGTTAGCTGAACCCTTTGTTTCGAAATGAGTTAAGATTGCTCGTTCGAACTAAGTGCAGCCAGTGTCCAGCTGGCTAACAAGGCACTTTGTATGCAGGTTTCCCAGAATGTGTGTGCACGATGACGGCAACTTGTACCCACAGAAAATGCGGGACAATTTATTTACTCGCAAAGGGTCCAGGAGATATGGTAATATAGATATATGTACGAAAATCACTCAACTGTATTTTTTTTTCTATCCTTGGTGATGCTATCTCTTGCGAACTTAGTAATTTGGTATTTGCCTCTCCTTTTAACGTTTCTTTGACGGATAAATTCTTTATTCCTACGGCCTTATAACAGCTTCCGTTGGTATATCTCTTCCATCATAAAGTATCTGTTAAGGGTATACAGAAACACACTCATTTTTTACCATTATTGGTAGCGTAAGTTCCGCAACTAAAGTCTTCCGATAAGAAAAGGCAGGCAGCTCTGCTTTCACAAATATTGCCGTCAATTTTAAAATACGGAGAAGAAAGGGTACATTGAAAAATTTTCAACAGCGCTTTCTCTTTGCTTGTGAAAAAATATGATACAATAATAAAAAATCGTATCTTTATTTTTTTGGGGAAGCTTACTGTTTCTTTTGTACATTTGCTTCAAAGTATGCTGCTTATTATGGCCTTGCCGCCCAGCTTAAATTTTGCAGTGTAATTAAAAGCGAATACAGCTATGTGCTCTTCTGTGAAGAGATTTAGTTTGCAACGCTCACTCGACAACCTATGAACGAATCTTTTGTGAACTGCGAATTTCGCGCCGAACTCAAAACCGCGCTAAGATGGTGCAAATACGGGAGTTAGTGGGGGTGAATTTAGCCGCTTCTAGTACTCATTTGACGTTGTCATATTCAGGCGCATGTTGGTTTGCAGTTATCTAAATGTCGACAAAGAAAAATTTATGTGCATAGCACTTTCCGGTCGTGGAATAAGGAACATTCTTTTTAGTATTATCAATAGTAGTAAAATGCTATCAATATTGGGAGTATTTATTTTTCTTGCATAGGATTACGATTCCACATGAAGCACCATACACTATTTATTTCTTTATTTATTTATTTATTTATTTATTACAAATACTTTCAAAGCCCAAGGGCATTACAGAAAGGAGTGGTTAATATAGAAATACAAATGTGCAGAAATACATTTCAAAAACAAAAGTTAACAAGATATCATGTCTTGAATGGCACTTTTGAAGCTCATGTCAGTAATTCCTGCAACGGAGGCGGGAAGGTGGTTCCATTCTGTGCTGGTCTGGGGGATAAAAGAATCGTTATATAGGTTGGTTCGGCAATGTGGGATACCAACCTTAAAGCTGTGGTCAACGCGTGGTGAAATGTACTCAGGTTGAAGAAAAATGAAACAATAATGAAACAAAACTCCTAAATAATAACGTATAACTAATGATTATGACTGACAGTGAGATACTGCCTACATGGCTATTTTGCTCTATCTTCCACGTCGAGCGCTGTTCCATAAGGATTCTCAGTTTCTGCATTTCGGAGTGTTTGGCAATATAAGGTGCAGAGACCAGAGTTTGTTGAGGGTGAACATTGTTCTCAGCCTTAAGAGAACAAGAAGCGTATTATGTAAATATGACAGCTCCACAAGCGCCATACCTGGGGAGGTGCGAAGCGTGCAGAACTGAGCCGGTGTTTCCCCCAGGTACACGTCAGTCGCTAGTAATGGGCTTGCAATTACCGTGCCCACGACGACGACGAGATCAGACACCGATAGCCCGGGCTCGTTACAGAAATTCGCTAAATCGAGAAACCACAACTCCACGCGAACACTATCCCACTTCACGGCCTCCAGGATCGGCCCATGCATGCACACACAGTGTTTGACTGCACTGCCTCAAGGATCAGCCCACTGAGACGCGCGCATTAGCACGACAACCTGCTTCGCACTATCGTTTCTAGGCGATGTTAATTTAAAAGTAATTTTGCTTTAAATACTTTTGCTTTAACCAGACATCAGTTACACGGAAATTGAAAGCGGTGTAGTGATGATATAAGGTTCATGTGACAAGGAAGCTCAACGCGGCTATGGACGACGAGGTCGGCACCGACTGGAAGACACTATGGAATAGGCTGAATCAGCCAGAGTCAGTCAGCTCGCGCCCCACTACCGTAGCTCTAGCGATCCGGCTGAGGAGCTATCGAGGGCGCGCTTCTTTATTACACCCGTTTCTTCGGCGTGCATACAATGTGGCGGTGGTGTGGTCGGTAGGGCTTCCATCGCCTATCGTCGCATCTCGGGTAGTTGTGGCTTCGTACAGCAGCGGGTTGTACTCTTTCCTTGGGAACTGTGCCTTGATTTCCTTTTACCATAGCTTGCTTTACCGTGACGACGACGAGAGAAGACGCCCACAGCTCGAGCGCATGAGGTGCATTGTATACCTAAAAGAAGGAACTAAAGCCAGTGCAAACCCCGTGAAATCTGAGTTCAAAACAGCGGAGCTTAGGCAAGCATGTCAAGATCGCTATCGTCGGCATGTCTATAGCGCTGCGACTGTCACTATGATTATCATGTAGCAGTGGGCTGCAGGCAAAGGTACGGGTAGAGGGCAAGTGGATTGACGCTTTTCCCTTGTGCGTAATTGCAGACTTATTCTGATAATTACTTCTTCCTTTTTGATATCGTTATTTCGTTACCTGTTTTTATATTGCCCTTCGCATAATCACTGTGATCTGGCAGTGGAGTGAGGGAAAGAGAGTGGGCCCACGCTGATGCCAAGGGCGTCGGTAGCTGGTCAAAGGCTAGAGAGAGTTCGCTTTTCCCTGCAAGTGACACTGGATATCGGGAGCAGCGGACATAGCGATCCCTTTAACAACACTGTTATTCAAACAGGTCAATTTATTTGTTATGGTAAAACAAGGTTATGCTTTCAAACAAATAAAGCTTTAGAAAAATAACAAAACGGACGGAACAAAGGTAAAGAATGCAAATACGACTCCAATAATTTCCAAAGGAGCAATGACAACTCAATGTGAAACACCAAAGAAAGCCATCTGAAAGTACGAAAGGCCTAATTAAGAAACGATTAACAGAATAAAGACACCACATCAAGAAAGAAAGAGAACTTGCCAACCGACCGCTACGGAATAACAAAAAAAAAAAACAAACTGCGGCTAGCGGCCTCAAGTGGGAGAAAGATAACCACTAATGTTAATGTGTGTTTTTTGTTCCTAAATTGTGGGAGAACCACACCGAAGTTTGGACGCTCCGTTTATCTGACAGCACTTCCTTTAAATGCCCCAAAGACTCAGCGTTTTTCTACATCACGCAAGTAACAGGGTAAGCTCCACTAACGTGAAAACTAGGAAGGTGCGAAGCCTGCCGTGATGCCCCGGTGTTTCCAATAGGAAACGTCAGTCCCTGCTAATGGGCTTGCTTTACCGTGTTCACGACGAAGACGACGTTAGACGCCGACAGCCCGGACGCATTAGCAGAAACTCGGTACAATCGCTTCTGACACGATAACCTTTCACATACACTGTCTGGGTGCACTGCCTTCAGGATGAGACCACCGTTACGACAGCAGAGATACGCCGAAGCCTAGCTGCTAAACTGCTCGCCACGTAAAATAAAGCTGAGCAAAATGTGTAACCGCAGCATCGGAAAGGCAGAGCCAACCTTGAGCAACGCTGCGGCGTCCGCACACTAGGAACACTCTTTCCTTGGATGCCCAAGAATGCACGTAGTAACGTACAACTACAGAAACAACATCAAACTTGGAACATTACATACATTTCAAAGTATGTAATTCGTTATCTAGTAAATTGAAAGCTGAACGCCACGCAGCAGCTTCATGAATAAAATAAAGACAATATTTATTAAGTCATAGAAGGCAGTACAAGAAATATTGAGAAAGTAGACATGTAATAAGACGAGACACCTTCGATGTTGGCCATGCTTAGTAAGAAAATATAAATAGCTAGGCTATTAAGAGCAGTAAAGGTAAAAAAAAAATCAGCTCAGCAACTTAAGGTTCACCTATGGATTCGTCCTTTTCGGCAAAATGGCTTGATATTACCACGGAGATCCCAGATTTATTCCGGCTTTCCCATTGTTTGCACAGGAAAAAGAAAGAACGGTAACCATTTTTTTAAATAACGGTTATTAAGCATAACGAGCGGATCCAACGCGGCCAGTGCGATCCGTTCCATTCCATGTTGAGCCTACCTCTCACTTTTGCACTCCAGAAATATTTTGATATCTTCCGGACTGAACATGACTATGACTATGGCGATAAAGTGATAGCTGACCACAAATGCAACTTTACAAACCTTACACAACGTTCGAAGCGCCACTTTTCTGACCCTTGAAACGATTCACTAAAGAAAAATGATTTGACAACCATGATAGGGGTGTGTTCCGTTGTGTTCTCTTCCAAACTTTTTACGCAACCGCTCCCTTCAGGTTACACGCAAGGGTATTTACTTCGAGCGTAAAACAGTATATGCGCTTGAACCTATGCATTGGAATGTTTTACTGAGCAATTTGTTTCCTGAAATGGAGTAGTCACCTAATATTTAGACACACGTATGTAACTAGCGACTTTGAACGGATACTATATACTGGCGGCAAGAAGCTGTGCTCATGCGCGTCACGCACTCTCAACTACGCAACAAAAACGGCGCCATGGGACACATAACGACAGACTCCGTAGTAGGCAATTCAAATGCTACGCGGAGGCCCCGCACTACCCCGTGAAGAAAAATGAAGACAGGTGAGCAGAGGCAAAAAGATCGGCGCTCCCGATTCAGTAGAGCAGCACGTCACAATATACAAGCACTTTAAAGTACTTTATGATGTTTGTCCTGTTGAGTGATTGCCCCCCGCGGCTTCACGTACCGTGCAGCGGAATTGCTGTCCCCGCAAATTCGCGCTGACGTTGGGCAGCATGACACAGTACCGATATTTGTTGAGCACTAGGGTGCCACATGAGAGCAACGGTAGCTTCGACGTCTAGATTTGTGGTGTTAGTTAGTCTCATATTTTTTTCTCTCTTTCTCGGTGTTTTTTTTTTTTTTTTCACTGATGGGACAAGAGATTTTGCGCATAGGGAAATATAAACGCGGTAGCGTAAAAAGCTTGTGTCGGAAAAAATTCGGCGTTATTGTGGGCGTCCGCTGCGGAAAGACACATTTCGAACAGCTGCTGTAAGCAACCGGTGCATCCGACCACGTAAGCCCTCCAACATGGAGCAGATGCTTGAGTGAACAAAATGAAGTCTACCAACGTGGAATCTCTAGAAAAAAAATGTAAACCAAGACGTAACTAAAACCTACGCACATAGCATCTCCGATTTAAATTTCAATGTACGAGAAACAATAATTACTCTACGTGGAAACTGGAATAAATCAAGCCTTCTAAATAGGACGCGCTAAAATAATGAGCCTTGTATGGGAAGGCTACGGTATAAGCAGTTTTCTGGGGCGCTACATGTTGTGGTGCGCAAATATCGTGGGCGGAAAGAAGGAACGCTCAGACGTATCTGATTGACTTGAGGGTTTTAACGTTCCAAAACAAGCTCTAATTTTAACAGACGTCGTAATGAGGTCTCCGGAAATTTCCACCACCTGGGGTTCTTTAACGTGCACCGATATTGCGCAGCACGAGGGCCTCAACATTTCGCCTCCATCGAAATGCGCCGTCGCGGCCGGGATTCGATCCCGCAACCTTCGGATCAGCAGCCGAGTGCCATAAACACTACCCCACCGCGGCGTGGCGAAAGCTGGAAAGTAGGGCAAGACGGCGGTTGTGCAGAGCTCAAAATATTTTGGGGGTTGTTCTGACACCGAAACACGCCCATTCTCTTGATACGCTTCAGCCGATTGGCACAGAACAGTTCCACCGTTAAATGAGAATCTTCAGCGACCTCCAACTCTTTGTAGCTAACTTCCCTGGCGTCGTTTTCTGTTTACTTCGTTAGAGTTTGTATTTGTACGCGTATCTATTGATTACATTACGCGGCAGAGCACGAACATGATTCAATTCAAATAGAAGCTCTGCGTCTAATAATAACGAATCAATAAATAGCCTCCCTTCTCTGTCTAATGCTCTTGGAAGGCTTGGCTCGCTTTCGCTATACGACATCCAACTTCAAAATAACGAATAACAAAGACCGCATGGCAAACCACATTATGAAGTTGCGTAATTTCTTGGGATGAAATGGTTCACGCCTACTACGACGTATTTATTTCATTGTAGTGACTACTAAGAATGATATATTCATGTGCACTAGAGTGGAATACGAACAGTGCATACGAAAACAGTGAAACCCACTCAGTCAAGTCGAAATATAAGTTCCTAGCGCTCCTAACTGCCTTATCAGGACGTTCGGAGGAAGCGCGCTGTATGTATTTATTTACAGTGGTAATTATTCCTTGTGTCCCAATTCAGAGTAACTAACCGCAGTGTTGGGCTATTTCACCTGTATAACTCTATTCGCCCTCTTCTTTCTTCCTCTCTTTAGCTCTCAGAAGAAAAAAAAGTAGGGTCACATTAAGACAGCACATGGGGATTTGATACATCACATTTGTAAATGTGATCGGACAATGCATTATGCCACGCGTTGAATGAAAGTAAAGAAATATCAGCGTGAGTCTATCATCAGAAGGAGCAACATTCCTGTGGGCTTTCTTCGATCAGGATTGCAGGGTACCTCACATAACATGAAGTCTATTGCTAATTTAAACTGTATACAAAGTGTCGGTAGTTGTTCACCGGTGCTGTCTCGGCAATGAGGCAATCAATTCTTCTCAGCCATTCAGACAGCACGCTAAGGAAAATCGTGGGTGTGCTGAATTCTTTTGTGTACAACAGCAGTACGACAAACAGGAACCATCAGCATAATTATTTCCTGCTGCTTATACTTGCGTGACAACATTGTTCCTCCTGAAATACCAAGCAGTAGCCTCTACCTAACGTTGCTTTTATTTTGTCAACAACAATTTCTGTACTTCTATTTGCTAGTCAATACCAGAACAGCTTCGTTATGTGGCTGTCTATACACATAGTCGTGGCAACACTTTGTGTTTTACAGCGAAGCTGTCTATAAAATACGACGGCGTCCGGTTATCGGAGAAAGCAATGCGCGCACAATTATTTCTTCTCTTGTGTAGACATTCGCGTGTGCGCTACTCTTAACAGATGAGTTGTTTAGGGTTGAGGTTAATACGTAGTAGTAGCCGTCACCGTCACTCGCAGTTTTGAGTAAAATGAAGAGACTGCAAAATAAGGAGAGGAGCTGCAGAGAGTGCCATACAGAGAAATGAGGAAATAAGAGAGAAAGAGTTTCTCGGCGACTCAGGATTCGAACCCAGGTACCCACGGCCCGAAGGGGATCGTCACAATCACTAGGCTATATTATACATCAGCCCTTGCGGACCATTCACCTACGGGGCCATATGATTACATTGGGCCGTAATTGCTGCACAAGTTTCTACGGGCAGAAAAAGAGAAAATAAAGCGAGGACATGAAATAAAGGAAGAAAAAGGAAATAGAAGTAAAGAAAGAGAAATCTCGGCGTTATTACGGAGGTCGGAGCTATATGGCTACATCTGACCACTGCGCTAAAGAGTCATATGAAAAATTAAAGGAGAAATGCGACCATGCTGACCACCATACTGACACGTCCATGACACGTTCATGCTGACCACCAATCACCTGACAGTTTCGCGTGGGTATTGGTGGCCTCGGCTCCATTCGGTATATACGTAGAATCAAGTATATGCCTCAGACATGCCCCTGTTAATATCATTTCACGGATACTTTCATGTTTTACTCGTGTACTAGCACCCACAATGCAAAATGATGCTTCACATCTAATGGCTACAGTATTTTTAGCACCATCCGCAGGAAATACTAAGAGGATATTTGAGCACATAGTGCCAGCCGTCGTCATAGAAATAATGAGCGATCAAATATGTCATGAATGTAGACCTCAGAGAAGCAGCTAGGAGCGAAACCTCGGGGCATGTCGAGGCCGTTGACCCCGTGAGAAGTGCAAAGGTGCAAACTGTAAATGCAACGGCGCGCTTGTCTCTCCATTTGCGCGGTGGGACGACAGCCACCGCGTCTGCTCAAACGGAGGTGAACATCGATAGGAAGAAGCGTCATCCGAGTCCCGGCAATTCCACTGCTCAGCAGTTCAAGCGAAATATCTACGACGTGCGTTTCGAGTATTGCGAACGAAGGATGGCGAACCGAGTAGGACATTCGCATCAGCGAACCCCTCGCGTGAAGCACATTTGGATCGGCACACGAAAGGACAGAACAAAGAGCCCAACACAAATCGCAATAGTTCATACGTAAAATTTCGCACTCCCTAACGGTTTTCGCGAAGGAAGGTGCTTGGGTTTCATTCTTTTGGCTTGGTATTCTTGTTCCTATGATGCGAAATGATGCGTCAGGACCACTCTGAAACACGTCGTTTTAGATAGAAATACGCGTTTCGAAACGTTCTAGGGACCTTTCTTGCCAGCGGCGCTCACTTCATTTCTTTAAGCGCTGCTGGTTGTTAAAGACGATAGCCTTTCTTGGGATACTTGAACGTAGAAATCTTGGTCTGTGTTTCTGTTTGTCTGTCCGTCACACGATTCAGCCACCCGGCCAAAGTTAAAGCACTTGCCTAATGCCCAGCCATCTTGAACTGGTAGGTGCGTTCATAGTTGTGAATACTGTCGATGAAAAAGCAAATATTACGCATATCTGAGGCGCTAGATCAATACGTAAGTATTAGGTGGTGTGTTCCTTTACTAGAAAACACATAGATACGTAATTCTGAAGACCCTAATGTTTGTTATGTTGCGCTAAAAATGAGGCGCTATGCGCGAAAAACGCCTCTGCCGACAATTTGGAGCTGCCACCTAGCAGTTGCTCAGGGATTCTGCACAAGCTCATGTTTCCCGACGGCGCTGCCAGATGGCGTCCATATCTCACGAAGCGTAGTACGGGAGGCAGAAGTCTATCGTCTTTCGACGACAGCGAAGCACGCAGATACGCGTCCATTTTTTTTTCTATTGTAACCAGTTTACACGTCAATCAGTACTTCTGTTCTTGGAAGGTATACCCTACGAAGATGAAAAAGGTGTCAGTGTCAAACACTTTCATGTTTGCAAGAAAAAGTCCGTTCGTCTTCTGTTAAATAACGTACCGCGCCGAGTCTTAACCCCCGATAAGTTCCCGATTTGTCTCGTGATTTTCATAATTCAATCTTGCTCCGCATTAGTTCCCCTGAGGCATGAAACCTGGCAGGGCTAATACCTCGGTGAGTACAAAAAGCTTGAGGTGTCAGCACTATAGGACGCCATCTCTAGGGAAAATTGAATTTCTTTAATTATGCCAATTGGTGTTCATGCGAAACTGAAAAATTATGACTGCGTTTTTTAAATGCCAAGCATTTCTTGGCCATCTTAAGTCACTTTGACCGTATCTCTCTATCTATCTATCTATCTATATCTATCTATCTATCTATCTATCTATCTATCTATCTATCTATCTATCTATCTATCTATCTATCTATCTATCTATCTATCCGCCTACGTCTCGGTGCTCTTCCGCCTACCATACAGCAATATTTGGACGGTAGGGTATGCAAGTAAGACGAATATGAACGACTGATCTTTACATGACTAGCATGATATAATCCTCAGGTATGTCACGATTACAAATAGGGCCGTCACGTGTGGCTCATAGTTGCTGCGTTACGCCTGTGCTATCCGGCTATGCGCCATCGTTGTTTCAGTTTTCCAGAGCGTGTGTCACTCCAGGGCTCGAAGAGACACTCAAAACACCAGTGGGGATCACCTAAAACAGGACACGCAGACCGTTTGTCATAGCTTACGATTCAAATGTACACATAACCAGCCCGCAAAGAACGTGCTGGTAAAAATTGAAGCCGGGTGCCCGATGTACCGAGAAAGGAAGCTACGACTAGGCCATGGAAGCTTCTCGTATACACTACATATAGTAAATAAACCTACTGCACCAACATTTGTGATGAAGGTGCTTGTGCAACAGGAATCGCTCTTCTAATGTGGTTGAGCACTATCATAGCTATGGAACAAACAAAACATACGTTCTAGTATCATCCGCCATGCTTTCCAAGTTTGCTTGATCCGTTAGGGATTTTTCGGCGAATGACGTTGATGATGCTCACCTCAGCGCACCGTAGTGTGGAGTTTTCTTCAACAAAGCACACAAGCGATCTCCTGTCGTCATGTTTGCGCAAATGTGAGTGCACACGTTACGGCATACAATGACCTACAATTTAATTCCCACGGTAATGTAGACGTTCCTATTTAGCCCGCGTTTAGCATGCATCCACTCATGCGCTTTGCAGAATGGCCTTCATCCTGGTCTTAACACCTGGGCGAATGCCAAGCAACTTATCAAAATCAATTTCCTTAGTGACTGCTTCGCATGATATTTATTCTCACAATGTTCTATATATGTATGATTCTTTTGCAGTCGAAAAATGTATATGCGACCATATCCTCATGTTACAACGGCACCGACTTCGTTATGAGAAATGAATTGTGGGACAGTCTGATAAAAGGACAAAGTATAATCAGCGGGCGGTCGAGTCAGAAATGAAGTTCTCTGATCTATCTGTTGTCACACTCCAGGCCTTCTAGTATTTCGAGTCGGAGTGTTATCGCAAACGTCACGATACGGACCGCGATCAGTATTACGATTGAATTAAAATCACAGATTAAACATTCTGTTACTTGTGCTGTAAAATAAAGTTGCTAACCACGTACCCTATGATTCCTCATTAAACATCTACAGTCACAGACACTATATTGATTGTAAGGTTTCGAGTCGGAGTGTCACGATACGGACAGCGATCGGTATTCCGAAGGAATTAAAATCAGAGCTTAAGCATTGTGTTACTTCTGCTGTAAAACAATGTCACTAAACACGCACCCTATGATTCCTTATTTCAACATCTTACAGACACAGACAAAAGCCTTTTCTAGAAGGCGGCTATGCACTTCAACCGTCGCTCATAAATTGGATATCATGACGGAAACAGCAAATAGGCGATTTGCGATTTGGTCTCATAAAAATGCTAGGCCTCGAATTGTACAACTAATAATCAACAGATGTGGTAGTTTTCCGGAACTTCTCGTTAGATGTTTTTGGGTGAAAAAAGTGCAGCACGGAAGAGGCTATTTGAAGCAAATGAGTCATATTTTTCACCTAACAGAAAATGACATCGCATCACAAATAGACCATAACTAAGCTAAAGTCGGCGAAATGCTTCCAATATCGCCGTTTTCTTCGAATGCAGTCGTACGACTCTCATTCCTGCTCTACTTTTAGGCGCAACGTCAGGGATGTATTGCTTGAACGCGTTTCGGTTCCATTGGTACTTCTTCTGGGAGCACTCCATGAGTCACAAGCGATTCATGTAAGCTAATTTCGCCAAGGTAACTGATATGGACAATGTGCTGTGCAGAGCTTCGCAACTTTATCAAGCAAAGAACGCCGCGTAATAAAGCTGCTCTTTGTGCCCGACTCTAGTTAACGGTGGACATCATTATTGAGGAGAGTCATCATAATTACCATCATCACGGCTGCCACCAGCGTATTCGACGTCTGCTTTACGAAGAATATTCTACTAATCCAGTCCTTCACGAGCTAATTCCGTGCCTGCGAGCGCGCAATGTCATCAACAGCTCTGCCTGTCTCGGCTGCGCTCTGATCTCTATGTGTCCGATCTGTCCCTCCGACTATCTATCGGCTATCGGTGATACACAAGGCGTGTCCAAATCTAATTTCCCACCAAAGCTCAGTACTGCTCCGGCGCCGTTGTCGGCGTCGCATCAGCAGTAGTGGTAGTCCCAAGGATCACCACTCTTTTATTGAGTGAACCGGAATGTCACGCGAACTTGCTTTGAGTAAGGCATAGGGCACCCGTGTTTCACGTGTAGCGGCAGAAGAACTTCGCATACCATACGAACGCCTTAGATTTTCATTACGTTTGCTACCGAAGATAAAATGAATTAAAGTAACGAGAAATGGAAAGAAGCAGAGGAAGAAAGAAAGTACGACGGTAAGCAACAAAGAAAGTTTGTCTCCGGTATTGGGTCCCCGGTACTGGGGCTCCCTGGTGAATTTCATTGCGTGGAACTGGAGTTCCTTGTGTTCGCTAAAAGCTTTCAACAGCACAAGGGTTATGTTCTTGATTAGTTACTACTGCATAAGGCTGTAAAAAAATCTTGTCAGTAGAATCACAGTGACACAGCGGAGAGTATGCGTGATCGTGAACAAATGTGTCCATTGTGGTCATTGTATAATTGTTATTTCGCCCATGGTGTACCCTGAAAAAAGAGGGTCTGCGTGCTGCATAAATTTAATGCGTGGACACAGCTAGACATAGACGAAAGTAACAAATGTACAATGATGCAACAGATGGCGCAAAAAAAAAAGGCTGGCCATAAAATCTAGGATCAAATCAATAGAGCACCAACTGAATAGGCGTGGAGTCACTCCAACTTTACACGAACAAGTTTGCGTAAAAAAAAAGGATAGGCGCCCGGCGGTGAAGGCTCTCGATCATGATAACAATAGTAAGAACATTGAGACAACGATACGGATCATATCCGCTGTCGTCGCAATGCTTTCGTAGTTCAGGCCTCAGCTGTGGTTGCCTTATCCCTGCCACCACAGCCGAGGCCGACGAGAAAAAGTGAGTCACGAGGCTTTCAAAGTAGTTCAGGATCGCTTCAAAAAGTATGTTAAATAAGACAGAGCGCTGCTTCCCTCACACTCAGGTCTGATAAGTCGTGTATGAAAACGTAAATGACTCATTACCGTCTCCGTAAAAGAAGTGTCATTCCCCTCGATTGCCAGGAGTAAAATCTTGCAATGCGACAACCGACTGGGACAACTGCAGAACAAGGGAAATTCGGGTGATTGTGCGGTAAATATTTCCTCGCGTTTTATGGACCAAAACGACGGTAATATTACGAGGCTGGCCCCGTAATTCTGACCAACTGCTGGTTTTTAACACGCACCTACTTCTAAATACGCGTTTTTTACTTTGTATTGTTGCATTCTGCCTCTGCCGAATTACAGCCGCTCACATCAGGTATGACAGCCCTGCGCCATCTCAGACAGTGCAATATTTGTTCCTCTCCTTGTTCTAACATTCGAGAGAAAGAAAATAAAATAAAAGAGAAGCAAACACGATCTGTGGCGTGCTTAGTGGAGCTAGAACGTTCAAGATTAGGGAGAGACACGCCCGCGCATTTCGCCACTACATGACGATGTAGTTTGCACTTTAAAATGCTCACCAATGGCTGGCGCGCACTCTACTTTCGCTAATGCTTGAAACACGCACTCTGCTGTTCGCGTTTCAGTTGATGCCGATAGTACGCATGCGTTGTTGGTGACCCCTTGTCATTGAAATCGCTATAGGTAACGAAAATGTGGCGTCATAATTAGAAGAAAACCGCCATAGTTTTCGTGGCATGATAGCAACTCTTGCGACGACCAATACGAGAACAACACATCATGACGAATGCAGTATCTTAAGAAGTTATCCTGATAATCATTTTGTCTGCATATTGCTGCGCATGCTGCGAGTCGAAAGACCGGATCTGGAAGCAACTAGTGCGTCGAGAGAATGTTCCGGCATGCACGCTGTACTTGATTCAGGTGCAAAAAAGAAAAGCTTTTTAGGGTGCTGCGTACAAGTGTCAAGGGAGGGCATAGAGATGGAGAGTCGTGTAAATGGTGCTGAAAGGACAAATTTCGCTAGTATTCTTTACGAGATTTATAGACTTAGTAACAGTTGAGAGGGTTTGCTCGAGAGTCAAGGGCCGCGTAGTTCGTGTAACTGACATCGTGGTTGCAGATATCTGTTTGCGAAACTGAGCAATCTCCGTCGGCAGTGCAGACCAATAATATGGTGAAGCAGAAAAGACGCTTCTTCTCCGGAAATTTTATCCGTGGATGAAAACAGAGAAGTAGCTGGATGACGTATCCAGGACAAAGCTCAAAGATTTAACGGTCTCATTGTTTATTTTGCACCGGGTCTTGTTTCATAAATTTTGATATATTGATGAGTTCATTCCTTGTCTTTTTATATCGTTTCAACAAATTTCATTTATTCAGCACAGAAAAACACGCTTGGAATCTGTATCTCCGGCAATTCATCCCCTATATTTTGTTGGGCGCTTATTTTCGTACATGTTTGAAAAAGTCTTGTTTATCTATTCAAGATAACAAAGTTTTGATTCCAGTCAATTACGGTAATTGCTCTCACGATGAAATCTCTATAATGAACCGGTACACAGAAGACAGTGCATTTGCTTCCAGCCTTTATACCGTCTCTTTCTAGTCCTGTCTAGTTAACACAGGGTAATGCGTCTTGTCAAGCAATGCGGCAACATGTGAATGCAAATGGGGATAAAATGCTTTGCGCAGTTGCCTTAAATCTTTGTTTAGTACAACAATCAGCTACTACTCAACATACCTCTGAAAATCTAAAACGTCAGTGTGAAAAACGTTAGAACGAAAGTAGCGCTGCAATTTCAGAGAGCAGGAAAAACTGATATATGTACTAACAAAGGTGATGCTACAAGAGTGTATATAACGTGGATGCAGGCGCAGTTCGCCTAGTTATATGTGCATGATGCTGCTTCGTGTTTTATCAGGCACTCGAAAGTAGCTGTTGAATTCCTAGTCTCAGGCCACCTTACCTGGTCGACTTGGTCAGGGGCTTTTAAGTTTCCCAGGCCGACAACTGTAATTAGGAAGGGAGGCCACTTAGCATTCGCTCGGGGTCGACTCTTCTGTTCGGTGCTAATTGGACCAAGGCTTCTGTGGGACTTGAAGTTGCGCACCTGTTTATTCCTCCGAGACAGCAATTAAGACCCACGCTCGAATATACGGTAAGGAACGTTCTCGTTACACGTGAATTACAAAGTAGAAGATGTTCCACATTACTCTATTGTTCGCGAAACATTTTTTTTTACACCGACGGACACGGACTGCTTTTGGTATTGTTTTAGAAAGACAACGTGAGTATTAGAAATACCCAAGAGATATTTCAGCGCGTCTGCAGGTTCCAAATAGCAGCGTTAATCAACAACGGACCGCGATTAAGCTAGTCGTAGAGTGGGATTCCTGTCAGAAGAGCCCTGTTATATCAAAGCAAACGTCCATGTAACGCGATCTTAGGCGTCAGTATTGGCGTCCAAGTAAAGCATCTTATCTGCACTTTGTGGTCTGAGCACGTAGCTGATCTCGTGGCAAGTGTCTCCTCCTATGAAACCTATTCTGAGTGACTTATCGTATGTTGTTTTCCTACGTATAAATCCTCACTGAGACAAATTGATGAGTAAGGCTACGACGATTAGACGTGGTCACAACTGGCCGGCTAGCGTATAGTTTAAAATGAAAAGAAATCACCACCTACTTCACTTTAAATGCGAAGTAGTTATCGCGCCTCGTGAAATGTTCGGCGTGTCAAAAAACTATCGTAAACATTAGTTTCCGTCCCCAAAAGTGCCCGTGCACTTCTTCCATACAATGCCGAATGCGCGACGCTCACACGCGCGCTTCTGTATTCTCTTGCGTACACGACCTCAGCCCGGTACTGCCCTGGTAAAGCTGCTGCTGGCGGGCGCACGTGTTCCACATGCAAGCGGAAGAAAAAGACGACGAGAGTGCTCGTCGATTTGCACGGTGCACACCGTGGCCAATCGCCCTCGTGGGTATGTGCCAATTATAGAGACGACAACAAGAACAGCCAGAGTGTCTAACAGAGGTCTGTGTTTGCGCATAGCTTTGACACCACGAGATGCGTCACCTCATAGCGCGACGCTATCTACAAAGGCATAGGTCTAACATAGCAAATGGCGGAGGGGGGACGGCTTCAAGCTGAGTCGACGCGTGCCGCGTGTGCCACCGTCGGTGATCCGACGCGGACATGCTCGTTGCGAAGTTTTGCGAGGCGTTTGCTGGGCTTCCAGCGCTTTGTAACGTTTTTCACCGAAGCCCCGGATTACGACGAAATGCAGGGTGTGCCGGAGACAAACCCGGTCCAGCCCAGCGCCCATCAGCCTTGCTAGCCTTGCGCCACTAATGCAGGCTTCACTATTATTTAATTGTTTCAAGAGCGGGAGTAAATAAAGGAAGAACAGAAAGAATTAACTAGTCATCATTCTTGCACTTGACATTTCGACACTATAGCCTGTCCTGTTTCAGGGAACATTTAAACGTAAGATCGATTTGCATTGCAAATATGTTTCCACGCCTGTTCACATCTGGACCAATGCCTACACCACAACCACTTAAAAGTAGGTCGCTTCCTTGCATTTTCAAAATGTGCATTGGAACACACATGATAATTAGCCTGAGCGTCTACACGTAGGATGTAGCTCTGGCCACACAGAACATGCTTATTTCATTTACAGTGGCATTACAGCCACTTTTGTGGCCACGCTTTGTGTATGGGGCTTTTTAACGTTTAAGTGACAAGTGTGGTTAGTGCTGAGGATAGAAGAAAAAGAGCCAGACCTGCGCGGAACCGCAGGACAGTGGCAGCGTAAGCTGGAAGACCGATGTTCTTAGAGGCCATTTTAAACGCTTGGGGAAACTAGTGCAACTAGAGGAGGTAGGTATCAGCAGCGCCATAATTATTATCATTTCGCCAAGTAGGGAAGTGCCCACTATGCCATAATTACTGCAACATTTTAGCGTGCAAATCTGTATAACTGCACATCTTAGACAGTCTCTTGGCGTCATTTTGCCGAAAACAAACCGAACTCTCGGCCCGGCGTCGACGGCGAGCTGCGGTTTGGGCTTCTCTCCACAGCTGTCTGTTGTGCCCGACGTTGCTTTCTGGCAGCCGCGCGCGTAGTTCTGCGATTCGCTTCTTCAGCAGCGGTCCGCGCCTTACGAGGAGGCGCCATCAGGTCTATCGAAGAGCCAAGCCAAGTTGCTGTCGGGGCTTTGCACGTCGCCTGCCGCATGTCGCATGGCACGATACGACACGATAAAGGGCAGCGGTTCGTAATAATGATGACAGTAAGGTTGAAGAAGATTGTTTCATGATGATGATGTAGATGATGCCTCTGTAATGGGTGCAGAGCTACGAAGCATGCACCCCTGTGCCCTTTGAAATTATTCCTCCAACTCGTTATGCAATCTACTTTCCGCGACGTATAGTGCCGCATTATGATTCTTCCACGTAACATTACATTTGTTAATGCGATTCTTCAGGAGACGTTATACCTGTTAAAGTCTTTTAGCGATGATTTTTCAAGCACAGGCGTAGCTCAATGGTAGAATGCTCGACTACCACTCAGAATGTGTGGGTTGAGCCCAGGCAGAGGACGAGTTGGAATACTCCTTGGTCCTGGTTATATTTTCGAAAATTTGCGCGATAGTGGTTACGGACACCAGCGGCGGCGGCGGCAGCGGTGGACAACTACGGCGCATAAAAGAGCCAGGCCTGCGCGGAACCGCAGGACAGTGACAGCGTAAGCTGGAGGAGTGACCTTCTTAGAGGCCATTTTAAACGCTTGAGAAAACTAGTGCAAGCAGAGGTGATAGGCATCCCCTGCGCCATAACTATTTATCATTTCGGCAAGTAGGGAAGTACCCACTACGCAATAATTACAGCGGTATTGTAACGTGGAAATCTGTATAACTGCACATCTTAGAGAGTACCTTGGCGTCGTTTTCTCGAGAACGAACCGAACTGTCGGCCCGGCGTTGACGGCGAGATGCATTTTGGGCTTCTCTCTGGAGAGCTGTCTGTTGTGCCCGACGTTGCCTGTTGATGATGCCTCTGTAATGAGTACGTGTAGTAGCGTATTATTATCCTGCCACGTAACACTACAATTCTTAATGCGATTTCTCGGCACACGTTGTAGCTGTTTAGGTCTTTTAACGCCGATTCTTCGATCACAGGCGTGGCTCAGTGGTAGAATGCTCGACTGCCATGCAGAGGATGTGGGTTAGAATCCACGCAGAGGACGTGGTTTGAATTCTCCTCGCTCCTGGTTATCTTTTCTAAAATTACGCGATAGCGGTTACGGACACCGGCGGCGGCGGCGGCCGGCAACTACAGCGCGAAAACGGCCCTTGTTGTGATCTCATAATAGCTTAAGCTGTAAAACGACCCTTGTTGTGATTTCATAACAGCTTAGGCTGTAATGTTTTTGATCGTCAATTTCGCGCCGTCACTTACCTGATGCGCGAAGTATGTCACAGCACTATTTCTTATCGCTACAGGCAGCAGCAGGCTTACCATATCTACTCGGCCTTGCGCTTTCTCATTGCTGAGGCCCTTATCACTCAAACAGCATGGTTAGTTCTAATATTTAAGCCTACAGGCTGACAGGAAATAAAATGCCATGCAGTCTTCATCGGCCCTGTCCGCGCACTACGGCTATTTGGAAATTGCCATCTTAGCGGAGGCTTTCCTTTAGAAAATATTGGCAGAAGTCATGTATAGTAGAGGTGAAGTGGTGTATGTGACGGAAAAGATAAAGCACAGTCAGCGGTCACTCGCTGTCAGATACCCAGAATTTCCCCGCCGATCACAAGTCATCGTAAATGGTGACCAAGCGTAGTTAATGGGGGTAATTCCAAGGCAGGTCCAAAATACTGCAGAGCGAAGTCATCCGATATGCCATTCCTGTGTCAAGAGGGGTGAATTCATAACTGATAAAGTTCGGAAGAATAAAAAAATTACAGTGATGTGTCCACGTCCCCGTAAGCGTCAACCCACGTGTTCTTCAAGCCGCTTGAACCCGAAACTTGTGGCACCTCGGCCTGTATCCGCTGCTTCCTGCTGCTTTTCGTGCACGCAGCATGTATGTGACACCACCCAAAAACAACGAGCTATTGCATCTTTTCTCGAATATCTCCGTTATTTGAACGACGAACGTGTCAATGGAACGCAATGAACGAATAACTTAAAAACTGTGCGCTCCTTCCTCGCCGCTGTGTTTTTATAGTTGTTTTAATGTGTGGATCTACGGGATCGGTAGGTCTGAATGCTTGAGACCAAGCTACAGTCGTCTATCAGCGCGATCACGGCCAACAGCTGCAGGAGGCCGTCGGTGCCAGTTCGCTGCTGCATCGCATTGCAACTCTGAACTTGATTCCCACTGCTGCTCACCAGCTGCTTGGCGGCCTTGAAATTAATGTAAGGAGATTTAAAAGCGCTCGAAAAACTCCTATACAGGGCACTTGCACGTAAAGCGACGCGACGTGGTGTTGTTCATCTTAAGTTCCGTATATTTCTGTCTATATGGCCCTTCCTCGCAAAAGAACGCTAAGGAGCGAGATGGGGCTGATGCGACCCCCTGTCGAGCGTCATTTCTCTGATTTTCTCAAGAAGCGACTGAGTACCATCGCTGCAAAGCGTCGCTCTACCTTTCACGAAGGAAAACACGGCGAGGATGTCATCAGGGCACTGGAGCAACAAGTACTCGTCCTTTGACACACGCATCTGCTGCATGGACTAACCCTTTCAGCATACCCTCTGCTCACATCAACGGACGTAGATAAAGTGTACTAGCATATCAGCGGTGACATAACACTAGCCGCACATGAGGCTCTAAAACACCATACTCTAATTTTTATATTGGTGCGCCGCTTATGTGTCCAAGCATTGCTTCTTTCGAGAAAACATCTATCCCGCAACTGCGATGGATAGCTACAGGTGCGCCTTGAAAATGTTTGATTTATTTGTGGGGTTTAACGTCCCAAAACCAGCTCTGATTATGAGACACGCCGTAGTGGAGGTCTCCGGAAATTTCGACCACCTGGGCTTCTTTAACGTGCACTGACATTGCACAGCACACGGGCTTCATCGTTTCGCCTCCATCGAAATGCAGCCGCCGCAGCCGGGATTAGATCCCGCCATAACCACTAGACCACCGTGGCGGGGCGCCTTGAAGAATGAGCGGTGCAAAATCAGCATAATATCGCCGGAAACAGTGTAGTTTCGAGATCTAGCACCAGTTTCTAATCGTGTTGGTAAACAAGTGGGACAATGCATTCTCATACCAGCTAATATTACACACTTTACACTCGGACCTCCTCGACACCAAGGAACTTCCGCGAATATAAGGTACCTTACCTCAAATGTAAAATACGCGTCCGAAAAGGAAAAATATCGATGCACTATTTCCATCACGAAGCAGCATGCCTGCATCAACTGTCCTTGGGGTGGGTATTTAAACGTGTACAACTTCGCTATTGTGTTCTCGTATCCTTTTGGAATCCCAACGAACTCCAGTGACTTGTAGCTGCGTTGTAGCTTGACGTCTCAGGGAACTTCTGCGTTTTCTCTCCCTAAAGTACCATCAGCGACAGTCTCTCAACCTCTCCTATTGTTAGAACTAGCAGACCATTCCCTGAATCACATGGCGGACACGCCCAGTGTTGCCAGATCAGGGTGCTTTATGAAGATCCCTTATTGTTCTGGAAGGCGACTTTGCTTGCTAAATGGAACTTAGTTTTATATTTTACTCAGACACGATAGCACTGTTTCCGAGATGTCATAAATTTGAAAGACTACTTTGTTGCCTCGGAAAAAATATTTAAAATATTTTTCTCAGCAGGAAAAGAGCACAAAGAATCCGCAACACAAGGAAGTATTGCAAGGCTTCTTTTTTACAGCGTAACTGTTTAAGTGGAGCTTGGCCCATACGCAGCAATGTTTGCAACATGGCCAAGAAATTGTCACACCGAAGAGAAAAGCAGACCTGCTATTTCTTGGTGCACTATCCCTGCTGCTGCATGATAGTAGTTATACGAAGGGCAGTATCGAAGGAGATAAACGAAGGAAGAAGTAAAAAGAAAAATAGAGAAATATTCCTACTCAAAGTTTCATTCCATATTCTGATAATTCCATATGCTCTCACTGAAGGTCACACATATTCTCTATATTTCCCTATAAATCCTTAGGGAAACATCGGGAATTGTTTAAACGGCGATATGGAACGCCTGATTAGGGATAAATGAGGCAAGCAAAAAGAACGACCAAGCTGGGAGAGGGGGAGGTGAGCAGCGAGAAGGAAGAAAGTTTGCAGATGGGGGGGAGGGAGGCGAGTGGTGAAGTGGACCCGCGGCTCAGGTGGCAGGGCAGAGTTCAACGGCTGCAGAGCCAATTCGCAGCCGCACGAAGGGTACGTGGTATGGCGTTACTAATGGTGCCAGCGCTCCCGAGGAAAGTGCTCGCTCTCACGTTTGCAGGCCTTTTTCCTTCCTTGGACTTTCTCGACGTAACGCAATGGCGAACACGACCGTTACCACTCTCGAAGGTAAAGCAACTCGCTTGGAAAGACGTACAGAAGCAGCTATTGAGTGCGCTAGGAAAGGGACGGTGAACCCGGAGCAACAGGCAATGAAAGCGTCGTCCAAGAAGCGAAGATCCCGAGTGATAGCCAAGCTATATTATGCCCTATGAACCTGCGCTTGGGTTCGACCGTGCTCTAAGCCACGCTGTTCTTCCCCTAGGCTTGCGCAACTTTGTTGAGGCATCCCCACAGCTCTGCTGGCTACTACCGTTTGCGAAAGCGAAGCCGCGCCTAGATTTACTATTATTTTTCTAATCCGTTTTCACAAATACGTGTCCTGGCTTTTCGTACGCGATCGTCATCTAACTGATGAAATTTTGTCGCTATGTTTGTGTACCGAAACAGCGCAATGTTTGTTTTGGCTGAAAGCAAAGGCAGCTGAAATATCCAATCGCCTGCTGCTATAAGTGATCATGTCCAAATGGGAGCTTGCGTCGCGACCAATACTCAGCCCTCGTCGTGTCGTGTCGCACTTGCTGCTTTGCTAACGGAGCACTGCACATCGGAGACGTTGCTTTTGTCTTTTTCACGTAAGAAGTGTTTACTTTCACGTCAGTACATACGCGCATCTGTTTGGTTAACTTCCTAAACTTCGGGTTATTTTGGTTCATGAAAACGGTGTCAAGTGCAATCAGAAATGTTTGTATGCGAGATAATGATATCCAAGTTACTATGAAACGGTTTGAGTACTCAGATGATCGTTCCAGGCTAAACTAAAAAATTGCAGGATGGGCTCATTCTACAAGAAACCGTCCCATTATCTCTGCATTTGTCACACTAAAGAAATTCACATTGACAGGTCAAACATTCTGCCATGGTGAAGATGCCTGCCGGACATGAAATGTAACGCTTATCTTGAAATGGATTTCTGTTTGTATATAGGCACAGTAACGAAAGGTTTCTTTAAGCGCCAGCCCTTCATTCGAGAAGCAAGGTAGAGTGCTTTTGTTTACCGAACTGAAACCGGCTCTAGCTTTCTGACAATGGGCATTAAAGTTGCACACGAATCCACATGCACATGCGTGAATATCAATATGGTGAATTAGTTTTGATTGTGGCGGCTACTGCCACCTAAAGTTTGGAGCGGGAATGAAGAACACGATGACGTTGGTCGGGCGGCCAACCTAAATTTAAACCTAAATTTTAACCTAAATTTGATTATCAAACTTATATTACAATTTTTGTATTTTTTAGTACTCCCGTCCCACACAAATCTCTCTTTCGGTTCATGGCCGATCCTCAGAGTGGGTTGCGCCAAGGTCTCCAAGGACCAACCAACCAACCAACCATCGCCGTGTGTTCGAAAGAGGGCCTCGGCCTACGGGCCTGTCTGCTGGGCAGTCGCTCTATGTGGTGGCCACGAGGCCGCAACGACGACACAGTTTTCCCAGACAGAGGACCCGCACCGTTGAGGAAGATCCTAACGTGAGCACCGATGGGCTTGGAAGCGCGAAAAATTACTAGCTTATATTCATGTACTGCGGACACAACCCAAGAAAAGCGAAATAAAACTAAAAAAAAAACTGGAGAGAAAAACAACTCTTTTACCCAAGCTCTTAGATACTTGTCGAAGACAGTCGCTTTTCTAGTTCATCTGCATGCGCATGCAAACACTCCCTTGCGTTAACATCCTTGTTGCTCCAGTTTGTGATACAAGGATGTTGACAAAAGGATCCGAGAGCTGAGCGTTTACGCAGTAGTCAGCGCAACACTTGTATTTTTCGAAATCCCTATTGCAGTCGCTTCAAGAGCTCGTACGATTTAAAGAGAAAAATGAAAAATAGCTTGAGCAACTAAGATAGTGGTTTTGACATCGCGCGTGGTTTTGACAACTTAGGCTAAAGAGGTGACATCGCTATCTGAAGAGCGCTTTCGCGGTTTGAAGGGACATGCACATTTGCATGCGCGGTTACAAAAAAGTGACGAACGTGGGGCGTACATTTTTCCATCCATAGAACGTAAATCACACAAAAGAGCAGAGATGCTTGGCGCTCTCATAGTAGGTGAAGCAACATTGCTGCTGGTCTTCCTCTCAACACTTCCCGTCGGCGAAGCTAGCGTCACAAACAAGCACATTATCCTCTTGAGGACATTTTAACTCATGCTTTGTAAGTACAACACGAACACTGCGTTTCGTATTTCTGGTCTTTTTCCGCAACCACCGGTCTGCGATGGCAAGTAGAACTTAATAAAAACAAATTCTTACACCAGCAATCCATTCACAAACTATTCTTCAGCGCACAACATGATTAGAGCAAGAAGGATTGACGACTTCAACTTCGTAAGTATGCATTGGTGTCAGAGCATATCTGATAACTGCAACCAATAAGAACCACATAATATGCACTTCATATTGACAAAATGAAAATTCTTCTAGCAAGCCCATCTAAAGCAGCCTCAATGACGTGCGTGAGCTCGCTTTACTGAAATTACAAGCGACACTGCCAAAGGAACTGTCAATGGGAAAAGCGCAGTGTTAAAACCAATATGTGAATCCCTGCAATGACCGTTAGGCGAAGAAGGGATGACACTTGTGTTCTCTGCTCTCAATGTGGTATAACAGGATGCAATGAAAAACGCATATAATAAGATTCACGGCACTCTGGATTGTGGCAGGCTTTCCTTAAACACGTCGTTCAGTGAGTTGGCTTTGTGTGCTAGAGTTACTTGCAATGAAAAATAGATTTGAACCTAACAAGCACATTTCCACAAATAAATTAAGACAGGCTAATGAAACCTAAAGCATTTAACAAATATACAAGAACGTTTGGGGTCCCTTACGGCAGCCTTATGCGTGATATTAAAGTCATTTGACGTTGGCAACACGAAACAAATCTTTGAAGTTCACAATGAGGCTACCTTACGGGAGCCGGGACGTCGAATATATATATATATATATATATATATATATATATATATATATATATATATATATATATATATATATAGACTTCCTTGGCACTTGTTCATGAAAATGCCGTCATGTGTACGTTCCAGAACAGACAATGTCGCGTGCAACGCTAGATTTCATAGCAAAGAGGTCAATGAAATCAGCTACAACCGTCACCTCAAAAGCACAGTCCGCGCCTGTAATGAAGCGAGGCTGTTTAACTTAGGACTACCGTGTTGCATGACAGCCCTATCCATCAATTTCTTGCCGATGTCTACTGTCCAATAATGGTTCCTTTAGGTGCCTTCTACATTTTAACGCAACAGCGTGAACGAACTTGTGTCGCACACAATCCACAGGCGCACTGTCCGCAGCGTTCACCATGAGCGAAATATTGCTAATGCCTCAGAGAATTAAATAGGGTCGGTAGTGTTGGCAGCGGCAAAGAATTTATAGAATACCACATTAAACCCACCGCGACTTCGGCACTGTGTATTGTTCCTGTATCTATCGCACACCCATTTCTTCTTCTTAATGTATATTATTATGTCCTTAACACGCGTTTGTGTTACCCCACTCCGCTCTCTCTAGGTAGCCTCCAAGTTTCTTCCCCGTAGGTCAGTACAGCTAGGATGCAGCTTTTACACACTTTCCTTTCTGAGACAATGGTAACATACCATTCATTATCTGACAACGCTTGTCGAATGCACTTCTCCCCATGGCGGGCCACGTAATGCGAAGACAAGACAACCGCAGGTCATTAAGGGTAACAGAGTGGATCCCTAGAGCAGGAAAGCATCGCAGGGGGCGGCAGAAAGTTAGGTGGGCAGATGAAGTCAAGAAGTTTTGTGGGGATAAATTGGGCACAGTTAGCACAGGACTGGGATAATTGCAGATTTATGGAAGAGCCCTTTGCCCTACTGTGGGCGTGGACAGGCTGCTGCTGCTGCTGCTGCTGCTGCTGCTGCTGATGATGATGATGATGATGATGGTGATGGTGACATCGCACGGTAGGTGGGCTTCAATATTTCGCCTCCAACGAAACGCAGCGGCCGCGTCCGGGATTCGGTTCCACGACCCTCGAATCAGGAGCCGAGTACCGTAGTCACTAGACCACCCTGGCGGAGTGATGAGGAGATGGCGAGAAGATTTATCTTGAAAGTGTTTTAGCCGGGGTCGACCAAGACTCCTCTGACTTGTCCTAGTTAGCCCGGAGGACGATTTCAAAATGATGCGCGTACTTGCTAAGAACGTAACGCATTTTTCCTACTAAGGGTAAATTATTTGTTTGGTTTGATTTGGCCAACTACCCCATTGCTCCTCACCTCGCTAATATGATAATTACAAAGTAGTAGGGTGCCTCTAGTGAAGTCTTAATCAAGGATTAGTTTAATGCTTGTGTGTGTCTAGTTGCTTGGGTTTCTTTTTCTCTGAGAACAAACAAAATCCCACGATACATAAAAAATATATATATGCTTGTGTGCGCGTCGCATGTCAAGCACTTACAAGCGCACTATGATGGACCAGCGGCGGTGTGCCTTTACCGCCATGTCAGACACTTCCTTGGCATATCATCATCATCATCATCAGCAGCAGCAGCAGCAGCAGCAGCAGCAGCAGCCTGTCTGCGCCCAGTGCAGGGCAAAGGCCTCTCCCATTGATCTCCAATCTTCCCTGTCCTGCGATATCTGGGCCCAATTTACCCCCGTACACTTCTGATCTCATCTGCCCACCTAACTTTCTGCCGCTCCCTGACGCTTGCCTTCTCTAGGAATCCACTCTGTCACCTTAATGACCAATGGTTACATGGCCCGCCCACGCCCATTTCTTTTCTTAATTTCTATTACATGACCCTAACACGCTTTTGTTCCCTAACGCACTCCGCTCTCTTCTTGTTCCTTAAGGTCACACCTACCATTTTTCGTTCCATAGCTCGCTGCGTCGTCCTGCATTTAAGCTTAACCCTCTTAGCCTCGAAATTTCGACTCCGTAGGTGAGTACCGCTAAGATGCAGCAGTTATACACTTTCCTCTTCAGAGACAATGGTAAGCTACCATTCATTATCTGACCGTGTTTGCCGAATGCAGTCCACCCCATCCTTATCCTCCTAATTATCTCAGCTTCATGATTAGAATGAGGGATCACTACCTGGCCTTGCCATATAGCACGGATCAATAGTATTCGCAACCGCCTGCACATGAGACATAGCGATGCTTGGCCCTGGCCTTACGCTCCCGTCTGAGATCTTAACTGATCAGCTGGCCAGCGGCAAGTTTCTAGGCCTAGACCATGGGAAAGCCGGAACCTTATAAGATGCGGCTTGGCAGCGTTCGAGTTGCAGCTGGCGTCCATTGCATATTTGACTCGGGACGTTTTGTTTTTTCTAGGGTAAAATATCAGACACACTTTAGCATCAAACAAATGCTTAATTTCGAAGTCGCGTGAGGCGCTCTACAAATTCATGGTTCCCACGTTTGTTATATGCACAGCAATTAAAAGTTGACCAATCAAAATATATTGACAAGAGAATACGTATTGATCAGAAAATTAGCCGCCATCCCGCACTGCCAACATGAATGTCCAGAGAGGCAGCACCTAACAAAACACATTATGCGGTTTACGCTTCGCAGGAAGGCGTCCAGTGACGTAAAGCGAACCCTTAGGAAACAGGTACAACGTAATCTGTACCGGAAATGCGCGGAAGGGTGCTCCCGTTTTTGACAGGCGATCCATCATGCGCTTTTGATACTTTTTTTGTGGGAGGGGGTGCTCTGTGGCATAGAGCTCTTGCTTTATGGGCACACAACTAGAGCGAAGTTCGTAGTAACATCTTTTTGGTCTAAACGTGTAAGCTGCGAATATATATTGATATTCTTTGAAGCAACAATAGTTACTGTGACAAACATATGAGGCTTGAGCATACTGTGCTCTATGCGATACGCCTGAGTGCAAAGACATTCCGTTTGGCTTCAACTATTAACCTGGCGTATTGTATTTATGCAACTAAATTTTCCGACCAGTGTGACGCAAACACTTTCGCTGTAAAATGAAAATCCTTTAGAAGACCGCGAATGGTGCGTCTAGCACTTTCATTAAAATGGCAGCAACAGTTCGAATATCTCACAAATAATAATACCCATCTCGTTAAGCCAGTACCTGGCGTGTAGAAGGCATGCCGCCACAAGTAAGTTTTTTGGAGTCGTACCATGCCGGCTTCGGAATGTACACGCAGCACACCTGACGCACAACCTATTGCCTAGAGAGGAATAACACTCACTGTGTGGTAACTGTTAAAAACTATTGAGATTATTACAAATTTTACCCTCTTTTTCCAAGCAAGATACTAAATGACACAGGTGCCCCCACGTACATTACAAATTACAAGTATCACTCAACCAAAACCACAATTTAAGAGATCATGCCGTTTTAAACCCAAGTAACTTTACAAGCTTTTCAAAGGAAACAGGATTTTTGAACAAGATTTAGGCATTACAATTTATACCGAACCGACTGGTTACGTTCCCTCGTCCTGCGATTTCTTCCTCAGATATTTTTCCTTCACCGACTAATGAACGCGAGTCTAATATTTAGGACAATTTCATAAGATCTAAAGAGACAGATTATCTGAGGAATTGGTCTATAGCTGCTGCGAGACGGCGGGGGGGGGGGGGGGGCGTATATACCGGGTTTTAGGAATTGTACCATTATGGCATTTTTCCACTCTAGTGGTATTGTTCCTGTTTCCCAGGTTCTGTTGAAAATTTTGATGATCGCTTTCGTGGAACATTGAAAGATGTGATTGAGCATCGAATACTCCCGCCTGCTTGCCGCTGTAGAGCCCCGTAATTATTTTGGTGTGATCGGACTATTATAGCCATTATTTGAGGCACCTGTGCTGGGAAGCCTCTGTTGGGTATGTTGCTTGTATATAACAAACGTACAGCAATAGTTTAATGAACTACACACGACGTTAAGGCGTCCTTCCATAGTGTTAGCTCGTTCTCGTAATGTAATCTGTATGCCTAGAGTTACGAGCAAGGGTATTGGTTTAGGGTAAATAATCTCCCCAGAACTTCCTTATCTGGGCTAATAACCTTTTGGATGTTCCGGTGCTGCTATAAGAAGGCGCGGTTTTCTGCCGTGACAATTTTCGCGCCTGCCTGTCCGGACATACTGCGCTTTCGCTTCTGCTTCCTTGAAATATACCAAATTTCTCGAAGTGGAGTACTTTCTTACGATGTTCCACTCACTCTTCCTTGGATTCTTTGCTTTCCTGAGCTCCTTTGTAGACGAAAGGGTTTCATGCTTTCCGCACAATGGGGGAAGACCGCAAGACCGCCTGTTCTGCGACGTCTATAAGAATAAATGTGATCTTTTTCCGTTGGATTCTTCAATTGTGGGATCAGGTGAGAGCACATCCTCAACTTTCGCCACCTCCATAAAAAGTAACCAGTCTGCAAGGTGCAACTTCCACGATGAGGTATGGGGTTTCTTTTGGGACGAGTGAAAGATAGCTTGATGATTGCGGGTAAATGACATCTCCCCACCACTCCCGCAGGAAATGTCGAGGAATTCCGATTTAAGATGACCAGAAAGTGAAAGTGAACGGAAGGCTAAATAAATACAACTAAAGTTGCGCGAGTTATGCGAAAAAATGTGCTGGTGAGCATGGGATTAAAAGACATGTCATCTGACAAAATGAAATCTTATTGGAGTTTTCCTCCCTGGTCTCCTTTCCCTTTCACTACCCCAGGTTTTGCAGCGAGCATACAGATCGCCAACAAAACAAAATGGTTCTGGTAATGATGCCATTAAATCCTCCAAGTCTCAAATAGTTATGTGTTCATCAAGCGGTATATGAACGGAGCAATGAGAGTTAGCTTTAGGTGATAGGACTGCTACGGCTACTCCTTCCACGAAGGTTTTTAGAGCAATATGTCATTAATGCGTGCCGGTTTTTATGAATATGGCGACAGCTTCCGACAGTCGACTAGCATGACTGCGGTCATTTTGGAAAAAGGTAAAACCTATAAGTAATTGTCTCTTATCTGTGCCCAGGTTTGTCGCTTGTATACAAAATGCTGCAGGCGAAAAGATATGTATTAATACCTAAACTTTTCCTAAATTGTCAGCCAAGCCTGTGCAGTTCACGCAGGAAGAACGCCATATTGACTGAACAAGAGCTCCAGATGCATCAGTCAGAACGAAAGATGAACGTGACATTTGTAAGGGGGGCGCGAACAACTTGGAGTAATGGTGACCGTTCGGGTTGTTAATGCCGTTTTTTTTTACACGAGCACAGAGAGCGTCATTTTCTTACCATGCTCCAGCGAGAGGTGCTTCGTTCGTGTCGAAGATGACGGTGTTTTGGCATCGACGTCGTCAGAACAGTTGCAGGTGCTTCAGGAACAGCGCGAAATGCTGAGGTACGTGTCTCAGGCGTAAGAGTACGCACAGCGCAGAGGGAGTCGGCAGGTCCACCACTGAGGAAGTTGCAGAAGTAGTGTTGCTGCTATAGAGAGGCGGGTCGGGAGAAGGGGAGGGGGGGGGGTTAATAGAGGGAGCCACTGCGATTGCGATTCCAATTAAACCCTGGAACAGTAGTGAAACTACCCCTTATCGTCTCACATCGAAAAAAGTTCGTTTGGGCAAGCGCCAAAGTCCCTCGCCTCATAGACGCATCTTAATGGGCTTGGCACTGCACTCATGACCACTAGATACGCGCTCAAACTTCTCGAGCCAGTCCTCGATGTCTTCGTAGGCATTGCCGTGAAAGGTCGGAGGAGATCGAGTATACCAAACGGACAGCTGTGTCGGGCCTGGGTTTGCCATGTTTTGGGTACTCCTCCTGGTCACGGCTTCACCCCCAAGTAGCGGACCACACTCTGGGCTCAGGCCGAACAGGCTGGCGCGGTGAACTGGCGTTTCAAGGCGCTGAGATCGTTCTGCACTGAATGTGGGGCCGCGGAGACGTGTTCCGAAGCAGCTCAAACAGTGTCCCGATGCAGTAATAGGATAGGTCAGGAGCACAGAGCTCCTCACTTGAACGGAAACTCAGCCTGAACGATGAGACGTGGGTCTCGTCGTCTTTCTCCAACTGTGCGCGAGCTTCGTCTTCGTTTGAATGCCGAATATTGCATGTGCCGGTATGAGCGATGCGTGATTGAATGTTCCCTTTTACAGCCTATGCGAAGTTGCATTGACTTAATTACAGGCAAATTTCCATGGTCAGATGTTTCGTGTTCGAATACCTAGTTCATTGCAGATGTCATTGGCATCACTTTTATATTTCTGAAGCGACAGCGAAGAACACGTACAATCTTTTCCCTTGTGCTAGGCGGAAGCGTTTCCAAGGCACCGACAGCATGTTGACTTTGAAACAGGGCGCTTAGGTAAGGCTCCTCCTTTACAAGATCGATATAAAACAATTGCGACTGAAGCCTTGGCAATCGCAGAGCCAGCACGCGCATTAAGCTGCCCAAATGTCGTCTTCTTTCGCTAGTAATGAGCCCTGTCTCTCTCAGTAGCGCTGAAATTGTTCACTACAACGTAAATTGCTATTCCTAACTGTGATCTCGTACGGCAAATGCACCAGCATGCCTTGGCGGATCCTTTCTTTTTTTGGTTCCTGCTTTACAGGAATTCATCAAAACACAATTTGGCGATCTTTCACAGCAGCTTAAAAGTATCAGAATAGTTAAATATAAGTCAGGAAAAGAGAGAACTCGGCAGTCGTGCTATCTAGTGCAATAAAGAAGTTAAGCGAGAGCGACGGCAAATTGGCAAATTGAATTTAAATATTCTGTCCTGTGTGGCGCTATTTCTCGTAAGGAAGTGTTCCTAGGACTACGGCATACGAAAGGCATTTGCAAATGTCTTTTGCTTGGGAAGTGCTGCTATTGCCTCTAACTAAGTTAAGGCTGCGCTGTTCCGCTTCCTGCTCTAATTTCCTCAATCTACTTAGGTAGATACCGTGAAATTGTTCCCCCATACGGGGCTACTTCTTGGAACCATGAAGTTACCAAGATTGCATTGAGAGTGTACTTCCGCGAATTAAAACAGGGATCGCAAACCATGCCTTCTCTTCCTGCAAAATTTGCAAAATACTTCTCCACCAGCTATGATAGCTCATTATGTTGTAGGCAGTGAGTGATGTCGTGGATGCTTCCGCCGTTCGCAGATGTCAAGCGTACTTAAATACAATTGTTGCGGTCTAGGTACCTGCTGATTTTTGCTTCGGTGAAATAACTCCGACTGCTTTGGCGGCTACGTACTCATAGCTGGTTCACAACTCATCTTGTGGTCTGACTGTGCGCTGCGAGTTGCTTTTTTTGAATTCTGCTCGAGATGCGCTGCTTGATCCAATTGGATGAAGCATCACAGTTTAAATAGTATTCATAAAACGAGGATAAAAGCAGATAAGGCTCTCAGGCCAATACAGAAGCATAGGCTTCTTGTATACACATGCACCGTACAATGCTTATTTAAGCTAAGGGCAGCCAGAGAGGCTACAAAGATGTAGCATTGAATTGAACAGTTGGGGCAAAATAAGCTCACTAGGCAACTGGACTTCGCGCAATAATAACTAATGGGCTATTAGGTGACTCACCAGGCTACGATAATGAGGCAAGCCTCGAGGTGGTGGCCTGCGAAGTGATTGTACCATCTGCTGTTCACAAACCTGCGCCTGAATTTAAGCATACCGCTGCTCAAAAAGAGCCGGGCAAAGAAACACCGAAGCCGCCCTGCACATCACCGCGGGTAGCTCATTTTACCAAGCCTCTATTCTGAATAGCGGTTGTCGAGTGAAGATATGTCGTGGCAAGCGGAAGCAGCCCATCCGGTTCTGGTGATGATGATGATGATGATGATGATGATGATGATTGTGGTTCGCTTAGGAAAGGACGCTAATTTCTGCAGCCCATGTAGGGAGCACGGCTAAGCGTCCGTGGGGGAAAGAGAGTGAAAGAGATAGAGAAGAGTAGAAAGGCCGTATTGGAGGGCTCCGGAAATTTTGACCACCTGGGGTTCTTTAACGTGCACTGACAACGCACAGTAGACGGGCCTCTGGTATTTTCCCCTCCATCGATTCTCAAGCAACATTACCATCCGTCGCTCCCACGCCCCCCTTCATCCCTCCGACTTACTTACCGACCACCCTTTGGTGCTTGTCCCGTTCTCATCTACATTATGATTGGCTTACCCCCGTTACCAAATAAAATCATCATGCCAGCACTTTCCGTGTTGGTTGTATAAAATCAACTGTGGGCATATTGCTGCCCTACAAGCTTCGCAGTGCACCCTCTATCACAGGGTGGAAACCAGACCATTTTTTGAACAAAGAAGTTGTTCCTGCTCGGCGTAAGGTGGACCCTGTTTCACAAAACTATCGTCATCATTAGTGCCGGTCCCCAAGAGTGCGCGAGTGCTTCGTTTATGCAATGTCCAATGTGCACCGTTCACACGTGCGCTCTCTTCCTCCCTTACGCACACGACTTCAGCCCACACCACTACACAGAAAAAACTGCGCCTGGCGAGCACGCGTGTTGCGCGTATAAGATGAAGGAGAAAAAAAATGTCGCCCGCATCTTCCCACGGGGGGAACTCGAGTAAATGCGTCGAAGAGTGGTGGGGGTATCGCGTGAATGTTGCGTAATTGGGTATGGTTTAGGAATGCTTAATTTTTATTTCGTCTTTATTATTCTTATTTATTGAATGAAGGAGAAGCGCCTCGTTCGATCGCATCTACTCGAGTCAAGCAGATCGTCAAGTCAAGCGAAAGCCAAGTAAAGACGCCCTTGACTGCATTCTGAACGCGCGCTCCGCCGCTTACATACACACCGCCCGCGTTCGAGGGATAGGAGTACGGGGGAGAGGTCCGCAAAGACGTCCTTGACTTAATTCCGAACGCGCGCTCCGCCGCACCCCCACTGCGCATGCTCGGCTTCCTGAACTCCCGGGGGCCGGCACGAGACGAGCCGAGCATGCGCAGTCTGGGTGTGGACGGCGCCGCCGCCGACGCCGAAGCGCGACATCGTGCGACTAAGAAATGCTCTGCATTTAAAAGAAGTGCGCGTCTATTTGTGTGGTTCACAGTATAACGCGGGTTCGATCCCGGCCGCGGCGGTCGCATTTTCGATGCAGGCGAAAATGCCAGAGGCCCGTGTGCTGTGCGTTGTCAGTGCACGTTAAAGAACCCCAGGTGGTCTAAATTTTCCGGAGCCCTCCACTGTGGCTTTTCTCTCCTTTCTATCTCTCATTCCCTTTCCCCAACCCCCGAGGACGCTTACCGTGCTCCCTACATGGGCTGCAGAAAGTAGCTTCATTTCCTTAACCGAACCGCGATCATCATGATCTCGGAAAATTCTGCGTTTCTGCATAGCTTAGGGCATGCGTGTTCTCATGCCACGGAGCTATGCAAAAACACATAACGTGGTATAGCAAAGGGGTGGACGGTGTCAAGCCGAGTCCATGCGTGCCATGTCTGCCACTGTTTGTTGTTCGACGCGAACATCCTTACGCTGAGCTCGGTGTGAAACGTTGAGAAGAGCTCGCGGGGCTCTGCAGCGCTTGGCGAGGCGTGTCCTGAAGCCTCGGACAACGACGACATGCAGGTGCGCCGGGGACGCGCCCGGACAAGGCAGGTGCTGATCAGCTTCGCTTGCCCTCGCCACTAGTGCAGGCTTCCCTATTTTAGATGCGAAGCAGCATATGGTTGAGCCCGTCCTGTCCCTGCGCCGTTCACACCACCACTGAGCATGCGCCACAGCTGGCCCAATCTGGCAAGGAAGGAGAACGCGCCCTCGCCGGCGAGAGACAACACTGATGCAGCCAGCGTCTGCTAGCGAGTTCCTTCATTTAAAAAGTTACAGCATATCCACGGAGTGAATGATGATGAGTGGGCGAAGCTCGGGAGGTTCATCGTAGATCGTGCCGAGTTCCGGATTAATTTAGTTAACGCGCACGCAACGAATCCTTATGGTTCAACTATGCACAAGTGAAATCTCCCACCGGCACTTCATTGCAAGTCAAGATCCAGTGCATATTAGTTAGTTAAATTGGGTTTAATGGCGCAAGAGCGACTGAGGCTAAGCTGCGCCAAACACCAGGTACTTAGTGATAACCAGTATATGTATTTGTAATTCTAAAGCTTATGTAGGAATCCACTTTCTTTGAGGAAATCGATAACATTGGACAATGGAACAGGTGAATCATCTCCTAAAATTTGATTCGGGTGCATCGGTATGTGATGTTCGTATAGTGCTCTGAAATGTTTTCGTCTTTCTGTTTCAATGTATGGGCACGTGATTAGAATATGTATAACTGTTAATGGCTGTTGACATTTTTCACATTCCGGCAAGTGTTCCCTTCTAAGCAAAAAATTGTGGGTGAGGTGAGTGTGCCCAATGCGGAGTCGGCATAGTATAACCTCAATGAACCGTTCTTGGTGACGGCACGACTTCCATTCGCCCACTATGGGCTTCACCAGATGGAGTTTGTTGCTCGTGCAGGAGTCCCACTGTTGCTGCCATTTTGATGCCAATGCTAAACGAACATTACGCATACTGTCTTTAAGGGGAAAATTTATTCGTTTTACCGATTTCTGTGCAGCTAAAGACGCACATTCGTCCGCCTTTTCGTTGCCTGGTATCCCTATGTGGCTTGGTACCCAACAGAAACGGATAGTCACATCCTGGTTACATGAGATAATCATGTGTAAGATATCACCGAGTAAAGGTTCGCATTCGGATTTTAAATGTAGCGCCCTTAATGAACTTAATGAATCAGTGTATATGATTGCTTGTCGGTGTTTCTCGGTGATGATTTTTTGTACTGCTTCCCATAAGGCATACATTTCAGCGCTGAAGATGGACATGAACTCAGGTATTCTAACACTGACAGCGCTTTCCTCTGTCACAATCCCAATGCCTACATGATGTTTTGTTTTTGAACCATCTGTATAGACTTCTGTATATCCTTTGTATTTGTCCTGAAGTGTGCGGAATTCTTGAATTATGTGTTCTGGTGCGGTGTTCTGTTTCTTAAGATGAGTCAGTGAAAAATCACACAGCTGCGTCAGATCAGACCATGGTGGCAGTCTCGGCGGTTTCATGGCGACATTGAGTGCGTCATTACAAATACTGTATGTGTGGCAATACTCTTCAAAACGTAAAATCAATGGTTTGATGAAGTGTGGCCTGTTAGAATAGTGTAAGCGTGAGTGGCATTGCGTGGTGATGTCGTTGCATATGTGGTGAGATTGTGACCTGATCCTTAAAACATAAGAGAGGGTTAAAAGTACGCGACGCTGGCATAGCGGAGGTTCATTGCAATCTACGTACAAACTCTGCACCGGGGATGTTCTATAAGCTCCACTGGACAAACGGAGACCGAGATTGTGTACGGGGTCCAGACGCCGAATGTAGGATTCTCTGGCCGAGCCGTAAACAACACACCCATAATCTAAAACACTGCGTACAACAGACCGATACACCTTCAGTAGGCATAATCTATCAGAACCCCAATGCTTATGGGACAGTACTTTTAGTATATTAAGCGCTTTATTTGCCTTCATTTTAAGTGCAGTTATATGAGCCAGAAAGTTCAATTTGTTGTCAAATGTGATACCTAGAAATTTGTGTTCATGTTTTATCATCAACGCCGTGTTGTTTAGTGTGAGAACTGGGTCAGGGAATAATCCTCTTTTTAGTGTAAACACAACAGCAACAGTCTTTTGTGTGGAGAATCGGAAACCATTTTTGTCAGCCCAATGTGTCAGTTTGTTTATGGTAACTTGAAGTTGCCTTTCACAGGTTGATAGGTTAGAGGCACGAGAAGCGATTTGAAGATCGTCGACATAAAGAGAGTGCATAACTGTGGATGGTATGGCCTCATTGATTGAATTCATTTTTACTATGAATAGAGTAGTGCTAAGGACGCAGCCTTGAGGTACGCCATTTTCCTGTACAAATGTGTGTGAAAGCACAGTGCCCAACCGCACCTTAAATGTTCTGTTATTCATGAAATCGGACAGACATTTTAGCATTTTGCCTCGAATACCTAGAATAGCGAGGTCTTGCAGAATTCCGTGTCGCCACGTGGTATCGTAGGCCTTCTCTAGATCGAAAAAAACCGCGAGACAGTACTGTTTGTAGCGAAATGCTTCTCGTATTTCATGCTCCAGACGAACAAGATGGTCAGTGGTTGAACAACCTTTTTTGTATCCGCACTGATGATTATCTATCAAGCTTTTTGAGTAAAGGATGAAAGACAGTCTGCGATTGATAATACTTTCGTAAGTCTTCGCCAGGCAACTGGTAAGAGCGATCGGTCTGTAGCTGCTCGGGGATGTTGGGGGTTTACCAGCTTTTAGAAATGGCACTACTATGGCAGTTTTCCATTGTTGTGGCATACACCCAGATTGCCATACCATATTGAAAAATATAAGTAAAACTTTTGTCGATGCTTCGGACAGATGTGCCAGCATAGAGTAGTGTATGTTGTCGGGGCCTACTGCCGTTTTTTTACCGTTTGAGAGCACAATATTAAGTTCTTGTAGTCTTAGTGGTTGGTTGTAAGCTTCGTGTGAAGCGCCTGTGAGCGGTAGTTTCTGCTTCTCTGCGGTCTGTTTGTGTTTGATGAAAGTATCAGAGTTGTGCATATATATATATATATATATATATATATATATATATATATATATATGGGTGGCCGGTGAACGGTTCCCCAACGCGAGCAGTCGGTATTTCTCAATCAAGCAACTCGCTAGGAGACGCTGCCTGCGCCAATGTTGTCTCTCGCGGGTGAGGGCGCGTTCTCCTTCTTTGCGAGCTGGTAGAGCGTTCATCTAAGAAAGAGCGTTTCCCTAGTCAACGCGCGCCTTTCGCTCTCTCTCTGTCTCTCTCTCTCTCACAAGACAGCAGATGGAAGAGTGAGAGAGCATCGCTCGCCGGGAGGCACGCGCTCGCCCTCGGCGCGTGTCTCCCGGGAGATACTGCCGGTTACGCCTGACGCAGGACAAGGTTAGACTAAGAGGAGCTTCGCCCGTAAAAAATGGCACATCCCACGTTCGGCTGCCACCCAAAAAACGCGGGTTCGATCCCGGCCACGGCGGTCGCATTTTCGATGGAGGCGAAAATGCCAGAGGCCCGTGTACTGTGCGTTGTCAGTGCACGTTAAAGAACCCCAGGTGGTCTAAATTTCCGGAGCCCTCAACTACGGCCTTTCTCTCCTTCCTATCTCTTTCAGTCCCTTTCCCCTACCCCCGCGGACGCTTAGCCATGCTCCCTACATGGACTGCAGAAATTAGCGTCCTTTCCTTACCGAACCACAATCATCAATCAATCATCATCCCACGTGCAGTGGTAATCAAGCAAACACGAAGCACGCATCAGGAACATAGAATGGATATCGTTGTCTGGCTATACCGATTTTGGTACATATGAAGTCGACGAAACGGCCGCAAGAGCACCAAGACTGTGGCATGTAAACAATGCCGCTCATGACACGCATGTCATGACTCTAATGTTGCGAACTGTCATGTACGTTTGGCATGCAGTCGTGTTGTGCCATAGCAATTTTGGTATACATCCCATTACCGAAATGTGAGGCATGTAAATCGTGCCACTCATGACATGCATATCCCCATTTTCATGTTCTTAGAACGTGTCACCCATGGTCGTCAGACGTTGTTGTCTCGCCATAACAATTTTGGTATATATCAAGTTAACGAAACGGCCGCAAAAGCACCAAGACCGTGGCACGTAAATGATGCCGCTCATGACATACATAACATGATTTCCATGTTATGACCTGCCATTTACGTTGGTCACGCAGTCATATTGTGCCATGCAAATTTTAGCATACATCCCATTAACGAAACGGCCAGGAGAGAACCAAGACCGTGGCATCGAAATCACGCCGCTCATGACATGCATGTCATGATTATCGTGTTATGACCTGTCATTTATCTTCGCCATGCAGTCATGTTGTGGCATGCCAATTTGCGTAGATATCCCATTAACGAAACGGCACGGAGAGCACCAAGACCGTGGCATGTAAACCATGCCGCTCAGGACATGCCTGTCATACTTTCCTTGTTGTAACCTGTCATTTTTCTTCGTCACGCACATGTTGTGGCATAGATACCAATCTCGTATACTTCCCATTAAGGAAACTGCCAGGAGAGCACTAAGACTGGCATATAAATCATGTCGCTCATGACATGCAGGTCATGATTTTCATGTTATGACCTGTCATTTACGTTCGTCATGCAGTCATGTTGTGGCATGCCAATTTTAATATACATCCCGTTAACAAAACGCGTAGCATGTAAATCATGTCCCTCATGAGATGCATGTCATGATTTTCATGTTATGACCTGTCATTTATGTTTGTCATGCACTCATGTTGTGGCATACCAGCTTTCGTATACATCCCATTCACGAAATGGGAAGGAGAGCACCAAGACCATGTCGTGTAAATCATGCCGCTCATTACATGCATGTCATGATTTTCACGTTATGGCCTGTCACTTATGTTCGTGAGGCAGTCATGTTGTGGCATACCAATTTTCGTATACATCCCACTAACGATACGCCCAGGAGAGCACAAAGTCTTAGGAAGCTAGATAGATAGATACGCTCAAAGTCGCCGAAGTTCGCTAAGAAATGCTTCGCATTTAAAAACCGACTGCTCGTGCTGCAGAAACGTTCCCCGGCCACCCCGTACATATAGGCCCATTGGATCTTGACCTGCAAGGCAGTGCCGGTGGGAGATTTCTCTTGTGCGTAGTTGAACCACAAGGATTCGCAGCGTGCGCGTTAACTAAATGTAAGCCGGATTCGGAACGATCTAGCGCAGGAACCTCATAAAGACCTGGAGCATAAATGACAACACATGTGTAAATATACACACTCGTTGTCATTCATTTACATGCATGAGTGGGCAATGTCACGGGTGATTTACGGTAGCACCGAACGATACCCAGTGCTTCGCCCACTCGTCATGGTTCACTTCGTGGAGATGCGTTAATTGTTTTTATATCTGAGCGGTTCTTTGTAGCTTTTGCGTACCTGTTTGCTTCCAAAGTCTTTGGTCATAACATTCTGCTGATCGAGCTACAACAAAAACATTGCTACATATAACACAGGAACAGATTTTTAAGCCACAGGTTCATTCAGCCATATTTTTTTTCCTTTTTTTTTCATTTTTTCTCAGTACTATAGACGTCTAAAGTATCCGAACCTGCGACCACTGAACATAATGCTAAGCGTTCTCATGGTATAGGCATGCAACATCGGATTCTGAACATAATACTGAGTATTTTAACCGTATAAAGATGCCACAACGGATTCCGAATAGCATTTATCGCCGCGCATTGCCACAGCATAATGTGCAGTGCAGTTTTGCAGAATACAGTCAAGGACTGGTTATAAGGTTCACATGTTTTCCAAAACATTGGTACAGAAATTCTTCACGTGAGGCGTACTTGCAACGACACCACATTGCGTATTACAAAGCATGAGAAAAGACTATTTTCCTCGAAGAATGTAATTACCTAGACAACCACGCGTTGCTGTCTGAGTAACGACTGGTATTTAAAGAATGAATGCACTTTTCTGGGAATATGCCTCGGCACGCCACAGGAACACAATTCCTGTAGCTTGATCTTACCCAAGACAGACATATAGTCATAAATGCATTGAAAACTTTTAAAATATGTTGAAGACGTAGAACATGGCTTATCTAAATCCGTTTACACCACGTAAACAGCACTGTATGCATTTCCTTCTTCGGTGCGTTGTATAAATTGCGTTTCTCCTGAAATTCTTGACCACGTAGCGTGGCCAATGTTTGTACATGTCGAATATCAAGCTTGCTTTGAACAGCAACGTTGGAGTGAGTGCACACACGTTCACCATTGAAAGTTGACTGCGAAACGACATATTTCTGACGTCGGCGACGCGGTTTATCAAATGCGACGTTTCTGGAGGCAGCAGTTCAGGCAACATGTCTTCTACGCATAAGCCATCTCTCCCCACTCCCCATGCCTCCACCTCCTGTCAAGGCCTGACAGCCAATAACTTCGAAAGCAGTGCATTCAGACGTCCAGCCTCCGGCGAGAAAATCAAGTAAGCAAGCAGCGCAGACATATCTTAGAGTCTCCGGTAGTCGTGAACGGGTGACAGGTGGAGAACAATAATGAAAGAATTTGTCTGTGCCCCGGGACGAAATGCCCTTCGCAACGAACTTGGTGTGCTGCCTTTTGTGAGCTTCAGTGGCTTCGAGGCCAGTGCGGCGTCATTGGCTACAACATAAAAGTGCCGCGGCGAGGGATGCTCATTTGAATTGGCAGAAGGAAACCATTCCGCTATCAAGAAATGACTGAGGACCAAAACTCCTTCGCTCGCAATTCCTCTAGTTCCAGTGATGTGGGACACGCCTAGTTTTCTATATAACTCCTTCGCAGCAGTCACCTGTTCACCGGCTCAAGCTTCATTCTTGACTAGCCCGATAGATGACGACGATTGTCTACGGCCTATATCTCGGGTAATTTTTTACGTGCTACTTGGATTCCCAATGGGAATGAAGAAATTGTACTGGTGACGAAGCACTGAATAAGAGACAGTCCCTGCAGCACAACAGGCACACGCTTGGAAGACCACCCACTGTCGTAACAATCACTGTTGGGATGTCGGAACAATCCAGTTAATGTGTAATGATTGAGAAGGGAAGGCAAGTTATGGCAGAAGCGTTTCACTGAAGAGTTTAAAGGCGCGGCCGGTACCATCCATGTCTCCCCTTTTCGTGTCGCATAACTCCGTTTTTTTTTCTTTTCCAGGCAAGGAATCTCTCTTAAGCACTATAAGTTCTCTTTAATTTCAAATTTAAAGCGGACACTTAGTCTATAACTATACAGCTGATGAATAGTGATAATGTGAGCATCACATTATCACCATTCATTACATTCCTAAGAAGGCGCTTAACACGCATTACAAGAGCAACTGATGTTACAAGAGAGCCATCATTCGAACTGCAGGTGCATTTTGTTTTCCACGTTTGGAAAGGATGCCAACTGATGGTATTCTGGCGCAACAGAGTGTTGAACACGCAAACCAATTTTTGTGCAACCATTTTCGTGAGCAGGAATCGGTGCGATGTTACCAGGCTAATCATCGAAGATAAACAAATTGATCGTTTCGGTGACGCATGCGTTAGAAAACTTCGACTATTTTTGACTACGAAGGAATTGCATTTGCTTTGCGCGTTGTGTTCATGCTGCTCATTTAGTGCCTGTATACCCTGTTTATTTGAATTGACTTGTTTATTTAACATAACACATGTTAAGGGACGGTACGGCTAAAGGCAGATTAACTGGCTGACAATGGCCCTACCACCCAAGCACTGTTCAAAAGGGATGTGACCATCATTAAGAAATTATACAATAGAAAGCGGAAGCTCTGCACGGCAATAAAAAGAGAAAAAAAAACATGACATAGCGCTATTAGCAAGGGATGACGACATCTGTCGTAAAGGAAATAAAGCATTGTTTTATTAGTACAAGTGTGTGTACATCTCTTCCTTTCGTCCGTGTTCCTTTTGCGTGCTCAACTCGTGCTAGCATTACGTTAATAACTATCTGTACCGTGCGGTAGGAGCCGCCGTAGCCTAGAGTTAGCGTGCTCGCCTGGTACATCAGGGGCTCGGGTTCGATGCCCACGTTCCGTTTGGTGGGTTGCGCTCGGAGGTTGTGCCTGTGTGTTTGTTATGTCTACATTTCAATGCAATGCGCTTAAGTGTGCTTAAATGTGCTTAATTAAGCCTAAATGTGCTTAATTAAATGTGAAATGTTTAGCTTACTTGGCAGAGTTGAACTTGGGCTGTATAGAATTCAAACACCTGTGGCGCATACCCAAATACCACGGTCCCAGCACTACGTGTATGAGCCACATGTACTTGCAGTAACGTTAATCCTGACTTACATGACGCGTGTATCATGTTCGTGACATAAATATCGATCATTCTTGTTCGTCGTACGTTTGTACCCTGCCATTCAAATTTCGGTGTATAGCGGTTGAACGAGACGACCGGGAGAGCACCGAGACGTAGGCGGCTAGATAGATAGATACGGTCAAATTTGCTTAAGTTCGCCAGGAAATGCTTCGCATTTAAAATCATTGGCGAAGGTGATAGAAGTATTTATTTTGTTAGGCTTCAAGCTATGACAAAAGAAATCAAGAAGGCCCTTTTTTTTTGTTGCAAGCTCGGCTAAGAAAGGAAAGTTTTGGACGTTTCAGGCAGCCAAAAATAAAACGTGCGTATTGCCTGAATTCACTGATGTTTCCAAGGCAGCCATTCGATGGTCCTTCTATGTACGTGCAACGTTGCGAGTGAAAGACGCAATGAAATTGGTGAAAGTTTGTACTGTGTGTCCACGGGTCGGTGCCTCATTCTGTAATATGATAGGGCCTTCGGTACTCAGCGTTTCTCTTTTATGTTACATCGCTTAATCACTTGTGTATAAAAGGTATGCGAGAAATTATGTGAAAGGTATGCAAGAAATATAGGCTAGAAATTATGCCATTATGCAAGAAAGGCGCTAAGATTGCCCTTATTGCAGCCTAAAGAAGTGCTCTGAGTGTAAAAAAATGAATTCTTCAATAAACTGAATATTTCTGACGTTATTTTTAAGCGCAATATCGAAGAAAACTGAAAACATTGATTTTTTTTCGGCAATGTTAGTGAACGCGAAGACCAAAAATAATTTATACTCTGGCAGCCTAGAATTGTAAGCTTGGTACAAATAAAAATATGGGGAAACGTGCTGTGTCAGCGGTTAATCTGGTAAAAAATCGCGAAGTTCATTTTTTTTTTACAAAAATCCCCGCAGTCAGGCTAAAATAAGTCACCTTGGATGTTGGCTTAAAATACAAAAATAAAGGAAGGGGGTTCTAGGATGTTTCGCCGCGGGATTCAAAGTTGCAACGTTGACCTGGATTTTCTGTTCTACTATACACGCCGTGATTAGCTACAATCGAGTTTCCTGGGAACAGCTTATCATCTAAAGAACTTCAGAGTTTCACGTTGGCGTCTCCTTGAGCTACGTGCTTCTTATTATTTACGCCTTAGAAATCCAAACTAGAAGAGAAGCTCAGGGGAAGATGGATGCTTGAATTGATGAACAAATCGCAAGGTACGATTTAAAACAGGGAATGTCGCGGGAGCCAACGTTTCGACAAGCGGACTTGTCTTCGTCAGGGCGGCAACTGCCTTCTCCAGCGTTCGTTTATGTACGCCTTTGTACACCCTCCCCCGTCCTCAGAAAGAGAGGAGGAGAAGAGCAACACGTGCGAACACACACACACACACAAAAAAAAAAAGGGGGGGGGGTTGGGTGCAAGGGTATTTGGGTGACAGGTGTTAGCGTGACTACTATAAATGGCAAGAGCGAAAGTTTCTAGAGAATCCGCCCTTTGTACATATCTTGCACATGCATTGTGTGCACAGGGCTAGAAAGCAGGGTGGAAAAAAGGAAACACAGGCCTGTGTTTCCTTTTTTCCACCCTGCTTTCTAGCCCTGTGCACACAATGCATGTGCAAGATATGTACAAAGAGCGGATTCTCTAGAAACTTTCGCTCTTGCCATTTATAGTAGTCACGCTAACACCTGTCACCCAAATACCCTTGCACCCAACCCCCCCCCCTTTTTTTTTTTGTGTGGGTGTGGGTGTTCGCACGTGTTGCTCTTCTCCTCCTCTCTTTCTGAGGACGGGGGAGGGTGTACAAAGGCGTACATAAACGAACGCTGGAGAAGGCAGTTGCCGCCCTGACGAAGACAAGTCCGCTTGTCGAAACGTTGGCTCCCGCGACATTCCCTGTTTTAAATCGTACCTTGCGATTTGTTCATCAATTACGCCTTAGAAGTGATGCTGAGGTGTCGCATTATTTCAGGATTGTTGATAGCTTCAGGCACATTATTTATCATATTTTCGTAGCCATGAAATCCATTCACCTCGTGCTCCCAGTAACGTTCTAGTGAATTTGCCCCAAAAGCGAGGGTCGTTCTTTGTCAACTCTAACGAGCACATCCGGGTATTTCTTCGAAAGCTTATAAACAATCTGACCGTTGACCTCGTACAGGACGGCGAAACGTACGTTAGTGTACTGTTTGAATAGGTTGCATAGCGTATTGCATTCAACGTCTTGGCCTTTTTTCACAGTGTCCTCGGACCTGTAACATCTATTACGCTGAAGTCGCATTTTTCTTTTCCTGTACGGACTTTCCAAAGGGAGAAAAAGGGCGCCGCACTCTTTGTTACCATCCGTTGGCGCTGAGTGAGCACAACCTATGCCCTTTTTAACGCCAGCGGTTTGCGAGCCCGGCAGAAGCTATTCTGGGGAGCCTGCTTTGAGATACGGCGCCACACTGTGCGGGCTATAGTCTAATCTAATCTCGATTACAAGACGGTCATCATTTCTTCGTCTTATTACCGAGAAGTCGTGGCGGTTACGTATGGAAATATTGTGGTTTTATTATTCAGAATACACAACGCATGCCCATAATTCTATGCTGATGATTGTGACCTCTAAATATATTTATCTTGTCGCTTTAGAAAGGGAACCCATACAAAGCTTTGGCCTATCACCTAAAGAGATTCTGCATGGAGATGATCAAGGAGTTTGTGCTCAAATTGTCTTTAGTGGCTTAAACGAATGAGCACTCCCTCCCACCTGTACCTCCGCAATGTTAGCCCAATACGTGCATTAATTTGCCACGTATAATATAGAAGTACCCATCGCTTTTAAGACAAGATGCTCTCCGTTGCAAAGGTACAACAAGGCCATGGCTGAACGAAGGAAGCGACGCTCTCAAAAAACGCGAGCGTTGCCACTAAAATCAATAGACCCTTTTGATAATTCGCAAGTGCGCTTCTCTTCCCTGCACTTTTGCCCAAATATGGCGACAGTGGTCTTGACTGACCTGCTGTCCAAATTCAAGTTGCACATGCTGAGGCTCATAGTTTCAGCACGTTCGCATAAGAAGGTCCCAGTGAACATTTCCCACGCCCAAACGCGTGGTAAACGTTGCTTCCAGGGGTGTCTAGGCCGCCATTAGTTGTGGAGGCTGTATCGCCGAAAATCTAGTTTTACAATTAAGAAAAGGGTAAGCCGGATGTCATGAGCTCGTGGTCTTGCGCCTCTAGAGGACTCATAGTGCGCATCTTAGAGCCGAACAAAATGAAGATGGAAAATCTATCTAGAAAATATTATGCAGTAAACGTTGGAGAGATATGGCATCAACGGTCCTTCTGTAGATACGGCGAAATGCTGGAAAGAACGAGCTCTCTTAGAGTTTGTGCAGTGTGGTCGAATGTTTCAAAATAATAAATTGATAGACTTCTACTTGACATAACTACGATATGGTAATGAGGGACGCCATTAGGGTACCGGAGAAGTTTTGATCACATGGGGTTCTTTCATGTCCGCTTAATTCTAAACAGGCATTTATTTTCTTTTTTTTTCAGTCGCATTTTGATGCCGCCTAAATACAGCAACGTCCGTACGGATGGAATGCAGCGTCTTCGTACTTCGGAAGCTAGCACCCTAGTCGCTATGTTAATGCGGCGGGTACGTGTAGGAATACTAATGTATCGATGAAGAACATAACACGTCGAAACAACAATACGAGCAGAGAACATCCGACAACACAATCACAGGAGATTTTTCTTCTTTTTTAAATGCGAAGAATTTCTTAGCGCACTTCGCCAAGTTTGAGCGTATCTATCTATCTATCTATCTATCTATCTATCTATCTATCTATCTATCTATCTATCTATCTATCTATCTATCTATCTATCTATCTATCTATCTATCTAGCCGCCTATGACTTTGTGCTCTCCTGGTCGTTACGTTAATGGGATGTGTATGAAATTGACATGCCACAACATGACTGCATGAACATAAATGGAAGGTCATAACATGAAAATCATGATATGCATGCTATGAGCGGTATGATTTACCTGCCACGGTCTTGGTGCTGTCCTGGCCGTTTCGTTAATAGGATGTATACGAAAATTGGTATGCCACGACATGACTGCACGACATACCTAAATGGAAGGTCAGAACATGAAATCATGGCATGCATGTGATCTACATGCCACGGGTTGGTGCTCTCCTGGCCGTTTCGTTAATGGGATGTGTACGAAAATTGGTATGCCACAACATGACTGCATAACGAACATAAATGACTGGTCGTAACATGAAAATCATGATATGCGTGTTATTAGCGGCATGGTCGACATGCCATGGTCTTGGTACCCTTGCGGCCGTTTCGTTTATTGGACGTATACGAAAATTGGTGTGCCATAACATGACTACATAACCAACATAAATGACAGGCCATAACATAAAAATCATGACATGCATGTCATGAGCGGCATGATTTCCATTCCACGGTCTTGGTGCTCTCCTGACCGTTTAGTTAATGGGATGTACGTGAAAATGTGTATGCCACGAGATGACTGCATGACGAAAATAAATGGAAGGTCAGAACATGAAAATAATGGCATGCATGTGATTTACATGCCACGGTCTTGGTGCTCTCATGGCCGTTTCGTTAATGGGATGTATACGAAAATTGGTATGCCACAACATGACTGCATAACGAACATAAATGACTGGTCGTAATATGAAAATCATGACATAGATGTTATAAGCGGCGTCGTCGACACGCCATGGTCTTGGTGCTCTTGCGGCCGTTTCGTTAACTTCCTATATACCAAAACTGGTATGAAGTGACAACAATGTTTGGCGATCATGGGTGACACGTTCTAAGAACATGATATGCGTGTCATGCATGTGATACACATGTCATGAGCGGCATGCCTTGCATGCCACACTTTTCGTTAATGGGATGTATACCAAAATTGCTATGGCACAACACGACTGCATGACCAACGTAAATGACAAGTCACAGCATTAGAAGTACGACATGAGTGTCATGAGCGGCATGGTTTACATGCCGCAGTCTTGGTGCTCTTGGTGAGGCTGTTCCGTTAACTTCATATGTGCCAAAATCGGTATAGCTAGACAACAATGCAGATGAATCTTGCGTTCCTGATGCGTGCTTCGAATTTCCTTGATTCCCACTGCACGTGGCATCTGGCAATTTTTTATGTTGTGGCATCTCTGCTTTCCTGAGAATTTTTTACGATGCAATCCTACCAAGAGGGTCTAATTTATGCACCTGTACTCAAGAAGGTAATTCTGAATGAACTGATTTCTTTTTGTAAAAGGAAACTTGGAAATGTTCGGTAATTATTTTTCCTTATATTATGAACAACCTTTTCTGCCACAAAATTCTGCAGATACCACACTGTGTGCATTGGTGCCATGCGAAGCAGCCAGTGAATCGCGTTGCGAATCGTGTGACATTGGGCGAAAAGTTATAAATACGACGAATGTCTTTGTGCAAAGTGCATGAGTGGATGAATGCGTAACATGGCCTAACCAGGAAACTCGACAGCACCATGGCGACTGAATTGTTTGTCATGGTGAGACTCACCTTAACGTTGTATAAAATGATAAAAGATTCGCTTCCTTTGCCATTTTTGGCGCTTAGGCCACGTAGGCCACTAAAACATAAACAAAGGGTGCGGGGTTCTGATCGATAAGTTGAATAAATAAAAGGCAAAAAAAAAATGATCATTAATCGCGTTGCGGGATCCTTTCAGTTGAATAACCGGTTAATCATTCATTGATTTTACCATTCATATTTTCGAAGAGAAATAGAGACTACGGTACGCCGATGTGCATTTCATGGGCACCGTTCGAGCAAGTATTCCTACGGGATCATGCACCGCCATGGTGGCCTGCTGGCTATGTGGCAATCGGTTGCCGAACCAAATGACGCGGGGTCCAACCACAGAGGCGGCGGCGGCCATTCGATAGAGGCGAAATTCAGACCCGTGTATTGCGAAATGTCAGTGCACGTCAATGTAACACTTGTGGTAGGAATTCCCGTATCCCTCCACTGCTGAACCTTTCATAATCGTATCATTGGTTTGGGAAATAACAACCCCATAGATCAATCCTGCGCTGTCGAGCAAAACTGGAGAAAACCAGCCGAGTGCTAGTAGAACATATTGCCTTTTGTTACATGTGACACACATTTCACGTTACACAAGCAACATCATCAGAATAATTGGTGCATTAGGTTTATTTTGTGATTTTATCAGTTGGGCGAAGCCGACGTGGACCTAGTGGTAACGAGCTTGCTTGACACCTTGAGGACCCAACTTGGACCCTGAGGGATTACTGCGCGTTCTTGTGTGTCTCAAGGATTATTATGTGTACATTTCAATCCCACGCTACTATAAATGGTACGCGTTCTTTGTTTTGACGTGTGCTCTAATGATTTGTTGAATGTCAGTATAGTTAGGCAGATATTTACATGGGTTAGCTTAAAATTCAAGCACCTGTGGCACATACCCGAATACCACTGGCCGAGCACTAAGGATATCAGCCACTTGTGATTGCAGCATCGAGAATCGTGACGCACATGACGAGTATAACATGTCAGGAATGTAGAGACCAATCGTTCAATGATCCGATTGCATTCGTACACTACCAACAAACTTTTGGTGTACTGTCGGAGGAGTGAGACGATCAGGACAGCAGCGAGACGTAGGCGGCTACATAGACATATAGATGCTGTAAAAATTGCTCAAGTTCGCTAAGAAATGTTTTGAATTTGATACACTTATCGCTTCTGTAATACGGAACCTGTGCGAGAATTCTCGACATCCCTTTTCTCTCTCTTTCATATAGAGAGGGACTTTTCAACGGGATGTACAAGTCCTGCGGCCTCTTTGTTAAAACTTATTCTACTAAAAAGCAAAAGCACAATGTCGACGTCATGAAAGTATGCTGATTTTTTACTTCTAATACAGCCTTTCCCTTCTCCAATGCAGTACAATTAGCTTACCATGATCCACAGCACGACACTAAATAACATCTGAAAGTGACGACGAGAAATAGTAACTCGTTGTTTCCCTATACAAGCGACTTGACTGACGATAAAGTAGACAAAGCGATAAAAGACAAATGTGTTTGCGCACCGCGGTATTTATATTTGAGTAGAATTGTGCCAGGTGCATGACCCGAAGACAGAATAAATTGAGCTGAAAATTCAGAAATCGTTTTTGAGGCCTCTGCTCAATGAGTATTGCCGCTGCCAAGACACCTCGGTAGGCATATTTGTTTTTGTAAAACGCAGAGCATGTATTTATTTACGCATTTATGCATTGCATTTATGCCATCGAAGGCCTGTAGATTACACGCACAGTATTCTGAATATCTCTAACCGGTTAGTTCTAGCTACTCGTTAGAATGAACAAAAGGTTCTGCGCTCATCCTTTCAACGTGGTATAATTACTTTCTCCTATTGGGCGTATGAAAGCATTCCGCCGTTCCTTTGATATGCGCATTGAGGAAGGAGGCATAAGCCCGCCGAACTAAAGGGTTGCATTTAATAAACGGAAGCCATATCTTCAGTAAAATATCACACAAGGAAAGGACTGATTCTTTAAATAACGGCCATGTTGCATGAATATCTAAGATCACATATGAAGAGCACAATAAGCACCCTAGAAAAACGTATGCAGAATTCGTTGCATAAGAAAAGTAACAAACGGACAGGATTGCTTAATAAAAGATACGGTACCACTGCACGAGACAAGCACTATACCTCACCTAATTCTCATAATACGTATTGCGTCGACAATAATATATAATTTTTCCACACCAGCAAACTGATAAGAGCTAACGCAATAAACCGGCCGGTCTACCGATCACACTCTTTTTTTTACGACTCTAAAACTAAAGGGCTTTGTCCGAAGCTGCCTTACTTGAAGTAGCTTTCGGCTTTTGCCATGGTGCAGACCTAATCCTTGTGAGAGGCCTCTAGCCGATGATGCAATACCACCAACTCATTGTACTCTTCGAACGTTAGGATCAGTATGTCTTATGTTCTTCATTTTAGAGAGAGATTTCGGGATGCAAAAAGGCAACGACGTGTCTAACAAAAACTCTTACGCTGAAACTTCGGGAAAGCGTTCTTACGTACAATACTGACGGAGTCACCATGAACTATCTGCTAAAGCTCTTGGAAAAGGAAGAGCTTTGTAAATATGGCCCATGAAGTGTAAATATCAATGCCTTGTTATACACATACGGAAAAAAATAAAATATGTTCTGCTCAGATTACACAGATTTCAAGAGCGTCCTTAAGAATATCATGGTGCCCCGCCACGGTGGTCTAGTGGTTATGGCACTCGGCTGCAGATCCGAAGGTTGCGGGATCGAATCCCGGCCGCGGCGGCTGCATTTCGATGGAGGCGAAATGTTGAGGCCCGTGTGCTGTGCGATGTCAGTGCACGTTAAAGAACCCCAGGTGGTCGAAATTTCCAGAGACCTCCACTACGGCGTCTCTCATAATCAGAGCTGGTTTTGGGACGTTAAACCCCACAAATCAATCAATCAAGAATATCATGGTGATTAGTATATCTATTAATTCATTGTCCCCTTGGGTTGTGAAATGTCGCGCCGGTTCCGTTCAGGGTGGGAAGAAAATGATAGAGACACGTCGGCTGTCCGTTCGCAGCGCAAGAAGTCCCCTGGGCCATATTTCCCAAGCCCTCCACTATAGCGTGACTCAGAATTCAGAATTATTTATTTGACGTCAAGGACGAAGAAAAATACATGGTAAGTATATACAGAAGGAGGTCCCGTAGTTACAAACTGAAATGGGACCTCCTGTGCGTGGTAACATGGTGAAGAATACAAAATGGCAATACGTGGACTTAATAATTGTGATAGTTAATGTGATACAAGCGAGAAACTAACCTGAAAACAGCGTTATCAAGAAGCATGGAACAAGTGAAGGAATGTGCCTTAGTCAATCAAAAGTAACACGGATGGGTGGGAGACAAAATGGGATAAACAGTACAGCAGTATGCGAGATAATAAAACTCAAATATACAAAGTACAAGGGCAAATAAGGTAGATCATTGAAAAGGGATTCAAAGACACGAGAGGACAGTAAGATAAGGAAAAAAGTAACGAACGAAAAAAAAAGAGAAATAAAGCAACACCTAGCGCAATAAAGAACCAGAATAAGACGAATTTAGCAGAAAGCTCTTGAGTTCGGATCGGAACCTATGAGCATTTAGTAGTTTTAAAGGAGATGGCAGTGAATTCCAAAAAGCCAGTGCTGAAAAATGTAATGTTTGCTTGCCGTAGTTGGTGCGAACTATCGGCAGAATGAAATTATTGTTACTAGCAAATCTAGTATTATTGGTGTTCACCAAGGATGTCCTGGGTATTATGAATACAGGAAGATTATTGTGCAGTGCCCTATAAACGATAATGGCGAGATTATATTTATTAAGATCCGATACACTTAAAATTTTATGAGAATGCAATAATTGATTGGCGTTAACATATCGAGATGACAGTGTTATTAGAAGAATGGCTTGGTTTTGAATGGCCTGAAATGATGTCAGGTGACTGTTGTTGTAATTAAGATGAGAATGAACGAAAGCGTATTAAAGAGATATGAGAGTAGAAAAGGAGAAATGTAGTCGAGCTTTGATAAGAACACGTATACCATAAGCCATTTTCTTTTTGACATTAGACACTTGAAGATGAAATTTAAGATGGCAATCAAGTTCCACTCCTAAAAACGTACAATGATCAACTGGAGAGATAGTGTGATTGTTGATAGAAATGACTGGATAAAAGTCAGAGGAGCGCTGATGCGAGGTGAAGATGACGAAATTAGTCTTACTACGGTTGATTTGCAGCTTGTTGAGTTCACACCACGTGCAGATTTTCAAAAGATCTTCATTTAGATTACTAATGAGCGTAGATACGCAGCGGTTAGAGTTAAATATTGTCGTGTCATCTGCATAAAGAATACACTTAGACGAGGAGAGGTTAGTCGGCAAGTCATTGATATAGATTAAAAAGAGTAGGGGACCTAATATGGACCCCTGCGGTACACCTATGTTAGTAGTGGCTTCTTTGGAATACGATCCAGCTATATCGACGATTTGTTTTCTATCCTGTAAATAACTGCGGATAAGGAGCAAAGGCGGACCGGTTATTCCAATAGCCTCGAGTTTAGCAAACAGAATGGGGTGATTAATAGTATCGAAGGCCTTAGACAGGTCTACAAATATGGAGGCTGCAAATTCACCTTGATCAATCGCCTTTTTCAGGTAGTCAGTAAGTGATATAAGAGCCAGATTTGTTGATAAGCCGGGGCGAAAGCCAAACTGAGATGGGGAGAGAATACTAAATTTATTTAAATATTTTGTAATCCGCTTTTCGATTATTTTTTCCACAATTTTACCTAAAAATGGGAGAATGCAAATGGGTCTATAATTGTGTAGTAGAGCACGATCACCTTTTTTGAAAACAGGTACGACGCGACCACGTTTCAGTTCGCGAGGAAAAACACCAGATTTTAAAACAAGATTAATGATAGAAGAAAGGACGTGAGCAATGAACTCTGCAATCATTTTAATATGGTGAGCCTTAATATTATCAAGGCCAGCACTCGTGGCTTTAAGGGACCTAATTATTGAAACCACTTCATCAGGAGTAGTCGGAAAAAGGAAGAATGAATGAGGTAGGCGGTTCAAAGACATATTACAACATGAAGCGGATGCAGGGCCATTTTTAAAGAAGGCATCACAAAAGGCGTCAGCAATATCTAGCGGATTACTGTATATCACGTCGTTATCAACAATGCTCGAAATAGTGTTTTGGTTGCTACGGTTAAGATATGCGTTAACGATTTTCCATTTCTTCGTAGCATTGCTACCACATTCAACAATCTTTAAGTCGTTATAATTCCTCTTCGCACTCCTCAGCTGGGCGGAAAGCGAGTTAGAGAATTTCTTATAACGGGCAAATCCAAACTAGAAGAGAAGCTCAGGGGAAGATGGATGCTTGAATCGATGAACAAATCGCAAGGTACGATTTAAAACAGGGAATGTCGCGGGAGCCAACGTTTCGACAAGCGGACTTGTCTTCGTCAGGGCGGCAACTGCCTTCTCCAGCGTTCGTTTATGTACGCCTTTGTACACCCTCCCCCGTCCTCAGAAAGAGAGGAGGAGAAGAGCAGCACGTGCGAACATACACACACAAAAGGAAAAAAAAAAGGGGGGGGGGTGTAAGGGTATTTGGGTGACAGGTGTTAGCGTGACTACTATAAATGGCAAGAGCGAAAGTTTCTAGAGAATCCGCTCTTTGTACATATCTTGCACATGCATTGTGTGCACAGGGCTAGAAAGCAGGGTGGAAAAAAGGAAACACACGCTCGGAACAAAAGTTACTCCTATGTCATGTGTCCCCCTCCTCCACCCCGTACCACCTGCCCCGCACCAACAGTGCATTTCATGGAAAGCATGGGGCTAAAAAAAGGTAACTACACTGTTTAACGTCCTTGTTCTCCTGGAACTGGATGGGGGCTCAGCACCTGAAAGTAGACTTTCTGGGAGAAACATTGTTAGCTTGTGCATACCTCAACCTTTTGTCGTCTTTGTTAACACTCTTCCGTATCTAATGGACTGAAGAGTTCCCTTTGAAAGGTTTATGCCTGTAGGTTGGAGAGTATTGAACCTGTATATGAGATACGATTCCCTGTATTTTCTGTCCCTCGGCGAGCGGAAGTTTCCTTGGAGTATGTAGAGTTTCAGTTCATCGAAATTATGACCTGTCATATTAAAATGCTGCGCCGGGGCGAACCTACAGGCATAAACCTTTCAAAGGGAACTCTTGAGTCCATTAGATACGGAAGAGTGTTAACAAAGACGACAAAAGGTTGAGGTATGCACAAGCTAACAATGTTTCTCCCAGAAAGTCTACTTTCAGGTGCTGAGCCCCCATCCAGTTCCAGGAGAACAAGGACGTTAAACAGTGTAGTTACCTTTTTTTAGCCCCATGCTTTCCATGAAATGCACTGTTGGTGCGGGGCAGGTGGTACGGGGTGGAGGAGGGGGACACATGACATAGGAGTAACTTTTGTTCCGAGCGTGTGTTTCCTTTTTTCCACCCTGCTTTCTAGCCCTGTGCACACAATGCATGTGCAAGATATGTACAAAGAGCGGATTCTCTAGAAACTTTCGCTCTTGCCATTTATAGTAGTCACGCTAACACCTGTCACCCAAATACCCTTACACCCAACCCCCCCCCCTTTTTTTTTTTCCTGTTGTGTGTGTATGTTCGCACGTGCTGCTCTTCTCCTCCTCTCTTTCTGAGGACGGGGGAGGGTGTACAAAGGCGTACATAAACGAACGCTGGAGAAGGCAGTTGCCGCCCTGACGAAGACAAGTCCGCTTGTCGAAACGTTGGCTCCCGCGACATTCCCTGTTTTAAATCGTACCTTGCGATTTGTTCATCGAATATAACGGGCAAGTAATTTAGTGTTGAAAGGTCGTTTTTTTGTTTTTTTATACAACTTTTCTCGAGACCGCATAGCTTTTAAAAGGTCATCCGTAAGCCAAGGGTTTTGCGGCAATGCTATCTTTTTATTTTGCATTTTTGTTTAAGAGTGTGGGAGTTGAAATGCGACGACAGCATAGCTAAAAACTGTGAGAAAGCCTTCTGGGGATCACTGCATGATGTCACTTCCGACCAGTCAGCTTTAGATATGTTATCAATGAGCATGTGTTTATTAAGTACAAATCTGTAGTAAGTAGTGTTGTTTAAAGATAACTGAATTTGGAAGCGTAAAACGATGGGGTAATGGTCGGTAATATCAGTAAGAACAATTTCAGCATGCGGTTGCTCAAGTAGGTTTGATAATACATGATCAATTAACGTGCCATCATTACTGGTAGGACAGCGCGTAGGGAGAGCAATCAAACATTCGAACCCATAGCTATGAAAAGTACTAGAATAATTGGCGTAATTAGGTGAAGTTGTATCCAAGAGGTTAATGTTGATATCCCCTAATATTATTACGTTACATTTAACACGGGATATTTTTTCCATGGCGTGATCAAGAGCGCTACAAAAATCAGAAACTGATGAAGAGGGCGAACGGTAAATACAACCAACCAATAAATTCTTGCTGTCAATGTTGAAGACGGCAGAATCGAATTCGATAAAAACCGATTCACAGTTGGGAATGTTTAGTTCGAGGTCATGGCGGCGTTTGTACAGCAGAGTAGATGAAACAAAAATAGCCGCCCCACCGTGAGTATGCGTCACTCTGTGGGAGTACTCAGAACAGTAGGAATTAAAGCAGTATAGGTCCTTGTCATCATAACTAAGCCAAGTTTCGGAGACGCATATCACTGAAAATGTGTTATTGAGATGTTATATCGTGTCTTTCTCACGCAAAATCCCAGCACATTACATATAACATTGCGGGATGTGAATTACGTAACAAAATTATCGTTCGATACAACTTCAGTTCTAAAAATTATATTCGCTGAAATTGAGTAGGCATTTATATGATGAGACGCAGCATATTTGCTGACAGCAGATTTCGTCAAGGATAGCGAAAAAGGAGAAGGGAGTGCGCTACTTCGCGTTTTAGATTGATGTTTCAAGTGTTCTCTCTCCCTTTGTACGTACGCGCTCATTATATATACATACTAATGCATGAGAGTGAGAGAGAGCTACAGCGCCGACCAATTGCTAGATGCCTTACAAACAGATCGCGAGTGCCTGAGGCTCACACATCGCTTTGTTTTCTCAAGCTGAACTTCATATGGTGAGTGTTAATTCATTATCAGAAATGAATGTGTTCTTCGCATACGCCCTCAAGCAAGTATTTACTATAGTTACTCGAAAACAGCGTACGTGCCCAACGAAATTTCTGTTTTACTTCTTACTCTTTCTCCTTGCAGGAGGTCAGCGTTGAATCCACTTAATGGATGTGGCCTCAAAGTGGCACGCAACTACAGGCACATGCCCGGCGAGAAGACATGTTCGACGCAGCCTGTCAGACCATTCCGAGGATCCCGATGGAAGGGAGGAACCAGCATGACTTCTGCCTAGAAGGCTACAAGTGAAAGAGAGTACGAAGCTCTATTAGGCGTTTCAGAGGTGGTCGCTTATTCGATTGCCTGCTCCAAAGTTCGCTTTGGGACTGAGGTTCTAGTGTCATCATTCTTGTCAGCGCGCAGAGTTCAGGGCACGATGCCTGAGTATCCGAAACCATCAGCTGCAGAAACGCCACATTTGATGAGCACCTTCGACACCTCTTACAATCGTCTTCAATAGTCGACAATGTCTCGTAAATATATGCGCGCTAATATAATAGTGCCGCTGTGGAATCTTGGCTTACTTGTGACTGAACGTGAAGGATGAGAAGCCGATATTTCAGGAATATGGAATCAAGCGCGTAGGAGTCAAGACGTGTAGGTACATGCAACTCTCCGAAGTGTTGCCTTGCAGCGATCCCGCTTGGCAGGCTCGGTTTGACCTAATTTCGTTATCTACCTCGGTAGGAATCTGCAAGTAGTTGCCTCCACAAGTTGCATTTGCTATTTATGCTATCGAATAATGTGACGAGCATTAACGTAGGTTCGAACATGTTCGTATTAATTCTTTATGCAAGGAAGAGGACTTCCCGGCTTCAGATACGGGTGGGGAAAACCGTATATTTATTACGTATCTCTTAATCACACACAGATTTACACCATTGCGAGAAATAGCCGCATCAATCGTTTTTGTCTTGAGCGTTTTCAGGAAGGCAAAGAGAACTAACCATCATATAATGTTGGTTTTAAAGGACTAGGCAGACGATAAAGGCGATAACTTATTCTGATACCGATATGAAGCTGCATGATAACACGTGCCGATCATGATTAGTTGTCTTGTATTACGACATAGGCAGGCAGCGTGTCTGCAAAATCATGAGTCGCTCTGTTTGACCTTGGCACAGCTCCGTGACTTTGTAACCTGCTACAGCAAATATATCTTCCTTGCCTTGATTAGTTTGCTCTGGAAGAAAACTGCTTGACTGAAAAGCAATGGCCTGCCTACCTGTCACGCGATGTCAGGAAAGGCCGGAAAATTTGTGACGTCGAAATGATGCGCACAGTCTTAAAAGGCGCAATAACGTGACGAGAAGAGCGAGCAGTTTCTGGCGATAGTGAAACTGGCTACAGAAGACTGGTGCGAGTAGTTTTCATGGGGACAGGACATGCGCGACGTGTTCCAAGGAACAAAGGATGTGTGTGAGGAGCATGAAGGCACAGAGGACGCATGTGATCAGTGTGCGGGGAAGAAGGAGGAATGTGAAGAGCCCATTCAGGATTCTGTGGACAGTTATGGCTTAGGCACCTCTGGCACTTGCTCACGACTAAGGCGCAGAAGGAACAAAAAAAATACGACACAAAAATGTCAATGAATGCATTGAGGAACATTCGGTGAGCCCGACGATCGCTGATGCTGGTGACTTCTCGTCAGGGCTTGCCCCACCCATCTAAATTGCTCAACAAGAAACTTTTACAGAGACTTACTGCTCTAGCATAAAACGTGGGAGGAAGTAAAAGCGAAGTTACAAACCACGAATCAACCCATGCGCCGAATCACAATGGATACGCGAAACATCGAGGATCATGTGATCGCTAAGATCTAGGCCACGAAGGTAGCAACCAGTGAGGAAATCGGGTACAGCCTAGACGAGAAGATGGTGCGACACATGTGTCTCACTACCGCAATGTCAAGGGTGGACCCACGCTACTAGAGCTGCCAGCTGGAGAAATACTCACGGGAAAACCGCACATTATAGAGGATGGTCTTACGGACAAGGTTCACGCGCCGCACTGCGCCATCGCATATGCAGCGCCATCTACGGGCCACACATTATTGCTCAAGGTCCAAGAAACCGAGCCACACACCAGATGAATTCTGTCTCAGATTGTGGACACGGTGGCTTGCATCGTTCAGCACAAATGCTTCACCACGACGAGCGTTTTAAGGAAGACGAGCATACGACACCGCAACGACAGTCCCTAGGCGTTGACTGTAGCGTTGCGCCACCCTTTTCAAGGAAGTCACGTGAACTGCAACCTGTGAACATTGCTTGACTGCAGATGCGCCATACGAGTCCCATTACCATTACCACCCCTTCCCCCCTGATGGAACGGTGTTAAAGGATAAAGTGATTGTCAGTGGGCATGGGCTCAGGACAGAGCTACCTGAAGGACAAGGAGGTTGCACAGCGTGAACAGCAAAGTCGGAGGCGATGGCTGTCGGATAAAGAAGAGCTTCTGGTGCGTCTTGTATGTATGTATGTATGTATGTATGTATGTATGTATGTATGTATGTATGTATGTATGTATGTATGTATGTATGTACGTACGTAGGTATGCGCGTATTATGTGTTTATATATGTTTACCTTTTTCGAAAATGGAGGAGCAGCAGCACGGAAGTATTGTTTCTTTATTTGGTAAAAGATTATTCTAAACCACACCTAATTATAAAAAGGAAACAAAAGAAATAACCTTGAAACAGGTGAGGCTGCGAAATTCGCAAAAACCAACGCACTAAATGTTAAAGAAATTCAATCATATACTTTGCCTTCCTTCCAGCTGCTCGCATCTGGGACCCCATTCGTAGCTCACATATGAGCGCGCTGTAGCACCTCTGGGCATATGTAGGACTGAAATAATGACGCCAGAGTGACTGTGAGGGGAAATAAGAACTGCTGATGTAATAATTGTTTGTCACCTCAAGGGCACTGCCTCACGGCGTTATAGGCCACACGAGGTCGGAAGTTCTAATGCCTATTTCCTAAAGCGTATTTCACCGTTATGAATCCATACAACGCAGCTTGTGCGAGTGGCCGCAGTACCGTGCACAGAGACTATTACTTTGCAACGCGTTCAAACAGCTGGACGACCAACCTGCGTCGGGACATAAACTTCTACAACATAGATAGAACTCACCGTCGCATGAAGAAAGTGTGCAAGCACTAGTTCTCTTCTTGCGAGCGATCGGCCTGCCTGGAAGAATCGGACTACAAAACTCTTCCTGTGTGCGGTGTGCGTTTCTTCGTTCTTTTCCTCCCTGCATGTGTCCTTTCTTGTTATTTTTGTTTGCTCTATTTCTCTGTCTACATTGTTATCCCGTTTTCCGCCCACCTCAGCGCAGGGTAGCAAACCGGATGCCATCTTCTGGAAAACCTTTCTGTCTTGTTTCTCACCTCTCTCTCGAAAAGTGTGTTTAATGGGCGCGATGTAGAAATCATTCGCCTCTCCTCGGAAAATTCTAGGGTTCCCTTACTCAGCTACATAAGGGACCCCTAGAATTTTCGTGCATTTAGGGCATCAAGAAATTATGTGGTTGCTTATATCGTTCGCAAGATACCACATATATTTTTTCCTGCCGAACACTACGTTCACTCCCCGTCTCAGAACACTAGTTACACAAGTTAAGTACACTTCCTTGCAACGATGTCTGTGGCGAAGACTTGCTGGAGTCCTTTGACGCTTTGGCTAGGGACGACGTGACTGTAAAAATAAATGTAATGCTCAACTACTCAACTTTCGCATTGCTTGTAAGTGCTCCTTTTTGCCTAATTCAGTGTAACACTTCTTTCTTCGTTGAGAAAAAAAAATGTAAATTAATAAATTCGCACTTGCTGACGCACGAATCCGTTTCACTTTATCTCCCGGTATGTGCGTTGCTCCCGTTTACATGTTTTCTTCACTGGGCGCGCCACGCATCGGAAACTGGTTTAATAAAGTCTTCACGCACCGTTTGTAGGTTTTGTGAAACGCGCGCACCACCATACTGGCATGATAGTACCATGTTCTGGGCAGCGGCAAGGTGCCTAGGCCAGTTATCTGCCTTAAAGGGTCCCTAAAGCTGTTTTTAGCATTGTGCACTGGTGAGGCAATGTCATTATGAAATCATTCTCAACATACACTCAGAAAAACACTTTGCACAAAGACCAGCTGCCCCGACAACAGTAGTGACTCACAACCAGGTGCTCATGATAATATAGGAACGCGAGCAGCGTCACTCGTTGTGTGCTCATGGCGCGACCCATTGGCAGGGACGGTTCAAAACTTATTAAGTGGAGTAGAGTGGACCTTTAACGAAACGCATATTTCAATCGTTATAGTACATTACTATCTTGGTGCAGAAGGCTGATATTAGTCTTGATCTGCAAGACCTGAGTACCGACGCAATAAATTTGTGCGAAATTGATATAATTGTTTCAGGAAGGCTACACGCTGCCCGGCAAGCGGTGGACAGACTGGGACGAGCCGTAGAGGTCGGTGTGTTGCCGGGAAGCAAGACAGTATTGACGTGCGTGCGTGCGTTCCGCTTGGGCCAAAAGTAACGGTCCTTGATGCTTGTGTATGCAGTGCGGTCTATTTCCTTGGAAGCATTATAATGTGTTTTAGATCTTTTTTTAGGTCTTTACCTGTCACGAGGCGTGGCCTTATTCCAGTAGACGTCCTGAAGTCCTACATTGTTTATAAATAATGCGTATATAGATTCGATGTGATTATATTTAGAAAGTCCCAAAAAGGAGGTTTCTGTCATTTCATGCAGCCTTCAGGCCATACCTCTTATGCCTACGCTACGAGGACTACTCTAAATAAATGAAAACAAAGACCTGATGATGCCAGGGAGCAAATGATGGCGAATGATGCAAAGGGCCACATTCGGCAGACCATTTGATCTCTTCTAGCATCGCCCTCGGCGCTGTAGCCCTCGGCACTGTAACTCATCTGCAATTAGCTGCGAGGAAACTTTCATACTACATTCTCAGGTCCCGAACGTAGGCGTTACCTCTTTCTGCACAAAATTTCATAGCTCTATCGGTGGGAAATTTTTTACCGTACAAGTTTACAAATCAAAACAAGAAATCAAAATAAGTTTATTGAGAGCTACACTACCATACGCAAACCGCTCACAAATTCCTCTAATGTGACACGTTCATGATGGCGTTATTACTGAATAATTATTGGCTCATTAAGAGGGGTCGGGCAACGCAATAGAAAAATTATCCCGTCAAGGATGAACGCCGATTGTTAATGTGCAATCAACTATCCATCTTCATGAGTTGCCGTTTTTGCTGAGGGGCAGTTTAGTTACCACTGCGTGAGCTGTTTCGGAAAACGCACAGAAAAATGTGGGTGCTCGCTTGCATTTTCGATGATGATAAGACTTCCCGCATCTGAGTACACGAAGCTGTGATGAGTATTGGCAAAGAAGAAAGAACTCGGACACTGGGGCGCATTAAAGAAAAAAGAATGTTTAAAGTGACGAAGTAATCAAGGAAAAGTCCTCTTAATTCTTGTTTGTGAACATAGCAAACTTTCAGGTGAGCGCTTGTTCTCGAGTATCGCTCTGTGTCTATAACGTACCTGAGGACCGTTCGGTTCTTGCTTACCTTAGTAGCATATGTTCCCTGAATAATACGGACTTTATTGCTCCCACACAAATGCTGTATATCACAGGGAAATAAATTTGCGTGTTCACAGGCTCTGGTTGAAAAGGCATGGAAATGTCAATTCCCCAATCCTGTTTAAAATAGTACTGGGACAATCAGCTGACAGGTCACGAAAAGCGCCGTTTGTGGCCAGGAAAATACAAACCCGTTTCTAGGAGGGTGCACCATCTATGTTTAAGCAAAAACATTTAATAATTGATAAACAGTGGAAAATGGGGACCGTTTCGGCTATGGTGGAACGCAATTATGCATTTATTTTTACAGTGAAGCTGTTAGGGCTCTAGTTTGTCCGGAGTTTTTGTGGCAATACCATCCTCACATGAAAACCCCTGCGATTGCTCCACAGCAGCAAGCGGCAAAACGGCTTCACCCATCGTTCTGTGTGTAGCAACGAGATGAAAGGCAACGATCGTGAATTTCATCATCCGGGGCTCTTGTCGACAGGGACGTGAAAGACACTCGCACTTCCGCGTCCTCCCTCCCAAGCCACATTATCACTCGTTAACCCCTCACCCCATCACCCAAGCCCGCATCCTTCGCCAGCACTTCCTAAGCTTCCCGTCTTTTGGATGCTGTGTAGTCTCGTTCTCTCAATCCACGCCAAGCCTCGGCGCACACACAGACACTCGCTCTACTCAGAGGGGTTTTCAGACAGGCCGGGTGCAGAAAGGGTCTCGCATAGCGTCCGTGTGGAAGCTAGCTGGAAGCCAGAAGAGCAGCTTGAGCTGCTTCGAGCATCATACGAGGTGTAGCTGCACATCGGTTAACGTCACTAAGCAAGCGGCGCGTTTTTCGAGGGACGGGTTTACTTTTTGTTACGCGACTGCTACGGGCAGGCCATGCATAGTTATACCGTCGAGGAACAGCGAGACTACGAACGTGAACATAAAAGCCACGGCATTTCGTCATCGGCGAGGGGCAGACCAACTTGAGCGGTAGGCTTAGCACAAGCGCACAGCACGGTAAAACCCAAGTGTTAATTTCAAGAGGCGCAACGCAAGAGACAAACCAGGCTAGCAGACTCACCAGTTCGGTCACAGCAGGTTGGGAACATGCTCTGCCTCGGTTCAGCGACAACAAGGTGTTCGGATTGTGACAGGTGGTGGCTTTACTACGGACCTTGCACAGGCAGGGAAACCAGAGTGGTCCATGTATTTCCTAAAGGAATCTTTCGGACTTTCAGGCTTCAGCGACAATAAGCAACCCACGACGTAGTGCAGATCATGTCTGGATTTCCGTCGCCGCGTGTGACAGTGACAACAGTGAAGTTTTTACAACTATAACGCCAGCAATTGAGGTGTCCATCGTCTAACATTATTTGTAAGTACGACGCTCGTCAACCGGATTCGTTTTACACCCACTTTTACAGGATAGGATGTAGGCGATTATTTAGTTATTTATTTAATTATTTATTTATTTAGTTATTCGCACGCAACACTTTTTCTTCTAACACCCTGTTTCTGGTGCTAGCTGGGGTGGACAACCAAAATTTAAACTGCTATCTGTGGGCTACGGCAAGCCATGGGAAACAAAGGAGTTTGATTGCACAAGCGTTTCGGATTTTACACGAAATAGACGACATTGTGCTACGAAACTCATAACGCTTACGTGCTACAGTATAGGTCATGCGGTTCTTTTATGACCCGAGAATATCAGTCACGCAGCCGGCACCTGCTGACGCCCTACAGTGTGCTATTGGGCGATGTATACACGTCACCGTAAATACTATATGGTCATAGCCCCAGTGTCTCTGCAGAAAGCACACATTTATTTCGTCGTTACCCCTAACGATCAAGCCATAAGATAAAGAGCAATAGGCTATGTCGCCGGGATTTTGGTTCCCGTCCTGGCAGCGCAACACCAGACAAAGTAAGATATATGCCTTGCTTCGTTCTTTCCTCTTTAATTTCTATATCTACTATCGGGCTGTCCAAAGATATGTTTTTAAACGTGCCGCACTCGGTTCCCGTAATTACGTTACTTGTAAACAAGAGAGTAAAAGCAGAAAAGGTTGTCCTACGCCACATCTATTCTTGTCCGCGGCCTGAGAACACTTCTGGACCAGATTTGCCTCGAAGCAACTCAGAAGAGGTCCCGTTTAGGGTAGAAGGCTCCCGGCAAGCTATTTTCGAATCAGGCAGAACACCGGTCCTTTGTGACTTTGAGAAAAAGCATTTTCGGTTCGAAATGGTGCGACAATGCGTCACGAATAGTCCAAAGCCATAACGTGTTCACATGAAACAAAAAAAAATGCGTGACGTTCTCACAATATTATGTGGCACACATTCCTGCAGTTGATCTATGTCATCGTGGATATCGTTACTATGTTCGATTGTTCAGTCCTTACAAACACACGTTGAAGAAGGAAATTGACCATTTCCGGAGCCCTCCACTACGGCGTCCCTCATAATTATATCGTGGTTTTGGGACATAAAAACCCCACAAACCAATCAATCAGCAAATTTATCAGGCTAATTCTTTATCTATCGTACTACGGCTTTGTAAACATATATCCAGGGTTTGCGGCGTGCAGGCAGTGTCGCTAAGGCCTAGTAAGCCATATGCTGTTAGATCGCATGCGTCCTATTTCTGATGCTTCCGGTAAAATATTTGAACAACGGAGCAAAGTAAGCTGCGAAATGTTTTAGTGAACAAGTCCGCTAGTGGCTTTCGAAGAGAGCTCTTAGCAGTAGTTGTTGAATTTCAGTGTTCCTTATTATCACGTAGAGCTGATACGTTGCTTCTATGCGGATATTTACACTTTGTTCTTTACTGTTTGTATTTTCCTCAACAAACTGGCCTTAGTGCGCATGTACGAACTGGTAATGGTTACGCGCAATGCGCTATCACTTGATTCATTATGCAGCACGTAGCCCGTATGATTCGGGCAATAAACACTGCTGTTCCTGTTGGAACCTTGGCCTAGCAGTCTCCGGTCGAGACACTACAAAGAACGTTGTGTTCGTCGTGCCATGTTTCTTAAGCAAACTGTCCCTTGTATAACGTTTGCGCATGTGCGGGTTTGGTCGAAGGCTTCACCCACTGCACCTAAAGCACTACCAGCGTAACGAACACGCAGACGCAATAATATGGTTCCAATTGCATCAAGTAACTTTCTTTGTGTTAATTCTTCCCAGCGTCCGTTATCTTCAGTTGACCTTAGTACTGAGCGTAATCAATCACTGAAAACAAACATTTCTGCTTGTACGGGTACATTTAATAGTTCAGAAGCACAATATGCAGTGGAGGGATTGATTGATTGATGTATTAGTAGGGTTTCGTGTCCTAAAACCACATTATGATTATGAGAGACAGCCCCACAGAAGTTAGTGTGACCGGTATTGCCTCACGCGTAAAGATTCTCAAGATATCAACATCTGCTGGTGTAGATAATATTAATACGAAAATTCTGAAGAACACTGTCAGTCATTCAAGCGCCATTATTTCTATTTTTTTTCGTCAGTCACTAACAACAGGAGAAATTCCAGCAGACTGCGAAATTGGCTAAATCATCCCATATTCAAATCAGGCGACAAAACTAACGCACGCAATTATCGACCTATATCATTGATATGACATCAGTACCATGCAAGATCGTCGAACACATAGTCTCGTCAAACGTTGCGCAACATCTCGGTACAAACAACTTTTTTACTAACCAGCGCGGTTTTAGGAAAGGTTTCTCGTGTGAAACACAATTAGAATTTACTAACGAACTACTGCAGAATATGAACAGAAACATCCAGACAGACTGTGTGTTTTTATATTTTTCAAAGGCATTTGACCGCGTTGCTCATTCACGTTTAATAGCTAAAATCGCTTCCCTTAATCTGGACTCATCGACAACGTCATGGTTAAGAAATTTCCTGTCATGTCGTAAACAATCCACAGTCGTTGACGGTCACTCATCTCTATTTAGCGATGTACTATCTGGCGTACCACAAGGTAGCGTACTGGGGCCGTTGTTGTCCCTCACTTACATTAATGACCTGCCATCTAATATTTCATCAACGATTAGGTTGTTCGCAGATGACTGCATCATCTACCGCAAAATCTGCTCGCCCGCAGACCACCTAGCAAAGGGATCTCGATCAAGTGTACGCATGGTGCACATCTTAGCAAATGTCACTTAACACAGATAAGTGTAAGTTAATTATATTCTTCCGCAAAAAGACTAACTCTTCCTTCAGTTATTGGCTGAATAATACCGTAGTGCCCATGCCTGCTCTTACAAACGCCTCGGTGTTGATTTCTCCAATAATCTCTGTTGATCCACTCATATATAAACAGTAACAGCTAAAATATCACGCACATCTTAAACGGAATCTCCGTGGAACTCCTGCAACTACCCGTAAGCTAGCATATCAAACATTCGTTCACCCGCAATTAGAGTACGCATCACCCATTTGGTCACCCCTTCAAGCTAACTTAATAAATTCACTTGAAGTTATTCAAAATCGCGCCACACGTTTCATTTCCAGAAACTACGACCGTCACTCCAGCGTGACAAATATTAAATCATCACTCTCTCTTGCCACCTTGCAATCACGCAGACTAATTGCCTTGCTCTGCCTATTTCATAAGATAATCTATACAGCCAATCAGTCAACGCTGCCGCTGGTAAAAGCTTTTCGCACCTCACGTCGTTTGAATAACGCACTAAGCTTCCAACGTATTTCAGGCAGAACCACTGCATTTAATTCATTCGCTTTGCCGCAGGCATTTATCCACTGGAATGGTCGTCGGAGCACATCGAAAACACTCTAAATGCAACCAATTTTAGGGCCGAGGTAACAGCCATCTTTTCTGAATGATGTGTTATTTCGAAAAGGTATAAGGGTGCTTTTTTGGCTTTTGTGTTGTTTTTTCAGTGTTCCGTACTAACAGCCTACAAGTATTATATAACGAAGTTCTCATGCTCCTCTTATCGTTACCCCTCCTAATGTAATCCCCTCCTCACGCAATACTCCGATGTAGGAGCCTGTAAGTTGATTTAAATAAATAAATAAATAAATAAATAAATAATAAATAAATAAATAAATAAATAAATAAATAGAGACACCCTAGCGGAGGGCTCAAGAAAGTTCGGCCACCTGGGGTTCTTTAACGTGCGCTCATATTACACAGTACACGAGCCTCAGCATTTCCACTTCACCGAAATGCACACAGCGCAGTCGGGATTCGATCGCGCACTCTTTGGCTCAGCAACCGAGTGCCATAGACGTGACGGCGCAGTGAAGAATAAGTAGCGTACTACTTGTGCAGATACCCTGTAGGATGGCCTCTCTTCCAGCTTCTGATGACGCCTCCCAATTAGTCCAACGTTTTCTGTCACAGCACTTGACGACCACCGCGAGGCATTTAACAAACGCTCGAAACTCTAACACTAACTTGGACAGCGCCTAATGTTTCTTTTAATGGAAAGGGCTTGTTTCTGAGCGGACACAGAAGTATAAGAGCTACTTCCATGGCGAATAGTTTTCTAGTGTGTGCAAAGATGACTTTATTCTGAAAATTTTATTCGACGACGCAACTTAGCACAGGGAGTTTTGTATTTTGTGTGTGAGCACTGTACAGCGGACGGAAACAAATTTTCTTCTGGATGTCTTTATTGCCCGTTCCGAAATAAGTGAATGTGCGCTTAATTTCCCAGGAGGTTATTCGCACAAAATATACCTCGAATATATAAATCTGTAGCATACTCCTATGTGAGACATAAAACGGCTTCAGAACGCTTCCTCAGAGGAATACCCTCTGGAATACTTCCAGCAGTTTTTGCGGTCAGACGACTACTGCTGAGAGTAAGCACAACGTAGTTTTTGCTGTGTTACTGCTCAAGTGCGTAGTTGCTTTACTGCTGATGACGCCGACATTTATTTTTTGAGCCGCGCCCAAACTTACTAACAAACAGTGGAATTTTTGTGACTTGACTTTCAAGTGAAAGACAAATGTCTCGTTCTTTATATTGGACATTGCATTTCAACATCATGACTAATTCACATTGCACTGCATATCATTGACACTGAATTTGAACATCATGGTTATTCATGACTAATTTCATTTGAAGATCAATAATAAAAGACTGAATTGCGGCAGATTCTGGATAGATGATACAGATTGGCATTATGGGCCCGTTCTTATACCCTTTCATGTTCGCTTATTTTACACAAATCAAAAGAAACAAAACGATGACATGGTGGTATCTTACAAGAAGCGCACAACGCGATCTTACGTATAACTGTGCCTGTCTTCCCACAGCCTTTCCATCTCAAAATGGTGCTTTTGTGGCCTATCGCAAAAGTACAAGAACAATACACATAAGAAAAGTATCACTTGTAGACCTAGCTTCACCTCCGTCTTGTGCGGTATTTGTACGGGTCCGTGTGAGATGTCCAAACTACGCTCAAAAGGGGAGGCGCTTCTACGCCCTACGCAACTTTGCACAATTAGCACAACTACCCTGCCCAGTCTTACAAAACACCACAACTAACCTCGCTCATCCCCCTTTGGACATACATCTGAACCATCGACCAAACCAAACGGATTCGTGCTGAGGTTGACAAGAAAGCAGGCAACAGGCTTTCGTAAGTTAGCAAAACATGGAATTTAATATACGAACATATACACGAACATGAATAAAGTATACAATTAACAATTAGTAGCTAACGTAACGATGTAAGGCAGACATGGAGCAAAGTAAACGCATAGTGCAACACAGGAATTAACATGGCAAACAAACTCCTCAATGAACGGTCGACACAAACGGTAACACAGCTCATAAACTGAAGGCGTGATGTCTCGAGTCCCAAGTACGGTTACTCACGCAACGAAAGGAACGTTTTTCTGAGTGCTCCATCAGCGCATAGGTCTCGTCGCGAGCCTGTGGGCTAGTGCTTCAGGAAGGGGTTCGGGAGTCGTCCTCCGATAGTTGGTGCTGACATCAAGCTCTAGTGGCCATGACCACTACATCATCTCTCCGACGTTGGAGAGCCGAACGGCGAGGCTTGCTCTATGGAGCGAAAACGAGGCTCACATCATCACAAAACATGACGGAATGTCACCGCATCTCTCCGAGTCTCTTGGAACATAGAGAATTCAGAATCCTCGTTCTCTGCACCGAGGCGACTTTTTCTGCCTTGACAGCTCCGCCTCACCAGAGCGTCTATGCAATCGTTGCGCATGGCAACGCCACCAGTAGAAAACGGACCACTCCATCCAGCCGTGAAAATGTTCTTAAAGGCCTGCCTCCATAGTATAATGCCGTAGAAGCTTTTCTTCCAAAATACAGCAAGTAAGTATAAACATACACAAAACTCAACATACCAAATGAGTGACGGACAGTCTAACCAGCGACACATGTGTACGGGTTACCGCAAGGAGCGTACTATTTCACCGTTTCCATTCCAAAACACTCCAGGCGGAAGCAATTTGGCACCGTCTTCAGGCCCTCACGCTGGAAGTGCCCTGTGATAAGACGCGCCTGTCGGCAGTCGCTCTCTTGTGGTCGGTCAGGTGTGTGCGTCCGAGAAGCAGTTCTTACTTCATTGCGTGGCGATTCAAACACGCCGAAGACACTCAGCTGGCCTTGTTGAAGCGCACTTAGGGGCGAAGCAGGGCGTCCTTACATGTCAGCATTCAGTCCTCGCCAAAGTGGCCGCCTAGTATTGACGCTGATTTGGGGCCACCGGGCAAGCGACCGCTCTCGCGCTGAAGCGCAGTTTCCGTAAACCCACGGATAGCGAAAGCCCCAACGATTCTCTCACAGCCGCGGCGGCCGAAAAATAGGATTTCGGAAGGCGAAAATTCCCGCTCCCCGCGTTCCCGTCTCTTGGCCCGGTGCCGTCTCTTGGAGTGTCACACAATCATTGGTTTCATGTCCTCATTGGTCGGATTTGTGTATGAGCTTTCGAGATATATGGCATTTAAATAGCGCTAAGCGGGCTACATTTGTGAATGTCTATTGTATTGATGCGCGAAATATTCATCGTTGCGGAATGTGCCGGCAAAATAAAGGAATACTAAACTGAAAAGGTGAAGTGGTTTAGAATGATAACTTATCCTTCGAGAACTCTAGTGTCGTTGACTTCTACATTTGATGTTCAATGTAAAACGTGAAAGTGAATGTCAAAGCTTTAGTTTTGAATTTCGCGCTGGAAGTGCGGAAACTAATCACATCCGAAGGTCTATTTCTTCTTTCCCGTTCTCACCAAATTCGCCCCATAAAACCTTCTGAAACTCTCTGGGTTAAATGGATGGCTTGCTTGGAACACAATGTAGGTATTTCTCACCGATAAATGCAGGACTTAGCAGACGCCGTAAAATAATGTGGCGTCACGCGTACCAGTGCTGCAACTTCAAAGAGGCGTTCGCCACCTGTACTTTTTTCTTGTACGTTTCTAGCGTCTTTTCCTCTGAAGATTGGTGTTTGTGTTATTGCAAAATATAACCTACTTTGTTGATATCAGCCGCTCAGCTTGCTGACACCAGTGCCACATGCCTCGCCACTTTTCTGCATCATGTCGCATTCTAGGTGTAGGTATTATTTATTATTTTATTTTTGTTATCAACAGCACCTCAAAGGTCCCTGAGGGAAGGGGCTTTGAGTGAGGGGTGGGCTTATCTAGTGAAAACAGCTCTTCGATGGTGTGTTTCAAAATGGCTGGGTTACATTTTCATCACTGCGTTGTCGGGAATGTCATTCCAGTCCTTTGGTGCCTGGGTGAAAAAGGAAGAGGTACGCGAAGCTGTGCGAGCTTCAGGAGTGTATGTGACCTTTTCGTGTTTTGTCCGGCTTCAATGACGATGCGCTGGGAGAATGATATCTGTTTAAGGTGATTTATAAAAAAAAATTATGGAAGAGAGAAAGCCGGGCGACATGACGGTGCGATACAAGGCTCGGAAGGTTGGCTGGGGATTTGAGTTTGGGCGAGCTGGAAGAGTAATAATAATAATAAAAAATGAAACGGAGGGCACGGCTTTGGACAGATTCGATCATGCTAATGTGATTGTGTTGCTAAGGGTCCCATAGAGCACATGCATTCTCGAGTTTTGGTCACACTAGCCTGCAATAGATCAAAAGTTTTACAGAAGAGGGTGCTAAACGGATATTACAGCGTATATAAAAAACCAAGAACGCGATTTGCAGAATTTGTTATGCTGACTATGTGTGAGTGCCATGATCGATAAGGGGTGAGATTAATTCCTAAATACTTATAAGTGCTAACAGACGTTATTAGAGAGCCACATATGTAATCGCGAGTAGGGTGCGACTTCTTGCAATGAAAAGTAAGAAGGGCGGTTTTTACTGCGTTTAATGACGTCAACCACTTGTGGCACCAAGTTTCAATTTGACAGAAGTCAGATTCTAGGAACTAAACAACGTAATTGTTGTTAGTAGGGCGGTATATGACGCATTCACCTGCAAACAGCCGAACTCTTGACGAAATGCTAGTTGGAAGATCGTTGATCTAAATGAGACAGAGTAAGGGGCCGAAGCACGTATATTATCAATACACCTGCTTTGTGACCTGTAGCGTACCAATGGCTCGGCGTCACGCCCGGTGACCTTTTTTGCGTAATAATAAATAGATTACCATGCAGACATTTAGGTAAAAGCAGTGTAATGGGGACGCAATATTAACGAAGGAGGGCTTCGTACGAACGCCATTGTAATGGCAAAGTGGATACTGAAAGGAAATGAATGAGGACAGCGAACTTAATTATTCATTTGTAAACCTGGGGCAGGTGAATTGGTCTGTGCATGCCATAGGAACCCCCAGCTCCCATTAGGCAGCCTGCCTCTCAAGGTCCCAGCTTTTGGTAACACGATAATGCCTACCGAAGCTACTCATTATTCTGTAATTGGAATTCGCTAACTGCATTTCTTTTGTAAGAAGGAGCTAACATGATTAATTCTGAAAGGAGTGCTGGTTTTCCCTGCGCCCTCACACTTAAGTTGATTTTACGCGCAAGAGTTTTAGCAGTAGTGGCAATGAACACGACTTTCTAAAGAGAACCGGATTTTGCTACACAACTTTCCTGGCCTCCATAGCATCGCTTCAATTTTGGCATACTCGCCTGAATTCTTAAGAAACTCTCATCGTCGTCATATGATCACGAGCCGATATTCATGCTCAGATGTTAGAAATTTGCCATGTGGACCCTGCCGCACACCGACATCATGGTTTTGTTAGCTGTGTGCATTTTTAGGGATACGCAATAGGTGGTACCGCTTGCTGTGGAGCACAGTGCTTGCAGTATTAGCTTTTCCAGTCGCCTGTAATATCGCAAACTAGGGTGATCAGGCAGTGTGGACGGATATGACCTCCGCGTTATAATTGGATCACTAAGTAGAAAAGAAATCCCTATGGTCTAAATATGGCATGTGTAGGCACACCCGAACATTACTCCGAAAGGCTCCGCCATGTCGCCACTCCTATTGAACACGGTGCTTGTGCAGATCTCCCGAGTCTTCGAAAATCTTTCACGACTCCCCTCACGCCATCCATGCGAACTGTTTTACACTGTGGACCCGAGAAATGAGCACCGGACAGCAGTATAGCTGTTTTAAGAAGTACATCGGGTCATAGAAAGATAGATAGCCGTGGCCTCCGGTGCGCATCTACGAAATCCGAGGAATCGCTACCAAATTGAGTTGTCCATTTGGGCTAGTCGGCTGTGCGTCAATGTGCCCGCAAATCTCACATGAGCAGAATACCTCTCACATCAGAAGAGACCAACCCGTGTGTTACCCTCAGTGGGGTCCACCGCCCAATATTTGCTTCGCTTCATACGCTCGGCTTACACCTGTAGCTAGAAGGATTGGAGGCGCCCACGCTTCCAAATATTAGTTTGAATCTCTCTGTCTCTGTCTCCATCAGCTGCTGGCTTCTCAGGACCTTATAAATGTTCATTATTTGTCTGTCTGTATGCTCTTCCATGAATCTGATCAGATGCTTCATGGAAGAGCATACCCTGGGCTTAGTTTCCTATGCTCTCAACATCTCTGAAGTTGATAAGTTAAATGCGCTCGTTCGCAAGGATACGAATCTTACCATGCTGCTGCATCTTATGCCGCCAATTGCTGAACTCTGCAGAGTGGGAGTACACAGCACGTGGTAAGAGCTGCTAAACCCACAGCACACCAACCAACTTGATGGGATGAAGGTCACGTCGACGGTTACATCGATTTTTGCACTCTTCGGCAATGGAAAATGCTGCATCTGCTACGCGCGTCAAAAGCCCGAGACGCCCCCGCATCTGAAGAGCTGCCTTGAGCAAATCTAAAGCTGGTAAGCCGCATGCGTTCCGACCATCATCGGAGAAGTCAGTGATGGTAGGGACGCAGCGTGCGTCGCGACCGTCATTGTTCCTCAGAATAATGCTCTCCATTATTAGGAGGAGCATCATAGAGTGCTGTCAGTGGTACCTAAATCATAATTCATAGTTAATCTTACTTTTCGTCCCATAAAAACGGAGCCGCTGTGAGAAGGAATCCGAAAATTGTTCTCAAGCTTAGCAGTGTCACAGCATCTACACCACAGCATCTATACCAGCTACCACAGAGTGTGCATAACAAAACACTTAAGCCCCGCTCTTTCCGCGGCACTAGGTCCCCGATTGCTAACAACGGTTACAGAGGCAAAAATATTCAATGATGATATTTATTTCAGAAGGTCTACGTCAGAAAACCACGATTTGATTGTGAGAGACGCCGCACTGAATGGATCTGGACATTTCGACCACGTGGGTACTCTAACGTGCGCTGACCTCGCACAATACACGGGATTCTTTGCCAAGGCCCTTATTCCCATTATATAAAGATCTATGAATTATGGTTAAGGTTAGGCTCTGTGCATCTTGAGCAAATCAGCAGACTCTGTAGTTCAACTAAACAGTGGATGGTTTGCAGGAGGTCACACAAAGGCAGAGATCCGTCCGGCTGCTGGAATGCGTGCTAAACCTAATTAAGGAGTACTGAGAAAGGGAGTTGCATAGTAAGGACCGATAATTCTATTGTGAAAATAGCGCCATACAGAACCTTTTGTTAACGCTCAGATATATTCACTCGCCTCCTTTGGTTGGTGGAATTCTAGCCGGAAGCTTGCCCTTCCTCCAAAGCAGCCGCTATTCATAACTGCATTATCTCACGCGCGCCGACGGTCTAGTTAACAACCACTTTGATAAAGGGAGGCCCTTTGAAGTCACCTATAACGCGCTGTCTCTCCAGTGTTGTGAGAGGAGGCATGATTTAACGTATTAGCAGGAGTATGCATTGTTCTAAGACAAAGAAAGTGAGATAAAGCGCACCATGCTTGCTTGTCAAGCGAGAAAAGAACACGGCGACGAAGCAGAGATGCGTACTTAATATTTCTCTGCTTCGTCCCCGTGTTTCTTTTGCGCCTCACAAACATGAAGAGACCGCATAGAAAGGGGGACCAGAGCGGAGGACAAACCTGACGAGTATGGTTAACGCACGAGCCGCGGTTTCGTCCTGACTTACTGTCTGCGCCGCTCCCGGGGCTTGTCCAAACGTGTCTAAGCAGAATGCAGTAGCAGCCCGCTTTACATTTGAGTATTTATTGCGTCTCACACATTCCATCGATTCCTCATGCACTGTGTTACCGTCAATCAATCTCGTACTTGTCTTTTTTATATATTGGCAATGCTAAATTGTAGTGTTTGTCACGGGGGCCGTGTCCTGGTATGTTGGCAGAAAGCGAGCATTTCAGATTGTCACCTCAATGAACAGAGAACATATCGCCCGCCAATTAATGCCGACTGAAAGCGTTCATCTGGCGATATTCCAAGAGCGATCATCTCGGAATACGGCCAATGGTAAAACTTGGTAGCCCTTCCCACTCACCAAGGGCTCTATTTCTTTCGATTGGGTGGAACGGCAAGAACAGCCGCGTGCAGTGTGACCAGTGCGACCAGTGGCTTCTAAGAGCGCGAAGCAAGATGCGCAGGAGTAATTGAATGCGCAGGAACACCACTCGCAGCGCTAGTTTCGTCTGCTGAGCTCTTAGTGGTGTCGTTTGAGCTCTTAGTGGTGTCTTAGTGGCTTAGGTTTGAAACAATTAAAGCTACAAGCGGGGAAACTTCCAATAATTTACTCGCCACAGGGGCCTCGTCACAGTGCATCGCAGACAGAACTAGCACTTCCAGAGAAGTCCGTGTATACATGAGCGCGTACTCGCAATCTCGTTGCTTCTTGGCCTCTAGAAGGCAGTCATCGTCCAAGAAGTTGAATCGCCCACAGTATCTCTAAGGGATCAGCCAACAATGTGCAGTCTGGCGATTCTTGATAGTACCGTATACTTAGGTGAAGACCGACGTTGGAGTTTCCACGTTGCGAATGCTATATGGGAGTCCACTACCACGACGTCCGCTTAATCAAATCATGGTATGACGAGTATCATACCTAACCTTCATTAATAAATGTCGTGCGGAAAGTAACAGAATCAATAAAGAGTATTGCTGTTTTCGTTGATATAATAGAATCCGCCCCATAATGATGAAGTTTGTAATTGTAACCTGTGTAGCAGCTTGCACTGATGGTCGCCGTTCATAACGGCGAATTTGGGCTGTCCATTTAGACATTCGAAAACGTGTGTACGCTTAAATGTACAAGTTACGTGAATGCATTACGTGGATTCCACAGAAGTTCTGGACGCGACAGGAGACACTCCGTCAGCCACAGAAGCTGCTCGATTTAGTAAAATGCCTTGTAAGGACAAAAGAAATCAACAACTGATGCACCAGCTGAAGATGCTTCATACAGCAAGTCCAAGCAACTGTGTCCCTATTGTCCAATATCGAATAAATAATCGAAAACATGAATACGTCTGAGCAAAAAGACAGCCCGTGAAATACAACGGCGAGAATCTACGAACAGAGCGTTCATGATTTTTGTTTACTTGGCCGGCATCTCCTGTTTCGCGCTTGCTTTTGGCCCATATGCATCAACAAAAGATTGCTCAAGTTTCAGTTTTATTGCAGTAAAATGCGCCTTTTGAAGGTAAGAAAGCGCGTATTTTTTATATTATTACTCGAATGCACGTATGGTGATCTTGAACTTCACATTTAAAACTCAGTAAGGACACCCGAAAGCAATTTTAACAAATAGAGCGAACCGAGTCTTACAGGGAGGAAAAAATTATAGCTTACTAACTGTAATGGAACATCTCGTTGAACTACGTGTACAAGAGTATTTGAACCCTCGTTTTACAGAGTTAAACATTACCTTCATATTAATTTAATGAGATACTAATCTCGAGTGTCACAGGCACCTCTCTTGCAACTTGTATACCACGTTATTTATTCATTTTATTGTGCTGAAATTGACAAACTGAGGATAAAACTGACTAACGTGGATTTGATTTCCAGGGTTTCACGTCTCAAAACCAGCTATGATTATTAAAGACGCCGTGGTGAAAGGCTGTGGAAATTTTGACCGCCTGGGGTAAATTTTTGGGCCCGCGCACTGACATCGCGCACCATACGGGCCTCAACATTTCGCCTTCATCGAAATGCAGCCGCCGCGCCCAGGGATTGGATCCGAAGAGCTTCGCATCAGCAGCCGGGTACCGTAGCAACTAGCACATCATGGCCGATTTGATTGACATGAACGTTGCGCTTGACGTGCAGTGCATTGCGGACATAAGCACGCTGATGACCACTCACAAAACATTTGCGAGGTAGACATCCAAACGGCAGGATAGGCTCTTCATGACGCGTACTGGCGCAGTTGGTACCTGCACTTCTTTGTCCCGATGTTTGAATTCGTTCAGCTTGACATGAAGAGCTATATCATTCGCTATATATAAAATTGATTAACCCTAGAGCTTCAGGAAAACTTGTGGCGTTCGCTTTCTGGATGTTTCTTCGATCGGATTCAAAGAAACCCACATATCAACTCCTTGAAGTGCCTGTTTACAAGCCACCAAAGAATTATAGCGTGCGCGCACCCACGGTTTTGGCATCAGAAATTGTTCCAAGTAAGTTTTCTTGCGCGAAAGCGCGTGCACGCAACTAGATAGCGTGCCATCAATGGCACCAAAGATGGAGTCTCAGCGCTGCAGCAATACGACTTCACGGCACGACATCTGGTGACAGTGGGCGATTTGAAGATTTATTAGAACAGCTTTAACACTCGTGCCAAATATATACAGGCGAAGCATAGTGGGAAATGTTTGACAGGGGGAACAAAGAGCAAGATAAATGGCCCGTCGCTGTTGATGTGCCCCCGGCCCTATCACGCCACCAGCATAGATACCGAAAGGCCCCATGTAGAACGTAGCAATCAGACAACGAAAAGAAAAAATTCTCTATTCGCGGCATGACGAAGACAGTATTGAAACTGATATGTATCACTACATTTACTTGCATACACCTCCATTCGTATGCTGGCGCCGAAGTTTGGTGTGCCTTGAGATCATCCTAGCTCCATTTTTTGTCGCTTTGAGTTCTTTGTATGGGAGTAAGTGGCAGGGCTCCTCTTAAATGTTTATTTTATCCTTTGAGGCCTTGCGCTGGTCCTCTTTTTCCTGCTTTCAAAGCTTCTCTTCCGTTCAATGCGGATAGAACGGGGTTGCACGACATTGAGATGAATGCCATTTGCTGTTGTTCACCCCGTGCAAATGCGACGTCTTCGCCGTTAAAGCGTGTGAAAGGGGCGAGATGCATGAAATATTCTGAATGAAGCGGTGGTAGTAGGCGCGGAATCCCGTAATCCCAATGACCGCCTTTTTGCTAGGTGCTGCTGGAAACTTTGAGCTGTATTCATGGGACGAGGCCACAGTTTTTGTTGCTTACAGCATGGCCAAGACAAAGGAGCTAATCGAAGCCAGCTTGGCATTTTTCATGCTTGAGCTGGAGAGAGGCAGATCACATGGCTGTGAAAGCTACTTATAGCCGTATCAGCTGCTCGTCAACATTTGCTGAAGATTGAATCGCGTAATCAAAATATAATAAGCACACCACGTGAGTTTCTATAGCATGCTGCCCATTAGCAGCTGAAAGACCGCAGGTGTGGACCAGAAGCAGGATGGAATTAGTAAGGCGATAGATTGTTATGCATGCTGTTTTCTATCGGCCTCTTCCGCGGGCATCTGTTTGCAAATCTTCGAAAGTTAAAGGCGTCGAGGAAAGACAACATACACGCAGTACGTTACCAGCGGAAATGTCCATGCGAGGTAAACGTTAGCCATGCTGTAAACAGCAATAGAATGTAAGCTGCCAGTAGTTTGGCTTTCTTTAGTAACGCAACCGGTGACACCCAAGGTCACTTTGACGGCGAATTGGGAGCGTAGTACCAAACCATATCGTCTATGGATTCGCCTCCTCGCGGGGCCACCCTCTCAGGGCTGTTTTTTTATTGAAGTAGGCCACTCACCTGCGATAATTCTAAGATTGGCCACCGGCGAGTTAATGAAACTGTACATCAAAGAGAAACTGTCTTAGAATAGACAATAATCTAAAGGAGCCTTTGTTCCTGCGCAAGCAGCAAACCCTGGCCGCCACACCAACGACGGATACAGCTGCCGGCGCCACACCGGTGGCGTCATCGTGTTCGAAAGGGATGCAGTTTCTTATCTGAGTGGGCTGTCATTTGGGAGAAGCTGATTTACTTCCTCATATATCGGCAGTGACAAGGAACTTTCCCGCGATGCGTGCTGACTACGCCCCTGGCAACGGAGACGCCGTGAAAGAGCAGCTCTGGTGGAATTCCTTCGGCGATGCTGTCGCAACTGCTCCTTGTACAAAAACAGACATAAAAGCGCTTGACCGCAGTGGGACAATCACGCGGAGATCAAGGATACGTGAAGGCGGACCCAGATGAACCGTGCAGGTTTGGGCAAGTTTTCGACACGTCGAAATCCTGACCGACCTATCGGAAATTTTCTATGGCACCGCTGTAATCGAACAGAAGGTGCATTGCCGGGGGCACGTATTTGCAGCACTGCGGCAAAACGACAAAATTCAATAAAAAAAGCCTAGCTACAGATAGTAATTGCAGCCGCACATTTACCTGTGGCTGTGGTCGTCGATTGATCTCCAGCAGTGCTTATGTGGGGACACGTTCGTGTATTCTTAACTTTCTTAAGAGGTCCGGTAAGTTACTCATGTGTTATGCATATATCCGCGCCAGTGTGTAATAGGGCCATGACAGGACGTCTGTCTGTGCAAACAAGACGGCGCTTACCACTCGAGTCGGCGCTTGAGTCGGCCACGATGTATCGTCCCGTAATTCCGACAGCGTTGAGTGTTCCACCTCGACGGGAGAATGAGCGTATATAGTCTCGCTGCAAGCGGTGTAGTGCGGCGATCTCAGTGCAGGTGTCAAAGGAGCGGATCGACGGTGAGCTGTGACGAACGGCTCTGCTGGCGTAGGCACTACAGTGTCGCGTCGGCTGGAACAGCGGACACAGGGAGGGTGGGTGTGAATATCAGGCGTCAATGTTTCTATACGGGAAGAAACTGCAAACATGATCGGCTTCACCGCTACGGAAGCAGCGTGGACGGAGGTCTCTAGCGCCTCACAAGTCCACCTCACGAAGTTGTCCGTAGCAACGAAGCTGAACTAGTTGGCGAGGGGTAGTAGGACTACATTTCTCGGATTTACTAGGCAGCGGGCTCGACGACAAGGGTTGATATTAATGATTCTGCAAGGACTTCTGGAGGATGAAAGCTCTGCGGCGCTGATTCGTCGCTGATGGAAATAATTGCTCACCTGAATTTTTGCTTCTTTATGGCACGCAACCTGTAAATCTACACCTGTTAAAGTTCCCTGTGTTCTTAGGGGCATCCTAAGGTTCCGCAGGAGCTTCCACGCGACATCGCTGGTCATCCCATGCAGGGAAGCTTCTGGTGCCAGGGAGTGAACAGACGCTGACCGAAGCGTTGCGTCATCCGTCATGCTGGCGGCATTATTAATGTACTCTCGTTCTTATTAGGGCCTCTTTTATAAATTACGGAGTAGTATTTCGTGCGCGCAGAAGAAGACAAGCGAACACTTGCCCACTGCCTCTTGGCATCTAATGCCGGACTTCCTCGGTTTCAGTTATCGCGGGATCTGCTCAGGTATGGTGCAGTTCATATACTCCGCAAACATAGCAGCCCCCTGATCCTGTTTTTAGATATGCATCGATGAGCCCCCGAGCCATGTTGCGAAGGTCTTTCTTAGCTCACGTATCCAATAGCTGGTGCAGAAATTCGTTCCGAGGTTAATAGGGTGCCTTACCGCTTCTGGTACCATATGCCAGTGCTGTCAGCCAGGGCCAAATACACGAGCCATGGGCTTTTGTGTAGTGTCTCAATGAATGGCCTGGATAACCCCCTCATGTTCCTATAGCCAATGCTATATATTATGAAATACGTCACCATGTAAGGTCTTCGAAATCCACGGGTGCTCAGCAGTCATCTGCAAAGCGCCTGAGGTGGCCAGTTTTGTAGCGTTAGCTACTCTAGATGAGGTTGAGCAGTTTCGCGTGGCTCTTGAAGAGCCGTGCTGCGCATGCGCGAGGATCTGCCGCACCAGAGCCGCGGCCGCGCGCACCTTGCCTGTCTGCGCATCCCAGCGGCAAGCGAGCATAGCACGGTGGAGATAACGCCTGTACAGATCCCTCGCCTGTACAGATTAAAAAAAACAGTGTCGCGCAGCACAGCGAGCAGCGAGGTAGAGAGGACGAGTAAAGCAGGCGATAGTGCCCGCGTACAGCTGCTTCCGACACCGACCACGTTTCCCCACGCCCGGTGTGCGTGACTCTAGAGGTGGCTCGGCCGGTTGCTAGAGCAGAGCAACCCATTCAATTCATTGCAGGCTACCATGGGTAGACCACGGAAAGAAAAGATGCCAGAAGAACACGTGAATATAATGCTCGACAAATAAATCAGCTGAACCTATGCACACGCTACGTATATCGTGGCATAGCCGAGCTAATCCACTGCAATTTTTTTTATCGAACGGTTCAGGGCTCCAAAGCAGCGAGAGTTCTAAAGGAATTACATTGGGGCCAAGGCATCGCTCTTAGCGGTTATTGCGGTGGACAGTTCTATACACATAAGGAGTACTTCACGCAATCAGAATAGAAGTGAAATTTTTGAGAGGAGTCCCGAGATTAAGGCGTTCAAGCCCAGCACTTCTACCAGTGTCGCAATAAGGGGAAAGCAAGAAAGCAGGACCCGGGACGACGATGAGAAAAGATGCCCTGTCTCACGATGAGACACTGTGATGATGAGACAGGGCGATCGGCATTCAAAAAGGCCATGATGGTGATTATTGTTCTAAAAATTTGGCATATACTTTCTTAGTGGGATCAGCCATGATTTAATCGGATTAATCATGATTTTACGAAAGGAGATTAACTGAATGGTTTACTCGTTACTGAACGCGAATTTGAATATTATCAGTAATTTCGTAGTGACGAAATAGTTTATTAACGAAGTAGATAAAAATTAATAAAATGTATAAGATAATGTATTGACCAGAAAAATTTGAATCCATTACCAGAATAATTAAATTGTTTCCATTGAGTACTGCATTTCTCCGCAGCAAGGCATATATTCCTATTCGAGTTTCCCAGCACAGAAGGCCCGAATGAATGAAGCATAGTTTTTGTAAAAGGAATGCCTAGATTTGGCAGTGGGAGCATGTGAGTGAACGTCGTCCTCCTCCGAAGGCTGATAGACACAGATCGCGCTTCTCAATTCACTCTTCTTGTCTGCATTGTTGTGCTCTCTAGGACTGACAGTATAATCACCCGCAAGATGGACTACTAAGCATCCATGTTTTTAATCGGCATCACTTAAATGCTACTATCCTAATCAATATTGTTCCACTTATGGAACCACTTCATCCACCTAAACCATGAAATATTGTGCACTAAGTTATGTGGAAGCATTTGTTTAGTTATATATGCTGTAAATTATGATTTCGGAGTCATTACAGAGTGGAAATACATATGTAATAATTGGTATACATAACCTTTCAAGCAATATAAAAATTTAGCAAAAACTGGAACGAAACTTCACTTGGAGGCAAGAAGACTGCAAATAGGGAAGCTGGCAAACCCGCCCAACTTCATCTCGGACCGGCTAAGTTTTCGAAAGGTTATACCCGGAGGACAAATTGTTTTCCTACGCGGTAAGTGATCGTATCCCTGGTGCTGGCATTGTTCTTCGTCAATTGAACGTTGTACCTCTTCAAGGACTCGCTCGAGTGAGACAGTGGAATCACCTTGGATGCCACCTCGCGTAACTGCCCTCGTTCTGCGTTGCACCAGGAGAAATATACAACACGAGCAGCATTACAGAATAGTGCCTCGTCATTTCTAAAACCGCAACCCCTGTTAAAGGGCACTTCGGCCATTTTTTGATTTTCTGCTGAACTCAATGAAATTTTCAGTATTTGTTCTCCTCGGTAGTGCAATAACTTATTACAAGCCAGCCGGTTGCAAGCCATTCAGTTTTCCTGAAAATAAATTTCATAATTTTTTAGCCGATTTCCATGCTAGCCACCCTGTGTGTTTGATGTCATTACCTGCATCGCTGCCTACCTGAGCAGGCGGGCCGTCTAAAGCACAACGGGGATAATTCAGCGTTAAAACCGCATGCGAAGTTTAAAAGAGGTCAATACACCGTTGGATGCCATCGCCACTTTAAAAATTTTTTCTCAGCACCAGCTGCGCCAGCTGCATATTTCTGATGGCGGAGAGGCTGTGACATGATCGCATGCACTGCACGAAGCGCCTACCCTTTTCGGTTTCGGTATGAACGCAACAGTCATTCGGTCGTTTAATATTATTGGCAAGTTTCTGAGGAATTGACCGACCCTTACTGCTGCAGTGCGATCAGTACTATTCGAAAAGAGCGATATCAGTATATAGTAGAGAAACCACCGGAGTTCCGCTTCATGTCCTGTCCGAGTGGTGGGAGCGATTCACCGATTCGGGATTGGTCCGAAGTCGTCTCATCCGCTCTCCAGTAGCGGCAGCGCGGTATTCGAGCCGCGCTTTTTCTTCGTGGGGAGCAACGAGCTTCTTCCGTCACCTTATCCTCACGACGATGTGCTCGGCATGGAGAGGTGGAGCATTTTGCCGCGGTGACGCGGAGCTGTGCGTGACGACGACATGGCGCTGCAAAGCTAGGCAAAGCGTTTGCACGTGCAATGACGTCACTTCCAATTTCCGTTTCCGCAGCGTGCTGCTGCAGTACGGAGGTGCAAGAGAGGAATCGGTTAAAATAGGTAAAGCGCGCTGTTTTGTTGGCGTTGCTGCCATCGCGGGCGACGTATGATGAAGTTATTCGTCGGCTTTATCACTTCTCTTTCCTACCTCTTGCATGAGATATGGGAAAAAGAAGAAAACTCGAAATAACAGTTAAACGCCTTTACATCGGTAGATTTATCGACTGATTTCTGGAGTTAATTCCCAAAACCATGATTTGATCATGAGACACGTCGTATTGGAGGGCTCCGGAAATTTCGACCACCTGGGGTTCTTTAACGTGCGTTGATATTGCATAGTACACGGGCCTCAACATCTCGCCTCCATCTAAATGCAGCCGCCGCGGCCGAGATTCAATACCGCGACGTTCGGATCAGCAGCCGAGTGGCATAGTAACTCGACCAACGTGGCGGGGCGCCTTTACATCAATGCAGCCATGAGTGTGTTCGCGTAGTCTGTTGTCTCTTAAGTTAAGGAAAAAAGTGAATAACGCAAGACACTTGTTCTGGCGGCGTAGTGGCAGAGCGTTGTACTACGATTTATTCTCGTGCTGAGGCTACCCGGCACCCGTGCTCACGTGCTGAGGCTACCTGGTACCCGTGCGAGGAGTCGAGAAACTGAAAGAATTTTTTATTCCTGTTTTTTTCGCGCCTAATCCCCGATCACAATGAAGCACATGTACTTGAAATATCGGTAACTGCGTCTGACATCTTTCATCTAGAACATAGGAATTGGGTTGCGAGCGTATGAGTTTTTGTCATGCTTAGCCATTAGACCTTTTTTAATGGGAATCCAAGCTACTCCAGCGCAGTTTAATTACTAGGGTATGGACCTCGTGCTTATCCAGTGCTAATCGTAGCGTACGCTGCGTGTTTGTGGCAATAATAAGTGCACACCTTACGTCCAAGGTACCCGAAAAAAAATGACAAACGATATGGTTTCTGTGCCCTGTGCATGCGTCTTTTGTGCTTTACTATATCAGGTGCTAGGCCTATGACTATTATGTGTGTTCGCTTTGCCGCTCCGGTACTCTGGCTCAGAAGTGGCAGATGCGAGGGCAGCTTGTATTCGGAGAGCCAGAAGAACTGACCAAACCGTCAGCGAGTATCTCGGTTGGGTTTAAAGGCAAGATACCGGACTGTAAGTGATAAAGGAACTGACCGCTGAAAGCCGTCTACATAGCCTTTTCTCCTACGTATGTAGGTGCTAGTAACTAGTATTCAGCATCATGAAGAACACGTCGCATTGACAGAATTATTTTCTGACAGAAACAAGTCGCAACAGTTTTTTGAAACAATGTTTAGCTAGTGTGACTCTTTCACCATTTCTCGTAGATTAGTTTTGTTCTTGAGACCATTGGTCGTGCTGGTTCATCTTTGAGCTGCAGATGCATGATGAACAACTGCTAAAACTCATCTAAAACGTAAACAAAACTGATTACTTGGGACGGCAGTATATTTTGAAGACAGGAATGTCAAAACAGGAATTTTCAAAACAGACATCGCCAACAAACCTGGTAGTGTGGTAGTGTACACTTTCTATACTAGTAAGACAGCGCAGTCCTCAAGCAATGTTTTAGGCGAGAGCAACGGGCTGTTCTTTAAAATGGACTTTGCAACTCGCGGTGTACTGTTCCGTGCTTGTTCAGTTTCTGAATAAATTGTTAACCACAAGTTGCCCGTATCGGCTTCTAGAAGCTGCAGGAGAGGTTTAGGTGAATAAATTATAAATGTTACATGCAGGCATCACCTCTGAACTTGTAGGAGTTGCATCTGAGGCTGAACCCTGCCTGCATAAACAGGGCTACATAAAGCGGTATTTCTCTTTCTATGGTTTATGACTGACAAACTTTAGCGGTGTAGGCCTCTGTGCACTAAGATTATTTCACCTATTAGTCACGGTAATTGTTTTCCTATGTCACTCTTTTTGGAGAAATTCTGTGTTGAAGAATTTGTAACTTACACATCAAATAATATTTTATATTAAAGCGTTGCCATTGAATCTCACGCTAATTCACTTTGTATTCAAAAACTGATAATTGCAGAATACATGTTCCAAGTGACCTAGAATTGAGAAAAAAGACTTGCGTTAATTGAGGAATGATTGCTTTCTTAGCAAGAGTAAAATGTTTAAAAATGATTGGTAGGGTACTAATATCGCTGCTTTCTCACAGACTGCACGGGAGAAAAATATCACACACGCAATTCACGTTTCGGCAGTTTATAGAAAATGTATCTTGACCCTTACAGTGGGGCTCGTACACCTTCCAAAAGTTAGTCTGGACACTGGTAATGCTGGCGACAATGCACCGTGATGATTTCTTCATATATGGATAGGACAACACTGCTCTTCTCTTTTTTTTCGTAGTACACTTCTCGAATATGCGTTACGTTGTAAACGTAGACCTGTTGTTTGAAAGTGCAAGGATAGCTTCATATTCGCCGACCAGAAGTATGGCAAAGCGTTGTTTTAGTTTCCTCCTTTTGAAACTATAAAGGCATGCACAATGCAGAGCCTCGTTCTCTTTCAAGCAACACTACCTCCTGTACATCAGGTTTGCTATTTCGTAAATGCACATTCAATGCTACTGCCGACTTTCATGCCTACATGCAAATTTTACGGCGCTACTGGAACAAGAGTATCACAGTGAGAGCAGACACAAAGAAAAGATCTCGTCCCGCAATGCGACGATCCGCCCAGCGTTAGCACTTGAAACCATTGCTGTCGTAAGCCTAACAGTAGGGGCACCATGGAAATGAACGAGTTTACGGCTCCGAACGACACACGCCTAGAGAAGCGATATTCGGTTAAACATGGACTGGGGTGAACGGGATGATGATAGCGGTTCGGAGAAGGGAGTGAGTGGGGCAAGCTCAAAAGGGCATCGGCCCGTCTTAAGCCTAGATTTGTTTTCAAAAGGACATCGGCACTGCTCTTGGCGCGATCGGTGTATGTTTTGGTTGCACTTAAAGATAAACACGCCTAGAATATAGAAACCACACAGCTGTTATTGAGCTTTATCGGACGTGGGATAAGCCTTTTAGTGCGTCGACACAAATGTGTTTGCGCGAAGAGCGCGCTGATGGCAGTTTCACTTTTTGATCCGAGGTATTATCTCGGATTATACCGCGAAACACTTCGTGAAACTTCGACTCAGTCACGACACGTGTTCTGTGGCACTTTTTTTTTCTATTGAAGCATAGAGTTCGTTCACACCGGATTGATGAACTTAGCCGCTGTCATTCGTAGTAAGGAAAATACATCGTTATATTACGCCATCGCATTTTTAGGCGCACTTTTCTCTGAGCCACCGGCCAAAAGTGTCGTTTCACTGTAAGCGCTTTCTTGTCCGAGCTAAACGTGGCCAATGTGGCGGCGGTGCAGAAACATTATTGGCATGAAAATAAGCAATCGTTTTACTGAGTGTAAATCTGAAAAAAAAAATGGTTTCGCTCATAGTTACCAAGAATCAGAGGCATACCAGAGTACAAGGAGCTGTGTCAAGGATAAGTATCTCTCTGGCAGTGATAATTGTAGTGTGGTCTTCTGGACCCATTAAACGTGGCTGAAGTCGACAAAGCGAAGTGCACTATAAAACAACCACATTTTCTGCTTAGTGCACGTATGCACCGCCATCGAAACGCCGGCTATTCTAAGAAGCTCCGTATAGAAGGAACGCGGCATTGGTTTAACCATTTGGTGTTCTGGCAGAAGCTGGCGTCTAGCAGTATTCAGCTTTCTGCATTTCTGCCTCGTATTGCTCTGTTATTCTTTCTTTACTTCTCTTGCCTCTCTTCGTTTAGTTCACAAACACTGTAATCAAAGGGAAGGCGAGCTAATTGAGGCTGCGTGCTTCCATAAGCAGCCATAGGTGTGCGTCAGCGACGCCTGAAAGAGAACTTACTCCTTTTTCGCAGAATTACAGCGTGTTTCGGGAGGTGACACCCCTCTTTTTCGTAGGCAACGTGTTATCTTGACCCACTCTTTGTATTGCCATGCTATAACGATGAGCTTTTGGGTGAGTGTCGTCGCTTGTTTGTGCCCTTTACTATCCCTGCATTTTGTTTTTTTTTCTATTTTTCCTTGCGCTGTGAGCATTATTAATGTACAGCAGCTGACACAGTTAACCACGGTTCTGAAAGCGGTATGCGACGCCGATCAGATTACCAACGGCAAAGCAGCAGTTCAAGAACTTTACTTCCTCGGCTTAATGTGCAATCTTCGGAAACAAGGAAGGTGAATATTATATTATCTATCGATATTTCACCTGTTGAGAAAATTATGATATTTCTTATCTAATTGCGCCATTATAGAGTGGCAGCACAATACGCGAAAAAGCCATCGACTCCATAAACTGCGACAATTTATCATGATAAAAGATGCAAATTTAGGCTCGCCACAGAGGCTGGCCACGGTGGTCTAGTGGCTATGGTACTCGGCTGCTGATCCCAAGGTTGCGGGATGGAATCCTGGCCGCGGCCCTGCATTTTGCTGGAGGCGAAATGTGGAGGCCCCTGTGCTGTGCGATGTTCCCTTACGAAAATGTCATATATGGACTGATATGAAAAAATCCATATACGGTTATATTAAAAATTGGGTAGATATGGCCCTATATGGCATATACGGCCCTTATATGGCCATATCTGCCCAATTTTGAATATATCCGTATACGGGCCCGTATATGGCCATATCTGCCCATTTTTTAATATATCCATATATGGCGCCTTATATGGCCATATCTGACCATTTTTATATATCCGTATACGGGCCCTTATATGGCCATATCTACGCAGTTTGTAATATATCCATATATGGCGCCTTATATGGCCATATCTGCTTGACAATGTAGGCCATGTGTGAGAGCTGAATACATATATAAACAAAAACAGAAAACAAATGCAAGATGGACCTTTCACGTGTGTATTTTATTTTCCAACTATTTTTTTTCATTCTTCGGAGTTGTCTTTTGTCTTTTTGCTTCTCAAGTCGCTGAGCTTTGCGCCCAGGGATAATATTAAATTAAGTTTTCCACTGCACTCGGACTGGCACCTCGTAGGGAAGTTTTTTGTGCGAGCTGTAAATGGCAAAACATAATTGGAGCATGAAATTAATGCTTAGATTATCAGTGCCGATAAATAGCTCCAAAATATGTGCAGCTGATGACGCAATGACAGAATATTTTATATGTATACATGAACGCATTCACTTAGGCGCCAAGAACAACAATCATAAAGCATCCGAACACGCCCGTATCGTTAAACCATCCTGCATGACCGTGCATGACTACGCAATGTGCTGGTCGATATGCAAAGCACCTTACAAGCAGTTGCTCAATTATTATTTCAGTTTACTTTCTTGCACTTTGAGGCGAAGGGAAGGGAGATGCTTGTGCCCGTTTTGCCAAAACAAATCATGGCAATTAAGCTACAGCTGTCACGTAGGAAAAAAAAACACTGTTTTTCACAACGACGTGATTAGCTTGTTAAAAAGGTGAGGCCGGTTCTCCGAAATGGCACCAAATATATGCACATAAAGCACTGTCATGGATAGCTGAACCAGCAAACATGTTTATACATTATTGCAATAAAGCAACTGACCTTTGATCAGTTGCTTTATTGCAATAATGTATAAACATGAGTGTATTGTAACCTCTCCGAAATAGCGTGTGGAGTGCTCTGTTTGGTAAATAAATAAAATAAATGCAGATAATACCTAAAATGCGGCCTCGCCATTTTTATGGTCAATATGGCACTTTCAGTTGCTTCTCAAGCAGCATGCACTTCCAGCCTCACGGCTTCGTGGCAAACCCACCAGCAGCTGTCTCAACAGCCGCACTGGTGCCAGATTCCGCGAATAAGCTACAATAACGAGAATTTCACTAGTGAAAAGGCGGGGGAAGGGCACCCGTAAAACGAACAGAATTTCAACAGCAACTTTTCTAAGGCATTCGTATGGAAAAATCAGAAAATAATAGCGTGTGACCTTCGATCTCGCCACAAGCAGAAAATACTGCATTTGGCATCTTTTTACAACGCCGCTAGACGTTCGGACGCAGAAGCAATGGCTAAGACTCAACTAAAAATATAGAAAAGAAACACGCTAGCTTTTTGACATTAGCCATTCATCCGATATCCGATGGCGAAAACAAAGCACTTAACAGCTATAAAATTGTCCAAATCACGTGCTTCTGAACGGACACACCGTATTAGAATTTTAGTAACAAGCATCAAAGCTTACCTTGTAGCAATCAGCCTGGCATGAAAGAAGCCTTTGTGCTGCCACCAAACTGGCACTTGTGGCACTACTTCGTTAGGAATGTGCTCTTCCGTCACTCCCGACGCAGGCCATTTTAGAACATCGAAGGTTGTCCACTTATTTGCGACGCGATCGAAACATGCCACTCACTGCACTCAGTACCACAGCACCACCTTTTTCGGAAAGTACAGCCAGGCAGCCCACACACAACAAAACCTTCGTGGAGAAAATGGCTCCAGTTGTGACAGCTACGCAAATGTAGTCCGTAAGAAAAAGAGAGACGTGTATCGTTCCGAGAGGAAACGGCAAACGTAAAGCAGAAACTCGCATATTTCGATTGTTTCCCCGAAAATACGAGTGCGTTTTGTTAAACTGATGAGAAATGTGTTATGATTTAAGGCTGCCAGTGAGACATGTGTATTTTCTTGCTTACCACAAGCAATGGACTACTTTTTGGTCGTGAAAGTACACAGCATAAACACGAGCGCTAGCTCTGGCAGCGCTTCACCTGATGCATGAAATCTGTTCCACGTGCACGTGGAAAAAGTGAGGGGCGGCCTCCAAAGGTCCTGCGCACTGTTCCGAGAAAAAAAAGCGTGGTTCTTTGCGGAAGAAAAGGACCGGAGGGCGTGGGGGGGGGGGGGGGGTTGGGGGTGTGGACAGAGGGGGGCTCTTTCTTTGTCATTTATTTTTGGCTCGTCTTTGGCATTCTTTTGAGCAATGGTGCGTCAGCTGTAGAAAGAGTAGAAGCGATAGCCCTCTTTCGCGCCGCACTCGGACAAGACAAGGTAAGGAAAATAAAAATAAATGTAAAGAACGTTGCTGACACATTCCAACAATCATTCGTTTAGCTATAACTTACAGTGAACATGCAATCTAGGCGCTTATTGCGGTAAAGCTGGCACAAGATTTGCATTAATGCACTATTATAATGCGCACGTATATACAATTGCTTTTGCTTTTGCAACTGCAACATCGGCGAAACAATAATAGTTCAGCTTGACACATCGTTTTTATGCAGATAATAATTAGCTCGCGCTCTAGGTAAATCGCGTATTAATTGAAATTACGATGCTATGAGAAAGCAGAACTCACCACCAACCCTCCCTTACTCTCTTTTACCATTTACCCTTAGTGTTTACTTTATGCATTCATTTCTTTTGTAATTACTAATTGCTGGATGGGACGAGATATGTGGTTCCATCGATTATTTGTGTGTATATAAATAACATTACTGGATATTATATATATATATATATATATATATATATATATATATACGTAATTTCGGAAAGAAGATTACCCTGAGCCCGAATAAATATTTAAAAAAAGAGATTCAAAAAAGATATTTTGAGGAACTGCCCCTTAATTGGATGTCGGCACATAAATAATATAATACACCTATGTATATGACTGTTAACTTGCATTATGTGACTTTTGATGCATACTCTTTATATCGAGTATATAAAGCCATATACGGGCCACGGACGCCGTATATGGAAGTATGGTGGTTTGTTGGGTTTAACGTCCCAAAACCAGTTCTGATTAATGGAAGTATGCTGCTACCGTATATGTCATATAAGTCGCAATATAAAGCCATATATGGCAGTATATAGCTACCTTATATGGCATATAAAACGCCATATATGTCTATATCTGGCTGTATATGACCTTATATTGACCCTTATATGGCAGTATATAGCCTGATATGAGCGCTTATATGTCCATATCTTGCCACATATAAAACATCATCATCATCATCATCAGCCTGTTTAGGTCCACTGAGAACGAAGGCCTCTCCCAACGATTTCCAATCCGCCCTATCCTTATATATAACATATCTGGCCCATATATGATATTTCCCTAAGGGTTAGTTCACGTTGAAGAATCCCAGGTGGTCGAAATTTCCGGAGTCCTCCACTACGGCGTCTCTCATAATCAGATGGTCGTTCTGGGATGTTAAACCCCACAAATCAATCATGATGCAAATTTAGCACTTTGTAGGAAGGACGCCGAGAGCATTTTGTTCCAGTGTGACCACTTGTCCTTGAGCTGATATAACGTCTTGACCACTGATTAGGGAACGTTGCATAGCGCAGCTAGTATTAAGTAACATACTCCGTCTCGTCAGTGCCGAAGTGTATCGGAGGTATGCATCATAGCAGCTTCTACGACGCCTTATATGCCTCGCCGAGGTGGTCTAGTGGATGTGTCACTCTGCTACCGATGCGAAGATGATGGGATCAAATTTCGGCCGCGGATGCTGAATTTCGATCAGGGCAAAGTGTTGAAGCCGGCGTGTTATGCCACTTCATTGCACGCCAAAGAAGGCTAGGATACCGAAATTTCCGCAACCCTCCACTACTTCGCTTATAATCCTAGGCGGCATTGGGACGCAAAACTCCATAAATCAATCAAATAAAACCAAAGCTTTCACTACCCATTTTGTCATGTGCACAAACAGCTAAAGAACCCTGCATCTGATAATCCGACACAAATGAACAACGAACCGAGAAGTAGCACTACGAATATAGTGACGCAGTCGAACTGAGGGTGAAAGAAATGAAACGAGTATGCTTACTGGAATACCTGCGAAATGAAAGCAGAACCAAGCAACTAATCTGCTCCGCTCAAGCGAAACAAGATAAAAAAAAGCAAGAAAAGAAAGAAAACAGGTACGGTGACATAATACTGAACAAAAAAGCCATTCACGGCCACTTACTTTGTCCACCCGAACATTTGTTTCACGTAAGCGCTTATGCAGTCAGCCGCACGAAGTAATTGCTCCGCTCGTTTCCATTTGTCCCGGAGCTGTCGCATACTAATGAAAACGGCAGGGCCACCGTTTACGTTACCGGGTTCCCTGAGTGGCACGGAACAATTGATTGCCTCATTGCCGAGGCAGAACCGCTTGGCGGACATCGACGAATCGACGATATCGGAAGGCTTAATTACGTGCGCATTTAATGTTACGAGGGCGATTCCGCAGCCCTGTCTCGAAGGGAAATGAAAATATGCCACGGAAATGTCATGCTATTGTGATAAAAGCACTACAGATTTTCAATACTGCCCTTCTTAGGTAGATAAAGCACGGGGAACATGGGCATGTTGCGTGTTATCGGCCGATGAACCTTGATTTTGTACTTTGTTTTACTTGCGGCTCCGAATTCGTGCGAAAATGGGGCGCGGTGAAGCGGGTTCTGTGGAGCGGGGGCTTGGGAAATTACCCTCAATCCGAAAAGGCTGCGAGTAAGCTTCATGAGTTATGTACTTGCAAATAAAGCGTACATAGCAAAACAAAAGCTCTGCGGGTTGTAGCTTACTGTAGAAGCATATTTATTATTAAAAATTGCCTTTTTTCTAGCTATCTGCCGGCACTTAACGTGCCTGCAGAATTAGGGAAATAAATGTAACGGAATATGCGACGTAGAAAATTAAAGTCTGAAAGGACAGCAAAAAGCAACTATGGAGGGAGGGAATTTTACAGCATTTAAAAATACAATTACATTTACATTATGCCATTCTTCCCGAGCTCCGGTATCCCCTAGTCGGCGTTCGCATGTAGCGTCTATCCAAGAGAAAAGATTCGACGGATCCCACACCTTGTGAGTATCGATGTGTATGTACCGGGATCCCTCAGTACATGAACCCTGGTACGTGAGCGACAGACAGACAGACAGACAGACAGACAGACAGACAGACAGACAGACAGACAGACAGATAGATAGATAGATAGATAGATAGATAGATAGATAGATAGATAGATAGATAGATAGATAGATAGATAGATAGATAGATAGATAGATGCTGTACCATACACATGGATATGCTTTGCTATTCACCACGCATAGGGTTTTTGTGGTTATGTTTAACCAGAGAGGAGACACTGACGCCTTGCATTCACACCCCTGTGGTAAGTATGTGGTATGCGTAATCTTCTCTGAAACAAGGACAAATCACGGCGAGCTAGGACAGCTTCGTCGTTAAAAATACCGCACATTAGGATTCGAAGCCGCAAGTAGCCGGAATGGGACAATGTGAGGCGGCATCGCTAACGATTACACCACCGCCGCATCCAGCATATACGCAACGAACTGGCCTTATATCTTGACTGCACCGCTTTACGACTTGCATCTAACTGCTGTCCGGTTGAAACGAAGGTATTCAGAAAGCGCAAGCGAGATTACTCTCAAATCACCATCGTCTCCCTTTCACTGTACTCTTCTTTTGTACCGGCGGTATTTACATGTGCGCACTACGGAGCATTGCAGTAGATTGTCGACTACAGAACTGCGCCGGCAGTTAACGCCTCTGTAGTCTCAGCGCCTCTATCGCAGCGGAGGTTGCGGCGTCCTGTCAGCCTGTTGCTTTGAAAATGTGCAACTACGGCTGTTAAATACTTTATCTTGTATGGCATATATATATACGGTAGCCAGCAGGGTTGCGATGCATCAGGGTGGCATTAACATCGCATAAACAATTAGGATATATATTACTCCTTCTCGTCAGTCACAGCGCCGCACACTACCAACCATTACACGAATCTTCTACTCTTCTACGAGAGATGACAAGGCGACGAAAGCACGACAGACTGTCACTGACTGTTGTGCGTGTACTGTATTATGTGCCATTTCTCTCTCTTTCGCCTCCCTTCTCCACATCTTTCACTGTCCCCAGTCCCGCTCCCATGTGTGAGGTAGCAAACCGGTTGTCCATAAGCGCTAAGTTTCACTGCCTTTCCCTTTTCTGTATTCTCTCTTCTCAATTACCGATGGCGAGTCACATGACAACCAAACACACTCTTCACAATTTCAATAAAAATGATGGCCACTGGTATGCCTTCAGCGAGGCAATAGAGAGAATGCGTTTTTGTGCTTGTGTGTGTGTTCATGTATATGCAGTTTGGTATGACTGCTAGCCTTCTCTTTTAACAAGCTTTTGTTCTTTTTTATTTTCTTTATAACCGACGTGTTAAATGGGACATGGGAAAAATAGAAATCGTTCTTTGGTACACCTCATGCAACCGCGATTTTCTACAACCAGCAAAAATATCTGCTGTTCCCCTCCGCCCCCCACCCATGCCACCATCCTTGCTCTTGTTCCTGTTCACCTAGCAATCCTGCTTCCTCTAACGCTTTCCTTTTCTCGTTTATCCCACAGCTCCGTCGGTGAATGCGATGACACGTGAAAGGCTTATCAAAATGCAAAGAAGTTTCTTTGTCCCTAAGATACAACACCATAGATGTTTGGGGAACGCATTTTTAGCGGTGCGTGAAAAATGTATCTGCTTCGCGAGAATAGGTAAGACAAGACATGCGATCACTGAATTAGCCACGTATAAGTCAACGGCAGGTCTAAGGTATCTTTCAGCGAGTTCACGTTTGTCCTGTCCTGAGCGAATCGCCTTCAATTTATGCCTGCGAATTTCTTAATTTCATTGCCCCATCTAACTTTTTGCCTGCCTTTGTGGCGTTTCTGCTCTCTCGGTATCGATTCCGTCGCTCTCGCTACAAGTCTGTTATCTATATGTCCTGGCCAGGTGCACTTCTTTCTTTTTATTGATATAAGAATATCAGCTAAGCCTGTCTGTTCCCTGATCAATTCCGTTCGCTTTTTATCGCGTAGTCTTACACTTATTGTATTTTCTTTTTCGTTTCCATTGCACGCTGCTTTCTTCCCAATTTCATCTCGAGTTTGTCCGTTATAATCCAAGTCTCTATAGACCATAGGTTACCAGAAGGAGAATGAAGTGATCTTATACTTTTCGCATTAGAAAACGTGGCAAGTTTCCGTTTGTGATTTCGGAATGTGTCCAGCTATGCGCTCCAGGCACCGGGGGTTCCCAGCAGATTTTTCTTTCTATGGCTAGACTTCGCTGTTGGTAACTCTCCTAGATGTACCTACTCTGTCACAATTTCTAAGCTGATTGCTAATTTTAAACTCATGTGTTCCTTAACAATTTTAACGTTTTAACAATTTCGCTGTTTAGGTCATTAATTGTGTTCTGTAGTTTTTCGCCGTCATTGCTGATTTGCACAATGTTGCTCAGTTCTATTTTCTTTTTCTTCCCAGCGTAGACGTATGAAAAATTCTTCTTAGCGTGAAGTTGTTGTTGTTGTTGTGGCCTCTATAGTTGGCACATACCCACGAGGGGGATTGGCCACACTACAAGTAATGATGTAAAGAGCAGGAAAATTAAAAGTCTAAGGCCGAAATCTTAGAAAAAATAAAAAGGAAGGAAGAACTTCTAATTAAAATTAATAATTAGAATTTACTAAATGAAACATGGGGATCGAAACCCTGCGGTCGACAGCACTAGCAGCGTAATCTTCCGGAGGCTTCGATAAATTTATGTAATGCTGACAAAACAGCGTGACGGCTTGTACCATCCTGAGAGGCACCAAAAGATAAAAGATTTGGTGTTGTTAAAGGTAAACGCAGTTTATGGAATAATGAATTTAGATACATTCGGCGGAGTGAAGAAAATCGCCGGCAAGACAGAAGGAAGTGATCAATCGTTTCTGGCTCATTGCATACCAAACAGAGGTTAGTTAAGGAGAAACCAGATTTATTAAGATAGAAATTTAGACTGGGAACTCTACATCTGAGACTCGCTATAGTCACTTCGCACTGACGTGAAAGGCATTTGTCCGTATTCCATGCAAACTGAAGGTGGCGATAGTCGTCCAAATCTAGCAGAGATGTCTTAGTACATGTCAGTAGAAGAAAGCGTTTAAACCTCTCGGCTGTAATAAACGAAAAATTCGGCAGAACATTTAACACTGGGCCGTCTAAAGATGACGTTGCCAGAGAGTCAGCTGATTCATTTAGGAAAATGCCAGTGTGGCCAGGGACCCAGACCAAGCGGACCTCTGATATGTAAGACGGTACAAGTGTCGAGAAAATATTCAGTAAGGGTGACAACGAAAAATAAATGCGCATTTTCCGCAACTTTTGAAAAAAGAACAATCATTCACAATCATGATAAACTACGTGAATAATGGCACGAAACTAATTTTTTCTCTCTGAAACACGCCAGTAGAAAGAATACATTATTGAGAACAAGAAAGTGCGACAACCTTCTGAATTGTGCATGTGCCGTTCTATACATGACAAGAAGAGGAAAAACAAGACGCCCTTTTACTTAAAATTTCTGCTCTAACAGTTTTCGAGTTTCTTCCCCTGAGTGTTTTTATCGTGAGCATGGCAGGGCAATTATTCTACTCATTACCTTTTCTGGTGCAGCTGCTTCCTACTAATGGAAACAGCGAAGACGCCATTTACCTAAGCAAGTTCACTGAGTGGCCCTGGAAAACCTGGTTACGTCACTGCCGAATGTTGACTGCGCGGAAGCATTGAGGAATCGACAACTTCTTTGGAACTAATTCCGTGCAAATGCAACGGCAAATTCGGACAGCCAGTTGCAAGAGACGGAGAAACTGCGAAATGGGTTTGTTGTATACAGCGTTACAGTTGAAACCCTTCATTTTCTGCTTATACGACAGGATACGGGCCAGGTACTTTCATGTGGGAAAAAAAAATAAAGAAGAACGACATGCGATTTTAGCCTTGCCTTCAATGCTCTGCATAGAGCGGTTGTTATTTTTCTTCAATGGGGGTGGGGAAATCTTTATTTCATTCTGAATTTCCGACGTGCGGAGAAGTAATTGAAAACTCCACACAATTCCATTTTGAATTGTGGCTGAAGAAAGAGTAACGCTGATTTATTTTTCGCTTCAACGTGTTCACTCTCCTGATTTATGTTTTCTAACGCCCACATGGAAAGAAATGCGCAATGTTTAGCTCACTAGAGGAAGGAAATATTTCTCATTATGATAATGAGAATATTTCGTGGTCTTGGGCGCGTCCCTGTTTCCATTTGGAAGCAAAAATAATATGACGCTATCTGTACATTAAACAGACACTACAAAAGAACCATAAAGTTTTAGTGAACACCACCCTCTATATATGCGAAGGATTGCTATGTGTTGCATAAAGAGGGCTTACCCCAAAACGAATCATTAGACCTATGTCCGCAATATGAGTTCGTTTCACTAGCGCTAACCAATTTAGACATACTTATATGTTTCATTATGACGATAAGACTACAACGATACAAGATGACACCATACGATACCACGCGCATTTCGTACACGAGAAACGCCTTATGTCAGTCATATACCCTTTATTAAGTGACAGCCCTGCACACTACCGTGTTCCTAAAGTTTTAGGTGTTTTATTTTTGACACGTGCGGGTTATTGTCTGAAACTCCCTCTGATTTTAGACTCTCTCCTGTCCGTCCTTCCCACAGATGTCACCAATATGGTTAAGAACAAGGAAAATTAGAGCGTAACACTTTTGAAAGAAGCCGTATAATATATGGCCAATGCCTGGAGGAATGAACGATCTGACAAAAAAGCAATACCCATTTATTTTTTCTACTTATTCATGGTCTTCGGCTCCACAAGAGTACTCAAGATATTTGGAGAGCCTGGAAATTCTGTCTCGTCCTCACACTTTCCTTGCGACCGTCAATATTTACCACAAGTGCATGCAGCGAGAAACGCAAACACAAATTTGCCATTTGAAAAAGGAAGACTTGAGGAAAACGGCAAAACTATAGTTAGGTGTTTCTCGTACTTAGTACTGCGCGTGTAATGTTCATTTAGGGGAGTCACATTGGTCCGAAACGCAAACACACTTATCAGCTTTCTTCCCCTTGTTTTATTTATTTATTCATTTATTTATTTATTCATTTATTTATTTATTAAGTAAACGGAGAGATAAATAAGGTTCCCAAAAGTACGCATTCCAGAGAAACTGCATAAAGGGTGTCGCAACACGGCGACTTTAGGCAAAACAGAGATAATTTTCGAAAGTACTATATTTCCTTTTTCAAAAATTTGTTTTGAATGAAGTATATGGATATGAAGTATAGAAGCGTAAAATGCACGTATTAGCATAAAACAATGACTTACCTTTTTATGAATATCTTATCTGCACGACATGCGAATGCATCCGTCTATTCAATGCGCACTAGCCCAAAAAGAGTGTTCGGTTTGCTTATCCTTCATTAGCGTGGCGCACCAATTACAAATCAGTGGCATCAATTTCACCACGGTGCCACTGTAAAGAACATACATGCGCGCGAGAATATGAAAATCATTTCTTGTTAACAGGAACACATAATTATAGAGCAAGTGTGTACTTTCTTTTAACAACCAAGAAGATGACAATGACACTGAACTGAATAAAAGTTTGGATAATCGCCTGCGTGGCCCACGTTACACGGTACGCAAGACTGTCGCCATGCCTTCATCCACCGCTGCTTGTGTGGTGGTGTTCCTGCGGCGTTCCGTCGCCTTTCGTCACGGCCCGCCAGGTGTTATCAGTGATCTTTCTCCGCAGTTCTTCGCTGACGCCGTCAAATAGCTCTTGTGTGTTTCAGAGTTTTGTCACTCCACGCTGTATCATACGCAGAGGATTGGTCTCGTTGAAAGGAAAACCAGAACTCTGACAAACATGCTTGCCTTGTACGCTTCCTACAATCATAAGAACTGGGACGTCATGCTGGCCTTCATAACATACGCATACATTACGAACTTCGGCCCACCCTACCTACTCCTTGTCATTTGTCTTGCACAACCGCGATTCTGTGCCTAATGTGTATCGCGGAAGAAGGTCGATGAATAGCCCGTCTGGGTACTTTGGCTTTAATTGCAACGCCGCTAAAAGAGCGATACGACGAGCGTCACGAAAATATGTCTCTCACAAAAAGTGATTGGGTGCATCTTCGGACACCCCAATCCTAGCGTGGCATGTGTCAAAAAGTTCCTGACACAGTATTCGGGACCTTTTTTTTTTTTTTGTTCTGGAGCGTTCGCGCGAACTTACGTAGCTGGGAGCTCGCCTTCTCTACAAGGATTCGCGATCAAGCAAAACGCAGGTGACACATGTTGCTCGCCTCAAACGTTTCTGCCAACCTGCTTCCACCTGACTAGCCCTACGGGCTTCGTCTGCTTGCGGGGGATAGTAACGTAAGTAGAAGTGGTTTGGAAGAAGGGTAGAAGGGGAGGACAAAGAGCACGGAATCCGAACTGCGATATCACAATCACCTATGTCCTGTGAACAAAACCGCCCCTTCACAACTATTCGTAGCAATATATGTGGTCGTCTATGAGGGGCGTGCGGGCGCCATCACATGCGCAAAAAGGAACAAGAATGCTACGTGCTCGAGGTGTAACCAGTAAATGGCTTTTACAGGTTATATTATCTGTATTCGCAAAACAATATATTAGCTTTAACCGATCACCTTTAAAATCACATACGACCATAAGTCGCTTTATATGAATTCTATAGGCTCACTTTACTATTTTTCAAGTTTTAGTGCAAACGTCGCGCAGTTGCCATACCTTCATTGTTCTTTATTTTACATGCAATTTAGTTAGTATTTCTACTTATCATTTATTAATATAATTAATTCAACGGCATAGAAAGTCCAAACGAGATTACACGCCCACAATGCACAACAACTACATGATTCAGTCAGATTTGTTCTTTTGAAAAAGAAGATTTTGTTTGAGTGGCGGAGAAAGAAAAAGTGTGCTTTAAAATGGAAAGTGTGTGTGCGTGTTCGTGCATATTTCAGGTTGCGTGCGCGCGCGCGTGCGAAATGCTACCAACGATCTTAAAACAATCGAAATGGTTCTTGTTATTCGCATTACTACACTCTTAGCCCGGTAACCTTTAGTTTATTTTATAGGTCCACAAAAATGTGAAATTATGCTCCTTTATAAAGGTTAAAAGCACTTTAACCTTTATAAAGGAGCATATTTTCACTTTTTTGTGTACCTACAATATAAACTAAAGGTTACCGCGCTAAGAGTGTACTGGCCAAAAATATTAATCTCTGTTTAGAGCCGAACAAACTGCGCATAACATACACAAAATATATTTCGTAATTGCCCAATTTAAACGTTCTCCGCAAGGCTATAGTGTTCTTTATTTACGAAGGCCCTGTAATTAACCTTCAACTGATTTCTGGGGTTTTACGTCTCAAAACCAGCTATGACTATTACAGACGTCGTAGTGGACGGCTCCGTAAATTTTACCATCTGTAGTTCTTTAACCAGCACTGACATCGCACCGCGCGTGGACCTCAACATTTCGCCTCCTTTTAAGCGCAGCCGCCGCTGCCGGGATTCGAACCCGCGGTCTTAGGATCGGCAGCCGAGTACCATAGGCTTTCGACCGCAGTGGTGGGCCCGTATTTCACCTCCACACGTATATTGACGCACATGTAAACACACATGTAAACACACATGAGCAATGAGGAACTAGGACTAAAATACGATATCCGCTTGGGAGAAATTTCTGGAAACAACATCGCGTACAGCGCAAACACTGTCGTCAGGACTCCGTAAGAGTGCCCAAGGAAAAAAAAAAAGCTTCAAGAACCTACACGGTAAAGAAACAAAAGAATGAAAATTACAGGGGAAAAGTACCACTACATCCACGCTGCAAGCTATTTTTTTCTGTGTTATGAAGCTTATCGGTGGCGTCAGGCTTGCCTGCCATCGGCAGGAATTTCCTTGGCAGCAGTTCTACTGCGTTCACTGGCACAAAGGCGTGAAGTGGCGAAGACCGCGCAGCCGAGCAGAACGTTACACATCGCATAGTCCGCCATGGTGCTTGTGCGACATGAAAATGCTGTTTCACTCAGGAAGGGCTGAAAGCGGCTTTGCTGTTTCTTTGGTCGTATAGAATGCGAAGTCTCACTCAGTGTGTTCAAGGTAAACTTAGCATATTATGAACAGTGTGTTTCTGCTGCCCCTCGGAAAGCCGTGATCACACAGGTTTTGGTAGCGGTTGGTTATTCACACGAGCGTTTTTGGATGCCTGTAGTCCGAAGGATGTTCTTTTTCCGATGCTCGTAAGACTCGTGGTGATGAAGTAAAGATGACTAGTATTTGAAGGAAATGAGTTCAAAAGGATCTTCACAGAGGAACTTCTCCACAGAATATTGCTTTTTATTATTATACAAGCTGAGTTTATACACTTGATATTATTGACTGTAAAGTTATGATCAAACACTTTATACGAACAAAAACGTATATCTTTCTCTGAAAGAGCATTAATATTCGGGGCAAGGCTGGTTTTGAGCGAAAACGCATGAGTTCTTGTATACTCATTCGAGCGGCTGGTCCGCTTGCTATGAGAATAAATTTCTCCGCAATTGACACTTTCGTCATGACCTTCTCGTGGCTTATCTCACAAATTACGCACAAAGAGATATGAGGAGTTGCATGTGATAATAACTACAACTAACGGGTTATTACATGTCAAAACCACAATATGATTATAGAGAACACCGTTGCAGTCAGTTCTAGCAATTTTCACCAGGTGGAGATGGCCAATGTGCGCTTCAAATTCACAGTACAATGGGCCCCGTTATTTTCAACCCTATTGAAAATTGGATCTCTGCTGCCGGTTACACCCTGTGTGTTTACGTTCAGTAGTGAAGAACCATAACCACTAAACCATCATGGCGGCCTACATGTGATTATATTGGCTCACGGTATAGAGTGTGCACCAATAGCCTAGAAAGCTGACTAAAAAATATGCTTAAAAATGTTGCTTCATATTGCCAAAGTTGAAAGTAGGCGTTAGAGCAACGAAATAAACGTTTCAGTGGTGTTGCAACGCATTCTGCCTTGAATTTACACCTTAGATTTTTGCATTTCATCTCTGCAATGGTGCAGGCACAACTATGCTGTGCTCCTCCGTGACCTTCTCGCTAATACTCTGGCGGCCTTGGTAAGCATGGCATACCGCAAATGAAATGAATTCCAACTGATGAGATAGCAGCAACATTGATATTTATAAAGATGACGGCTTGCATATCCGTGCAATAACAGCACCAAAGCATTGGTGTGGAATAAAACTTCTAATAGAAAACTACCCAACGCCAACGTTTACATTAATATCAAAAAGCAGATCATAACCCGCCCGGCGTATAATTCTGACGCATGCATCATAACAAGAGTCCGAATACACGAGTACTATTGACGTATATATATATATTATATACGTATATTATATATATTACGTATATTATATATACGGTTTGCAGATGACACGGAGCATCATATGGACTTCCATCAGGAGATGTCGCATAAGCGGATAAGTACTTACGCTTTGCCCTTGCAGCTGGCAATATCTCGATGCCCATGTCTCGAGCTGTTAGCTGAAGATTATGGCACTTAGAGCTGGCTTCCGCCGAGGAGGTCCGTGTTCGCAAGTAGTGCGTTGTTCGCGTGGGTCTCCGCGGTAGACGTGGATCTTATTACAGACGTGGGTTTTGTTACAGTGCAAGTTCGAATCCCTGAGCCTCCCTCCGCTGAAGAGGCCCATGGTTACACCGAGTTCCGCCGGAGAGGGCGCGCCGCGTTCGCCGGCTAGCCGACTACATCGCGTGGGTCGGCAGTGGTGTTTCTAACACATGTTTCTACTGCGTAGCAGTGCTTGCTCACGTGCTTTGTTCCAGTTGCTCCGTATATCGTCGCGACGCCGGCAATGGCTTCGCCACATAGCTCTCACGTGAATGCGTCTACGAGTACCGGAAGGAACGCGCTCGCTTGATGCCACTGTGCTGAGCCAAGGTTCTCGACGGCGCAAGGTGCGCGAAGTTCACGCTGCTTAGCGCGGTCGCGCAGAGTGAAGCGCGTGCCAGAAGAAATCAAAACAACATGGCTCAGTTCGCAACTCATATCATGCATTGCTATTGCATTCATTCCTAGGCGCCTATGCGTTGACCAGCGACTGATGTGTCTTCCAGGAAGGGGAGCGCGCGTCTGCATTGTGCACTAACGTGTAGGATGATAAGTGATGTCCGCTGATTGAAAAAATGGTACGCCCCATATCCTTAATCGGTCCATCGCTCTAGGTACAGGGCCAGTGTGACGCTAGTCGACGGCGACAATGGACGCCACATACCGGCAATTGCAAATGTCGTCAACTTGATCGGATTGGTGTGATCCAGGCCATCTCGTCGAAAATGGAAGCAGGGCGTTGATTGGAAGCAATGTCCGCCGGCATTCTGCCGATGCCAGTCGTTGTCAGCTCGCTCGGTTTGCGGCAATCCGGACACTTCGCAGAAAAGAGGAAAAGTGGGTGTACCCTAGGCTCACTATTTATGTTGTCGAACCTCGATGTGCCGAAAAAGACCTGCTCAGTCGCTTACTGCCATGTATCATGTAGTTAGTGCGAAGTCTTTCTTCCATATCTCGCGGCCTATTGACCACCGTGGCTCCGTGCCGACACCAGTCTCTGCGAAGCGGCGAGATACGAAGCTTTTACAGTGAATTGTGACCGCCGGGGTGTCGATCGAACTTTCCTTTGTCACGTGGAGGTAGCATCGTCGCTATAAGATGTTATGCCTTTCATAAATGTTTCCAGTAACGTTCACCTTTATGAAGATGCATTATAATGCAAGAGTTCCTTCTTCGGTCTATATGGTTTATATATGGTTCAGTCAAATATGGTTTATTAATTCACTTATTCCTAGTGCGGCAAAGAGGCATCATGGAGGACTCTCGGATTCAACGGATACAAGCGGTAAAATGCGGTGTAATGAGTACTACATGTAGTATCCGTTATGGCTTGAGCCTCATTCTTTAAGCATCTTCTACAGTTGTTTACGTTTTCTTGCGGGGAGGGAGGGAAAGGCAACATGCCAGAAGGATTAGGCTTGCCTGCTTTCCTTCAAAATATATCTTATTTAGTTTTATATCGCCCTACCCCAAAAAGAACAAAAAATAGGTAGCGGCAGTCCTCCTGAGACCCAGAGTGAATTTAGGGTCATGGATTTTTGTTAAACTTTCAGAACTGCTTTTTCTGACTGCAAAGGTGAAAAGAGTCATGTAGTTTTTCAACATATGATGTTACTTGGCCGCAGCACTTTGTCCAACATATTGGACTTTGGGACTCTAGGGGGACTTTTTTGGGGAACAGAGAATAGGGCGTAGTTGAGGCCTGTGACCGAAAAAAGATATCTCGCAACACAAATATACTTTTATTTGCTGCTTCAAACCGGGAATACAATTATTAATGGTCGCGTAAATTTCCGTCACATGGGGCCTATTACCTACAAGTGAAAATACGTGAAGTTTAAATGTAATAACGAGAGAAATGCAGCGAAAAACGTAGTGACTCTATATAGAGCGCCAAGGGAGCGCACGAGCGTACTGTCGTGTTTTTGTTGTCATTGAGACCCAATGTGGACATTATCAAATACGCAACGCTTGCCAAAAATACCGCATTTTGTGCACAAATATGAATTTCTTTGTGTGCTTCAACCTCTTACGAACACAAATCAATTCTCAAATACGCTTTAAGACATCCAAGAATGAATAGAAATCCAGTTACTTCTTAGGCGGCAACCGTATAAGTCGTTCGTGCTCAACGCTTTCCGAGAGGAGGCAAGCGCTTTGAAAGCCGCGGTGCGCTGCGTTACGATGTCCAATATATTGGACAAATTCCTCATTACCGGATCTCAGGAGTACATTTACGCGAATGTACACAAATATGAGCGAGGAGATTTAAAATTGTATGGTCTTTTATATAAAAAGAACATACATATATAACCCGCGCAAAGAAAGACAGATTTCCGGCAAAAACAGATTCGCAATTCCTAACCAGAATGAAGGCTTACAATAAGTAGAAACCTTTTGAAACGCTTAAGAAGAACGCAAGTTAAGGTTTGCATGCATCCATGAATGTTCAACTCCGGTGCAATAATTCTATGGGCTCCTTTCCTCGCTTCAGTAGCGCCTTTTCCTTGCTTCAACATAGGCTCAGTCTTTCCGTCTCGATCTTGTGTCTTTCTGTTTCACAAGGATTGGACGATTAATGATGCCAACGGTGCGACGTCGAACCACAATGAATCCGGGGTATCGTGTACGGCTTAGACTGTCGACAACGCACAATCGGGTTTCCATCGCCGTAAATCACGGAGACCATTTGTTCCCCAGTGGTACTCGTTCCCAAACGAAGGAACTGTCCACAGTGCCGCTTATACGTGCGTTCTGTTAAGTCCGCTCTTCCGATCAGTGCACAATAGAACAGCTTTTTGTACGATAGGCTTAGGTCTGCGAAGGTATGTAAAAAGGCAATACACTCGTTGCAGCTCTGAAGTGAGCTCTTTTCAATACGAAATAAGATGACAGGATGATTGTAAACAGCTGGACGGCCTTACATGTATTGGTAGCTAATAGTGCAGCTGATATCTATGAGGTAACATATAGCAACGATAATTCACTTATTCCGAAGGCATAGGAAAAACTAAGTCGCCGCAATAAGGTGACAATAATTTTTCGTTCTCTAAAGAGGTAAATTATCCAATCTCACACGTTTTCACATCGTCGTTTCTCACGTAGTTCGTCGTCTTAAAAAGGCTGCATTTGCGCAACAAACTAATGTGAATTACCTTCTTCTGTGACCCTAAAATTTTACAATGGCAGTGAGCAGCCGAGTTTCATGTGTACTATCAGACCTTTATATGAGCTGTTGAGGCTCCCTTAGCTCTCTTCGTTCAAGCTTTATTTATTCTGATTGGGCACTACCGGTCAATATCGTTGCATTAAAAATGTGACATGGAGGAATTCAACATTATTCACTTCAACATTGCCCAGACAGAGGTATGCCGCCTCCCCGCCCCCAACAGACAAGTCGTCCATAATTGGGCACAGCCTGCTTTACTGTTGTAAGCTTATAATCAAGGTATGTGCACCGATTTTCCCCAAATTGAACCCACTCGGCTACATATCCTGATGTTGCCTTTATAGCACCTATCTTGCCTGACGTGGGCCCCGCATTTCGAGCCAATAGCAAGTCGTTCAATTAACGTCTCATAGGGACAATATCAATGCGCGGCTTCGTCGCAGTAATTGCTTCCGCAAGTAAGGCTATAAGAACTTCAGAGACGGTGTTGATCGGCAATTCCTTATCCTACCTACGGGGCAACTGCTAACTACTGGAGCGACTCACTTCGACACTAGTCGTTCAGAGCCAAAGCACACCATGAGGACTGTTAGTCCTCTAGCACCGAGGAACCAACACATAGCTAAAATGTAGCGGTGTAGAAGAACATGTAATATATAACAATCGCCAGTACAGAAATGCTACATGTATTATTCGCTTAACACATCAGAGAGCAGTGATTCACTTAATTAAGAACGCAGAAATATCTGACGGATTCCTATGACACATGTTTCTTTTGCTAATTCACGCCTTCTTGCTTATATAGTTTCATGTCCGATTTTCCCACGCTGCTACGTGCTTTCTTCTGACTCTAATATCTCCGAATACCATCTGCGATCCAATTATCTTTTCTCCAGATTCACCAGTTTTCTGTCTCAGGAGTTCCTGCAGCTTTAGTTACGGAAGCAATTACTACAGCGAAGCGGCGCAGCGATAATGCCCTTCTGAGACATTAGTTAAATGACTAGCAATTTGCTCGGAATGCGGGACCAGCGTCACCCAAGATAGGCGCTAGTAAAGGCAACATCTGGATATATAACCAAGTAGGAGCACTTTGGCGAAAAGCGGCGCAGATCGGTTGGCTATCAACGTAAGACAGCAAAACAGAGCACACGCAATACGGCGCGTATGTAAAATCATGGTGATATATCTTGGAAGCAATTGACTTCGGACGATTAGTGAACTGTATTGCTCATATTGAATTCTCACATACATGCGCATCGATTCAGCAGATAAAATGTGGAAAGTGCAGTAAAGTGCGGCCAAAAGTGCTGAAACATTCGCTGACATTTTCTCCTTCCTCGCATACGCAAGAAATGGCAAGTAGAGGAAATCGGGCGCTAGGGTACAGTTAATGTCAGGGGAGTTACGCGCCAAAGTCCACGGTATGATTATGAGCCACACCAAGGTAGATGACTCGGCATGAACTTGGATTTACTGGTTTGTTCAGTCGGTAGCGCGACCGCCTCAAACAGTCGCCCAACCCGCGTTTAACGCACCGTTACAATTTTTAAATGCGATGCATTTCTTAGCGAACTTGAGTAACTTTGACCATATCTATCTATCTATCTATCTATCTATCTATCTATCTATCTATCTATCTATCTATCGTCCCGCCACGGTGGTTTCATGGTTATGGAACTCGGCTGCTGATGCGAAGGTCGCGTGGTCAATCCCCGGCCACAGCTGCTGCAACGAAACGTTGAGGCCCGTGTGCTGTGCGATTCCAGTGCACGCTAAAGAAACCTCAGGTGGTCAAAATGTCCGGAGCCCTCAATTACGGCGTCTCTCATAATCATAGCATAGTTTTGGTGCGCCAGGCCACCATAAATAAAGCAAAATATATATATATGATTTGATTTGATTGATTTGTGGGGTTTAACGTCCCAAAATCAGCTCTGATTATGAACGACGCCGCAGTGGAGGTCTCCGAAAATTTAGACCACCTGGGGTTCTTTAACGTGCACTGACATAGCACAGCACACGGGCCTCAACATTTCGCCTCCATCGATATATATATATATATATATATATATATATATATATATAGAAAGCTAGATAGCTATCCTGCTACTTTCTGCTGCTATCCTGGTCGTACCGTTCGAGTAGGACATACATCAAAATTGGGATGGTAGGCATGAATGCATGGTGACCATTAAAAATTCTTTTCTCTTCACTATCGTAGTATAGTTCTCATGTACATCGTGATCAAGAAAGGTACGATAGTAGGCGGCTCACGCCGTCTACGCCGTTTGTTGAGCGGGGGTTTGCCGCTATACGCCACAAGTTATTGAATTTCAACCTTGCAGCGTATGCAAGTCAAAGACGAAGCAACATAGACATTGAAAAGTTCACGTCGACAAGTTTATCCGGGTGAAACAAAAGAAAGACCCTGCATTCTAGCCTGCGATTCAAATGTAGATATAACGAGCGGAGGGACTGCTATGTAGAGAGGCAGCTCCTTCAAAGGAGAAAATGCAACCTCGCACTCGCTAACAGGGGTAAGATTCGAACCCGGGACCATCATTTGCCACTTAAGCACGCCACCACCTGTCTAACGGCGGCTCTTTCGACATTACATACATCGTAAATAAATCTATTGCATCAGAATTTGGGGAGCTGGTGCTTTCCAACTTCAGTTTGTCTTGTGTTTGCAAACCGCTCTGGTAGCAATGTAAAAAAACGACACATAGATGCTAATGCTACTAAGCACGCTTTTGTCCAGCTTTGCTCTACTCAGCAGCAACACTCTAAGAAACGATGTATTATGATATGCGCGTCTGCATACCATGGCGTGGAATCTTCTTGGAGAAAACAGGCGTCTGGGCCTTAACGTAAGTGGCGGTGTTACGTCTCGTGATGAAGAACCTTTTGTCGCGGCAGTAGAGTCGTTTTGGCTGTCAAAGCCGCGTTACGTAAGTAACCCAATTTCGGCAAAGATGTTGATCGTACTCGTAATACTAAGCTGCATGCCAAGAAATTCGGCATATTGTTTTCTGGATGATTGTTTCGCATGACAAAAATTCCAGAAATGTCATAGACCAGACCACTTTCTTTATTCGCGGAAGTATCAGGAGTGTGACATACGCCTCAGCAAATATGAGCCTATGAAATGGAACGTGCTGTTTTCACTAATGCAAAATTTTCGTCGTCGCTTCCACTTTTGACGCAGTATAAGAATCTTGAATCTAATTTCGAAATATTAACCAATTCTCGAGAGCCGCAAAAAAAAAAAAAAAGAACCTAGCACTTATAGGTAGGCACACGTTTGCTACCGCACAGAGCCCGTTAATCTTCTTGTTTCCCTGGAGTAAGCAAGCCAGACCACTAACCAGGCTAACATCTCCAGAGTCATTAATAAAATATTCTCTCTCTCTCTTTTCCTCGTAACGTAGAAACCGAGATGCACGCTTTGTTACAACGGTCCTTTCATAATGTGCAGGATGCAAATTTGTTCGCATGGGTGTAACGCGTTATTTTTCCCTTTGGATGACTGATCTTGTGCGCAAGCGTGGTCTTTGAATCGTTATGAAGAAAAAAAAAAGAACATGTTTTCCTTCATTCCACCTCGTGGATCTCCTACCCTAGTAGGTACGTGAGAAGCAATGTAACATTAGTTATTATGAACCCGTATAGAACCTAAGGGATGGCAACCTACCGCAGTTTCCTTTTATTTGGATTCATGGATCATTACCTGCAACGAATGTGTCGGGACAAATCTTCACGCAGGAAATTCTGAACATCCGAACATGCATCCGTTATATTGACTTCGTCTGCAAAAAATTGACAGTCATGGTCGAAAGAAAAAAAAGAAACATTTGCAGTAAACTCTAGACAGGCTTTACAACGAAGCATTTTCCCTTTGACGACGTACCATATTGGAAGACCATTACTCTTGATTATGTCTGTCACGCCATCCATTACTGCCTTCTCTCAGTGATAGATTTCTCCAAGGAATATAACTTCGTACAATAATCAACTGCAATAATCGGGAAAGTCGGTTAGTTTCCGAGAAGCTTCCTAGAGATATTTCGAAACTACTGTTGCTGGGAACGAGCTATCGCGATGGATTTGAGTTGTTAAGTTGGTTAAGTTGCTTAGAGGCGCCAAAATGACTGAGGTTGCGTTGCGCCAGCGCCGGGTGATAATTTGATAAGAAGAAATACTGACGAAACTAGTGTGAAGCCATTTTCTCCTTGGCTCATCACAAGCAACGAAGAAAATATATATCATGCACAAAGCTTAGCAACACTTTCACAGATTAGTGTGTTTTATAACCATGTGGGATGCGTGCCAACTGTTCTGCGAATTCCTACGAAGAAATGAGAATTAACGACTGCAGGAGATACATCGTCGTAAAACGGCAGTTCTGCGTTAGACGGTAAGCTATACTACGCTCGTGAATAACACTTGATTCCCTATCTATCTTTACGCTGGCCTCACGTGAAACGTTGGTTTTAGGGGCGAAGCTCCCTAAAGCGGCACCCGTTCGTCCCTCGTCGTAGTCGTAGTCGTAGTGCGTAACCAGTCTTACGCTTTGACCTCCAAGGTGGTGCCGGTGGGAGATTTCTCCTGTGCGTTGTTGAACAATAAAAAAAATTCGCAGCGTGCGCGTTAACTAAAAGCCGAATTCTTCTGTCTCTCATTCCCCATTAGCAGCCATTGGCATGTTCCAGTAGGAAACGTTAGTAGAAGTAGAAGTGTTAAAAGCCGACTTCTGCTGTCTCTCATTCCCAGTAGCAGCCATTGTTTACCTCCAAGGTAGTGCCTGGTGAGATTTCTCCTGTGCGTGATTAAACAATAAAAATTTTGTTCAAAACGCCGTTGATTGATGAAATAAACCAACGAAAGACGCCAGATGTTTTCTAAAAGCAAAACGAAAAGACGCCAGATGTTTCTAAAGCAAAACGAAAAGACGCCAGCTGCTTAACGAAAGACGCCAGATGTTTCTAAAGCAAAACGAAAAGACGCCAGCTGCTTAACGAAAGACGCCAGGTAAAGCAATGGTGTAAGCAGTGCAAGAACCACTTAGCTTACATTTCACCGACCACAAAGCGGTCATAATGAAAGGACAACGGAAACCAGCAATAAAAGTTTGATAAAACATTTAATCAATCGTTTCACGTCATTTTTATCGGGCGAATTAACGGAAGAAATTTCACGGTTTAACCGATGATTACTTCCAGGAGCTTCGCCCAATCTCATCATCATTCACCTCGTGGATCTGCCGTCAATTTTTTCAGTCCTTCGCATTGTTTGCGACTTATGCGTTCTAGCACTACGCGCTGCTAGTGTGTGAGCGGCAGTACTAAGAGTAATTGACGATGTTTTACGTACTAAAAACGGCTATAAAATTATGATATGTGCCTTGTGGGAAGGGGGCGGAGGCGGGAGACAGGCTCCGGAGTAGCTTTGACCATATTGGGTTCTTTAAGCCACAGACAAAATTTAGCCTTTACTCGGACCCTTAGGCTGGATGGCGACCACCCATGCTTAGGTTTGAAAGGCCGGTCTCCAGCCGAAACGTAACAGGAAATATTACTTTTTGTACTCTGTGCCGGTGTGTATCATCGGATAGTTATTCTGATATCCAGGAAAATTGATTTCACGCACACTATATATATATATATATATATATATATATATATATATATATATATATATATATATCGGAAATCTTCGTGACGGAGGCCTTGCCACGGCCGGGACGTTGAAGAACAATAAACGCGATTTTCTTAAATGCGCAATTGGTTCTGCAGATAGATAGATAGATAGATAGATAGATAGATAGATAGATAGATAGATAGATAGATAGATAGATAGATAGATAGATAGATAGATAGATAGATAGATAGATAGATAATGTTCGCAAGTTATCTGCAACGGGCCAAAGCCGGGCACAGCGGCACGAATTGGACTTTCGGTGAGCGTCTTAGTCAGTGATGCTTGCGTCATTTACTACCGCAAAGCTCCGCGGCAATATATTGCGGCAAACCCTTCTCATGGGGGTAAGATTTAACCCGCTTGACATAATGCTCTGAAATATGTTCAAGTGTGCATCGCAGGATATTTTACGGGCGAGGGGTGACGTGTCGTCGATACGGACCTCTCATTGTAGACCAACAAATGACTCGAAGCCATTTTCGACGTCCTTCGAAACCATACTGCGCCCTTTCTCCATTCCAAGACGCGAGCGACTAAATTGTCCGCTGATACAGCTCCCCAAGCGCTGGAGTTATTTCTTTCGATGCTAACTGCAAGCATTCAAACAACGCGTCATGCATAATCGGCCGTGTCCACGTGTGTTTTCTTTTATAAAGAGGAGAGCTGTACATGCAAGGATATTCCAAGAAGGCTGCAAAATGAGACGTCTGGTCGCTAGTGTGTTTACAGGCAACGATGAAAAGCTGGCGCGCGAATTTTTTCACGAAAACTCGCGTTATAAAATATCCTATTCTATGCACAATGCGAAATACACTCATTAATATAGCTGTCATACCCCACGTTTTTCCTAATAAATCTTCATTTACCCGTTCTTAATGTTTATGCTTCTATAACGCAGGGAAAGAAATAATTGACGCATCATGGTGACAATATTCACTTGCAGCTGTAGTGATGGCCCCCACGTAAAGTAAGACGAAGTCTCTGCCAGGTAGTGAAAAAAAAATGCAGCAAGGTACTAATAATGTGCTGGGCTTGTCTTCCGTTGCGAACAAGCGGAAATCTTGGCCTCTTAACCATTGTTCAGCCAACCTGTTTTCAACTTATAGTATAAGCTCAAGTGAAGGTGTTTCAAAGCTTGAGGGAAGCATTGTGATATTATCACTTCATCGCACCGTATTATCACAGCGTTCTGGGCTCCCCTGCCTTTCACTTTCGAGGAACAGCATCATTCGGGTACTTCAAGTTCCGCAGTAAGTCCCTTATGATCACCTCTTTTGTCAACACTCAGTCATGGCGCTTTCGCGCTGCTCGAGATCGCGGAACAGAAAATTCGCACACATTACAGCAAGAGAAAGTAAGCATTCTCACATTCTTTTCTTGGTTTACAGCTAGCGATGCTTTGGTGCGTATCGTGTCGAAGGTAAGCACGGTGACAACTAAAGTTGTTGAATATCACACTTTTCGCAACCGCCCCCCACGAATTCAGACCGTCCGTGTTAACACGACAGTCGACTTTCTCGTGACGTAGACCGGGCTGTGTTGACCATAGCCTACTCGACGTGCTCTGATTGCGCCGAAAAAAAAATCGCCCCGTTTGCTCTTTGTGCTTACACTCTTACAACAGATTCGTTGCACACTACTGCGATGGGGCACAGCGCTTCCCTCTGTCTTTATTAGGGGCAAATACTGGGTGACATTCCTAATGTAATAAGAAATCACTGCGTCACACAAGTGCTAACCTGTTTTGTTTTGTATTTTCCTCACAGCAGCAAATAATACGTACGTTTTGTCACTGAAGAATATCGAAAGTAAATTCTTTCTGTGATGCACAGTAGCGGCAGCCGCCGTTCCGTGGGACAAGACTACAGTCGTTACCAGCCGTTAGCAAGCTTCGCGAAAACGTTGCGACAGTGCAATATGACCCCCATGCTTACCGTCAAATTCTGAGCAGTGGTGCGTGTACTTTTCTCCTTTTAGTAGACAGGGCACTTAGAGGCCTCGGGCGAAGTAGTGGACTACATGAGCACCACCACACATACGAGCTGGACGATGGTAGCCGTAGCATTTAAATAAAGGCCAACTCATTGTAGGCTGTCCGTTCCTATAAGATGGTGACTTCGGACCTAGCATATCGCAACTGTGCAGATCGTCAAGTTCTCCGCGACACTGTGAACCGACGGCAAAAGAGCGGTACCTCGAGGACAATGGAACATCGCCAATCGCTGCTCTAAAACATCCAGATTTCTCGCCCTTCTTCTCTGCACTCCACATCCAGGCGCAGTTTAGTCACATCACAAGCGGCCAAGTACGACAATGTGGTGATGGCGCTCATCCTCTCCCCTCCTGTGAAATAAATGCCAATCATCTGTGGGCCTTCTATTCCGCCATCCTAATTGCCCGCGCGCCGTGCTTGCAACGCTTTGACTAGAACACATGTTTGTAGGTGCTTCTGAAAGAAAGAATGAAGCGAAAGGATACTCGACCCGATATAGTTTCGGGCGCAAATTTCTGGTTCAATAACACAACGCGCAAACGCTTTGGAGCTAAATGACAGATGAATGTTTCACATTATATTCGCTATTGTAGTTACCACTGGTTTTCTACCATTTTTCATGTGGTATGGTCGGCACGCGCACGCAGTGGACGTAATCCTTCGTAAGCATCTGGGCACATTTGAAGGGGCGGCCCTTTCTCCAACTGTAAGACCTGCAGAAGTATGCTCCCAATTTCCAGCGAATCTCCAACCTCAACTAACCAAGAGCGCCAGAAGAACCATTCCGGTCGGACCACTACTGCACCCATTGTCTTTTATGGGACGCTTGCGCAGCCGAGAGTTCCCTATACATTGCGCCTCGTATGTCTCACCGAAGCAACCGGCCAAGTTTGAAGGCCATCGCCGCGTCATAGAACATGCATTTCATGTCAACCCCGTTAGAGAACCCGTCGAATCATCGTCAAACCAGCGCCTTGTTGCACGAGACGTTGTGAATGTAGAGCACCTCATAATATTTAACCACACGATGGTAGATGTGACGTCGCCAAGGTCATCATCTTACTTCCTCGTCGAATACTCGATGTCAGTTGCAGCGGAAAGTACACGATCTAGTGAATCAGTGAGTATCAGCGCTTGGGGGATCGCCGCGCACGCTTGGGACGTGTTGCTCGCCTCGGCTGTCACGTCTGGACCGCTACTAATTTATAAAATACGAAGCTTTCCGTAGTTTAATACAGTGACGCAATATTACACCCACAAATGTGGAAAGTAGTTGGTTTCTGTGGTTTTTTTTTTTGTCCGAAGTCCCTATATGATTATGAGAGACGCCGTAGTGGAGGGCTCTGCAAATTTCGACCACCCTCGCGAACATTCCCGCTGAAACATCAAATCCGATATATAGCGCTAAAAGCTTCAGCCAGTACCCACATGCGGATACTGTTTCATGCCTATTCGCCCAATTCCGGTTTTTTTTTCAGATGATTGCTTGTTAAATAAAATACTCTTCCTTGGAATGTATCCCCTCCTCATTTATTTTACTCATTGGTTTAAGCCCGTTATAGCTTCGGGTAGTGCGGGCACCCCAACATTTCTTTTATTTTTTTTTCACTTCGAGCACACACTTGGCCTTAGCACAGCATACGGGTCTCAACGTGTAACCTCGATCGAAATGCAGCTGCCGCACCCGGGATTCGATCCCGCGACCTTCTGATCAGCAGCTGAATGCCATAGCTGTGGAAACTATTTAGTTACCGCGTATTCTCAACAACAGTTACACTTGCGGATGAGCCGCCTTCACTGCATTACTATATCAAGCTCGTTCATATGCCCGATGTGTCATCTGAGGAGCGCTGGCTCTTGAACAGATGCGGCAATAAATTGCAACGACCATGATTCCAAGAACCATGCACTGTACACAACAATGTAGAATGTTCTGGCGGAATCGGTAATTCACGTCTTTAGGCACAGGCATCTTGATGTCTCGTGCTATTCACACTTCAGAAGGTTTGCTGATAAGTGCGTTAAATGCATGCTGCACCGGCACTGCAACCTAGCATCAATATAAGCAAAACACTTACGTGATATGTGCCCAACAAAGAAAACCGCACGCAGCCACGGCGCCGGCACAACAGTACCATTGTGGCAGACGCGGTGGTACGGTGGTCGGCTACTGACACGGAAGACGCGGGCTCGGTGTCAGCAACAGCGATCATACCTAGATGGAGGCAGAATACTTGAAGTCAATGTACTTACATTTAGGTGGACATAAAAAAAAATCTTCTAATGGTCGAAATTTCCGAACCCCTGGGTTACCGCGATTTTTGCTCACAAACCCCAGAAATTATTCACAGCTAGTGTTGTCGTGGGAATAAACATCGAAGCAAGATATACTTAAACAGTCACTCGGCGAGTAAAGAACGTACCACTTATTTGGCAAGCATTTCTATTTGACGTCAGAATTCTACGGTTACACTTTGAAGATGAACATCTCACCGTGTTCGCAGCAGCGAAAATGGCGTGCCCCGGAGGGTGTCCCAATAGCTTTCGTAAAAACATTTGTTCAATCTCTTCTGTCTCTTGCCTGAAGCACTCGCGCACCCGACTGATGCTCCTTTTAATGTATGCAAGCAAAGTGCTTCCCCTCCCTCTCCCTAGTAAATATCACGATAAAATTAAGCCAAAAAGTGCGCCGACACAACACAGACAGCGCTAAATTGTCCGTCGTTTTACTAGCGCGTGGTCCATATTATTTTATTTATGCATCAACTGACAAAGAAAACTGTCGCCCCATAAGTTTCAATCGCTAGACATAAATATGACTGGGACCACGAATACATCGCACTTGTCATTGGATACCGTTACATGAGGAAAATCAGAAGTATTTGCAGTCGTGCCGCCCAATAACCATAAAATATTATTTGTACATTGTGTGCTGACAGTAACACAAGATGCCTTATCTTACAAAAGACGTAATATAAGTAAATGACAGTGGCAACAATTTTACCCCTACCGGATGTGCTATATCGATCTTCTTTCCCCGAGATAAATATCCGGTGTTCACATTTTGCAATACACTCCCTTATATTGATCAGCCGAGTTTCTTTTTTGGGTCGATGGCGAGGAAACGCACTGGGCAGATATCACTTCCTGTTTGGGTGCATTAGGCTGACATAATGAAGACGTATAATTATGGTGAGGGGAGATGTCGTTGGCAAGCCAATAAGAGCCGAAAGAAACATACCGACAGCATTTGGGTTGTTCGGAAAGAACCGTGAAAACGCCCGGACATAGTTTTTCTTCTACACATTCCTACTGAAGGGCACCTAAGCATCACTCTGCGCCACACACACACACACACACACACACACACACACACACACACACACACACACACACACACACACACACACACACACACACACACACATTTTTGTGGGCAGGGCATTTTTTCAGCCTCTATTGAAAGTGCACATTTCTACGCGTTTGTGCTGCTCTGGGTGGTCTCATTAAACTGTACGTCATTTTGAGGCAATAATAATAATAATAATAATAATCGTAAACCTCATTCCGTCATTACGCTAATGACCGGTTAAGTTGCGGGGAAGAGCTGTTTTCTTTAGAGGCCGCTTGATATAGCGCCACTGCTATCTTTTTATAGTGTAGTTTTGTAAAAAATTGTTCCAATTCTGAATGACATAGAACGAAAGAGAAGAAACAGAGAGGTTTATTTAAGGAAACGCAGGGAAGGGGGGGGCAACCTGAGCTGAAATTTGCTCTGTCCTGCTATTCTACGCTGGCGAAGAGGAAAGCGGGATGAAAAATAGGGATGAGTGATGATGGTGAGATAAGGAGATGCGTATGTACAGTATCACGTGAAGGGGGCGGGGGTTGTCACTCTAGAGTCGTCCGTCAAGTCCTGTGGCACAAAGGAAGGCTACCGTAGCTCCAATCACCACGGATGCGCTGCTGCGGTCAGGCAAAGGGCCTAACGCAAGTTCGTTGGACAACGGTCATCTGTCGGTTATTGCTACTGATGAAAAATGGCACGCCTTTGTCATAGACGAAGAAAAAAAAATCAACTCTGGGTAACTACAAAATTAGCACTTCCAGTTTTCGCAGTTTGGAGAGTGTAAGCTTTCGGCAATTGATACCAGCTTTGACATATTTATTAAGCAGTTCGGGGACACCGTAGGATAATTTATCTTCCGAGATGCGCCCTGTTGTGACAGGTATTGACATCCCAGAATCGACTTTGCTTTATCAGTGTTTACTATGCGATGCCAGTGCACGTTGAAGAACCTCCTGTTAAAAGTTTCTTAAGGGACTCGTCTACCCTGCGCATCATAATTATATAGTGGCTTGCTTCGGCTCGTAAAACACAACATATATTCTTACTTCGTACCCCCCCGCCCCGGTGGTCTAGCGGCTGTGGCACTCGGCTGCTGAACCGAGGGTCGCTGGATCGAATCCCGGCCGCGGTGGCTGCATTTCGATGGGGGTGTAATGTTGAGGTCCGTGTAGTGTGCGATCGCAGCGCATGTTAGACATGGCGAGGCGGTACAATTTCCTGGATCCCTATAACGGCATCCCTTGTAAGTAAATCGTCGTTTCGGGACGTAAAATCCCAGAAATCATCGTTTTTTTTTTCTGTCAACTATCTGTGCTGAAAAAGTGGAAAATTTTGTTCATTCGCCTAGTTCTCGAGCAAACGGCAACAAAAAAAAAATGCGTTCCTCTAATCGAAAGCCATAGACGATCACAAGCCAACGACAAAACAGCGCAACCGTAACAGCTGCACTTGTTTGGTTTAGGTAAGTTAGTGGTTACAACAGTTTTGTCCACAGATTAGCACGCAGGGACAACAAGTAAAATGCGCACCGGGGGCTCGAGAGCATTGCTGGGATGGTTCGAAAGTTTCATTACGCCGAGTGAACCAGAATACTACTTTCATACACTGGTAGTTCATGCATTGGTGTTTTCCGCAGAACTCATTTACCATACAATGGCTGTTCTTGAGAAAAAATTGGCAGATCCCACGTGCAGGGGGAATCAAGGAAATGCAAAGCACGCATCAGGAACGTAAAATGGATTTGCATTGTTGTCTCGTCATAGCGAGTTTGGTACATATGAAGTTAGCGAAACGGCCACAAGAGCACCATGACTGTGGCATGTAAACTATGCCGCTTATACACGCATGTCATGATTCTAAAGTTATGACCTGTCATTTACGTTCGTCATGCAGTCGTGTTGTGCCAGAGAAATTTTGGTATACATCCCATTAACGAAACGAGTGCCATGTAGATCATGCGGCTCATGACATGCTTGTCGCGATTTTCATCTCATGACCTGTCATATATGTTCGTCATGCTGTCATGTTGTTGCATACCAGTTTTCGTATACATCCCGTTAACGAAACGCGCGGCATGTAAATCATGTCGCTCATGACAAGCATATTTTGATATACATATTGTGACCTGTCAGTCATGTTCGTCATGCAATCATGTTGTGGCATACCAATTTTCGTATACATCACATTATCGAAAAGGCCAGGATAGCACCAAGACAGTCGCATGTAAATCATGTCACTCATGACATGCATGTCACGATTTTCGTGTTATGACCTGTCATTTATGATTGTCATGCTGTCATGTTGTGGCAAGCCAAATTCCGTATACACCCATTAACGAAACGCGTGAGATGTAAATCATGTCGCTCAGGACATGCACGTGACGATTTTCATGTTATGACCTGTCATTTATGTTCGCAATACAGTCATATAGTGGCATACCAATTTTTGTACACATCCCATTAAGGAAACGGCCATGAGAGCACCAAGACCGTGGCATGCAAATCATGCCGCTCATGACATGCATGTCATGCTTTTCATGTTATGGTCTCTCAAGAACTTATGTTCGTCATGCAGTCATGTTGTGGCATACCAATTTGTGTATACATCCCATTTTTGAAACGACCAGGAGAGCGCCAAGACCGTGACATGTAAATCATTCTGCCCATTACATGTCTATCATGCTTTTCATGTTATGACCTGCTATTGAAGTTCATCAGGTAGTCATGTTGTGCCATACCAATTTTCGCAATACATCCCTTTAGCGAAGCGGCCAGGAGAGCACTAAGACCGTGGCACGTAAATCATGCCACTCATGACATGCATATGGTGATTTTCAAGTTATGCCCTGTCATTTATATTCGACATGTAGTCATGTTGTGCCACACCAATTTTCGCGTACATCCCTTTTGCGAAACGGACAGGAGAGCACTAAGACCGTCGCATGTAAATCATGCCACTCATGACATGCATATCACGATTTGCATGTTATGACCTGTCATTTATGTTCGTCAGGCAGTCATGTTGTGCCATACCAATTTCCGCATAGACCCCTTTAGCGAAACGGGCAGGAGAGCACTAAGACCTTGGCATGTAAATCATGCCACTCATGACATGCATATCACGATTTTAATGTTATGACCTCTCATTTATGTTCGTCAGGCAGTCATGTTGTGCCATACCAATTTTCGCATACATCCCTTTAGCGAAACGGCCAGGAGAGCACCAAGACCGTGGCATGTAAATCATGCCACTCATGACTTGCATATCATGATTTTCATGTTATGACCTGTCATTTATGTTCGACAGGAAGTCATGTTGTGCCGTACCAATTTTCACATACACCCCTTTAGCGAAACGGCCAGGAGAGCACTAAGACCGTGGCATGTAAATTATGCTACTCATGACTGGCATATCATGATTTTCATGTTATGACCTGCCATTTATGTTCGTCAGGTAGCCATGTTGCGCCATACCAATTTTCGCATACATCCCATTAGCGAAACGGTCAGGAGAGCGCCAAGACCGTGACATGTAAATCATGCCGCTGATGACATGCATGGCAGGATTTTCAGGTTATGACCTGTCATTTATGTTCGTCATGCAGCCACGTGGTGATTTAAAGGTGAACATTTGACAGAGATCTGTCTGGTTGGGACGAAATTAAAGGTTCACGTTTGCAGGTGTCGCCTGCCAAGGCGACACCTGCAAACGTGAACCGGTCTGCAGGTGCAATGCCAAGTGTCTATTTTAGCGGACTCCGGCACCTGATTCAACGTTAGCATGACCTCGGCTTGAAGAACGGGGAAAAAAGAGAAAGGGAGAAAGAAAGGAAGAGAGAAGAAATAAGGCCTTATAAGCACTGCTGCTGTCTGGTGCCCTCCAGTCACCCCTGAAGAAGGGTCCGAGTGGGACCCGAAACGTCGGGTTTTTTAATGTTTAGAAGTAAAAATTTTACTTTTAAATGATTACAATTTGGTTGGTGTCCCCCTGTTTTTCAGCCACGTGGTGGCATACCAATTTTCGTAAACATCCCATTAGCGAAACGGCCAGGAGAGCACAAAATCGTAGGCGGCTAGATAGATAGATAGATAGATAGATAGATAGATAGATAGATAGATAGATAGATAGATAGATAGATAGATAGATAGATAGATAGATAGATACGTTCAAACTCGCCGAAGTTCCCTAAGAAGTGCTTCGCATTTAAAAAAAATGTGCACATGCAGTGCGCACTTTAAAACTATTCAGACCGCGTTTGCGGAGACGCGCGACTGGACTGAAACTTGAAACCCAAGGGCAGGAAAAACGTTGATGCTTAAGTAGAGGCAGCGCAAGGGCACGGCTGTTATTCAAGACAGAACCGCAAAGAGTTAAGGCTGACGCGGCGAAATACGCCATTTTTCGCAGCCGTGTTTTGGAGCAAGGCTCGGCGTGTCGGTAAGGAGGGTAAGGGGGTGCAATGCAGGAACCACTTTATCAACATACGAGGTTTCCCGGACCAGCTAGCGCAGGACAGCTGTGCCTCTCCTGTCTTTAGGAAAATCATTCCTGCAAGGTATTGTGATCCAACACAGTGGCTGTGACAATGAGGCTTTGAAAACTCGACCGCCTCGGAAATACGAATAGGGAGGAGGCCTTTCTAAAGACGCTGCTTATTCCGCTGTCTAAAAAGTGAAGCCATTTTCACGCGAGGGCAATCTGAGCGACCAGCGGAGCTGGCAACCGAGCGCAACCACCTTGAACACGCAGGTTCACTCCTCTCTTCATGGTTCTTCGGCTTCTTTCTTTTATTTTTCTTTCTTTATACTTTTCTGCACTTTATTCATCTCTTTCTTTCCTTATCTGTCGTCTTTGTTTCTCTCTCTCTCGTAGTATATTGCACTCTCTCAAACTCGCTCTCACTTACCTTTAACACCCTTTGCTATACGTGACTCTACATTGCTGTGTTATGATTTACCCTTTTACTTATTCTTTTTTCTTCATCCTTATCTTCCTCTTCGTCCTTACACCGGCACTCCTCAGCGTCGCTTTTCTTTCACATTCCCTTGCTAAACTATACTGAAAAAGGCAATGACAAGCTTTACCTTCTTGCCCCCTCGTATCCTTCCTCCTCACCCTCAGATCACGTCACCTCGCACTCACTTCTCCTTGCCCCCATCTTGTTACACATATTGCGCATGGCGGTTACGCTAAGAGTTTCTTGGCCGCTTCCTACTTTCTGAGAGGCTCTAACTTGTTATAAAAGACAATGCTATGATTTATCCTTTCCCCTTCTCATTTCCATTCTACTGACCCTCACGCTACTCCTCCTCACTTGCCTTTGTCGCTTTCTTGCTATACTACACTATGCACGGCTATGATATGTTTGGAGCCGTTGGTACACATTCGCTTTTTGTGCCGCATGCGCATTTATGCCGTGTGGGCTGAGGGCATAACGAATCAAAGGGAAGAAATATGCGTGATCAAAATAGGCCGCCTTAATATAGTACTGGGCAGCGAACTCGCGCGCGAATCTTGCACCTAGGGCATTTCATAGAAGTCCAGGCGCGCTCTATTTATATTGATGATAGTTTTGGCCCGGGACGAACGGTGTTATTTCCGGCCGAAACAGCTACGCCGTTAAGCGGTTGGAAGACTTCGTGTGACGCAAGTAGGTAACCAAGTCGAGAAGCACCCAAGAGACCGATTATAAGTGCACGCTTTGGGCTCTCTTTAGTTGGTCTCTCCTTGAAGCAAATTGCAAAGCTTCTTTTGTTCTCTCTAATAATCTTTGCATACTGACGCTAACAGACATGTAGTATCAGTTATGCGACTCCCTATCTACTTCCGTTCAGTCTTTATGCGCCGCTGCAACGAAATGTGAAGAGAAAAGATGTTGACAGAATCGGAATGATGTGGCTTTTGTCAAAAGAGAAAAGAATTCTCCTCGACATTCATTTATATTATGTACTTTGCGACCCTACTCACGTCTACAGGAAATGCAGTGTCACTGGCAGCTGTCATTTGATTATCTCCTTTAGAAACGTAAACGCTGCATCGTTAGAGATTAGTTCTTTTCTGCCCTTGTTACTCGTATGCTTCTGATTCTCATTTCTTATCTTAGATTGGGAAGCGAATTGTTTTGACCTTGCATAGATCTCTTTACGAGCAGGAGCCCGACAAATAGGGTAATACGAGTTCTTTCTTGACAGAAATAAAATGAAATCAGCGCGCAGGGAGACGTATTTATGGTACAGCTCTGCCTGCAAGGCACTCATGATTGTCAGCTTAGAGTTGCAAGCCGCGATGTTTCCTCTTGCCGCCTGTCACCGGGACCCTAACGGCGGTCGTCAGTTCCTCGACGTAACGACCTTTGCATTATGAACTGATGAGTGCAACGCTATCGTGTCACGCCGCCAGAACATGGCAGTTTGCTGGATTCCTGTGATTGCGAGATCTAGGGTAGACATAAATAATCCCTTATTTATCGCTGCGTCGATCAGTACTGTGGATTTGTTTTCCCGCTTGCATTTTTTTCCAACCTACGTAGCCCCTGCCCTACCGCATCGTCATTGTAATGTAATAGCGTTAGGTAGCTCGTGTCGCGGGAAATCAGCTATCGGCATCGGCGTAGGCGCCCGCGGCGGAAGTAATCATGTCTGGCTACCACCGCGTTGCCTGAAGCACCTGATCCCGCAAGACCTCCACCGTGGCACAGGCGCAATCATACCATGAGTTACCCCTCAGTCGCCACAGGGCTGTCAACGCTCCTTGTTAGCCCGTGCTAAGCACACTGGTTGCACTGCATGTGCTTTGCACAAGAACATTGATTTTAATCTTAACAGATGGACTTAATGCCAAAATTCGTCCATAGGCGATTTCCTTGCTTACAGCTTCCCATGGGACCGATTCCTACAGTGCGTGGGATGTGCAGAATTTTTTTTATAAGTTGCTTTGCGTAATGGGAAAAAATGCGCTGTCATTAAGAACAGAAAGCACCGAAGTCACTTTGAGTCAATTAAAAGTCTAAGGGTGCTGAATATGGGACCATATTTTTTCCACCTGTGGCGTGTGCCTTTCAACTGTTTCCAACTTATTCGGTATTAAACATGTTATTGCTTTTATTGCGATAGCAATTATATGGACAGTCTCGGCTGGTTTTAGCCGTCCCCGTCGCCGCCGTCATGAACCGTATATGTGTAAGTACGCATATATATATATATATATATATATATATATATATATATATATATATATAAAAGTCCCAAAGAAAAGTAATTCAGATAAACGCTTCCGAAGCACGGAATCGAACCAGGAACCTCTCGCTCCGCAGCGCGTGGAGCTAACCACTACGCCACGAAGAACAGATCCTTCACAGAGCTAACGGCGAGCCTTATGTACACACCCTTTACCGCTGGCAGGACTCAGAGACGGCAGGCGCTTTTAAGCGTTTCTTCATTACCAGCGAGATGGCGCGAGGAGCGCAGCGGCCGCCTTTGCGACAGGAGCGCTCTTCAAACTGAGAGTATCCATTGTGACAGCTTATTCGCGCTCGTTCGGTGTATATCTGTTCGTTCGTTTCGTGCGTGCTTTACTTGATAGTTCGCGCTCGTCTTCTGTTTCTTCATTCAGCGGCCTCCTTTGAGCTCGAGGGACGCGCTGGAAATTTCAAGCTGCCTCCACGCTCTTCGCGTTGCGGTCCCCTTTGTTGCTATCGCATTCATTGCTTCGCCCTTACGGCGAAACTGTGACTTTTTTTGTTTTAATATTGCTTTTGGTGTCAATTAGCTGGTGCCCTAATAAAATTGATTGCACGCTAAGGTAGAAATAAGTAACCAAAGAACTAAGGAGCATATGCGTGTAAGAACCCCATGCCTGTAATAGTCCGTGAAGGAATAAGAATAAATAAATAAATAAATAAATAAATAAATAAATAAATAGGAGACATCGCTCTTTATCTTCTAAAGAAGGGTAAATCCTTTCACGTCCGCTGAAATACTGCCACTTACGAAAAGATCCAACATCGTAATTAAACACCCGCAAACTCCTGATAAAGTATTGATTTTCGATATAGCGTTGGCTATCTTTATGCATGATGTGGTTAGACCAAAGATCTGCGCGCAGCCTTCGTTGTCTTCCACCGACAGCCCCGAAATTTTCCACTAACTCTAAATCTTTAGCAACAGGTGGCAGTGTTTTCTCTGTTGCTGTCGTCCAATCAGCCTTATCTCTTTCACTCTTTCTCAGGCTTTGCTAAATGCGCTGGATCCTAAAGCCTCTGATAGAGACGACAAGGCTACATATTTTCAGTATATGTGTAGTTTACAAACCGTGTGGCGCGTAAATTCGTCGATCACCGTTATTAAAATACTTCACCGCTACTTTCGAACAAAAATGACAACATAGAAGTGCATGAGAGGAAAGGCGCTGAATAACTTTCTTGATCGAAGATCACACATGCACGCTGCGTAAGAAATGCAGGCAATGAACGCATGCGCAGTAATAAGAGGACAGTAGATTAGAACTGCGATACAACAGAACTATCAACTTTTTTTTAGTAATCAGTATTCACAGGCACTCAAAGATGTCGATGTCGTACTGATGCATATTTCCTCCCTATGATAGAGAATGCATTTTAATATGTGCTACGTAACCTTTCCTTAGTTCGGCTAAAGATTTTGATTTACCTCAGTCGTGGTTCAGAATTTCCTCAAGTGCTGCGGTGGGCGGGAATTGTGAACTACGACCTCAGGTTTTTAAATATCGAAGACATCTTAATAATTGTATTCGCTTCGAAAGCACCGTCCGTATAAGAAATGGTCTAAGAATCGAGGAGATTGGAATATTTGAATAGATGGAGTATATCATCCAGTGATCTTGCCGAGAGTGACCGATCAACCGTGCTAACGCAACGTGCCTTTAGGCGTTTTCCACGGTAGAGCATGCATGCATGTCAACGGCCGAAAGTGAAACCTCTCACTGAACTAAAGATTCCTCAACGTCATCTCCACTCCTCCCCGCGTCAGCTTTCTTCTGTCGGTTTTAGGTGGCCCAATGCGGTGCCAAACAAACTAGTGACGCCCTTGTACTCTCACGATGGAATTGGAACGGTAGAGGCGTTCCCGCGTACCTCCTTAGTTCAGCTTGCAATTCCGCAAAATGATATTAGTGACCAAGTCGCTGGCGCCGAGCACACTCTTTAGACCGCAAAAAAAAAAAAAAAAAGACGCGAGAGATAGTGACGGCGTGTGACCAATGGAAAGGCTGAACGTTTTATAAAAATGCGTGGAGGGGGAGAGACAACAGTAAAATGCAAAAGATGACAAGAATTTCAATTTATTGAAGTGCTTTAGCCAACGCCACTTGTCGCATAGACACGTACTACTTGCGGTCACTGATATGCACCATCACAGTGACGATTTTCAGATACGTGCCTACGATCTCAGTAGAACAGTTGGCGCTCACGTAACTGTTCTAATGCGCAGCATGCTTTTAACGCGCAACTAAAACGTTCTGCCCTGCTATTGCAATCTTCTGCTTGTGCAGGGTCTATTCGGCATTTATCGCTGTGGTGTGACCATTCAGAAGCAGGAAACTTTAGGACACCCTTCCAGTATTGTTATCACATGCTTTGTGTTCTGGTACTTTATCATTAGAGCGATTTGATCTGACAGACTTGTTTAAATGGTGTATTGGTGATAGTGACTTATTGAGCGCTTATTGTTATTGGGGTACCTTAATATCATAATTATGTGGTTAGTAAAATGGTATTACTAACGGCTCATTTGTTTTGCCATATCCGATATTTGTTCCCGTATGCGAAGTTGGAGGTTCGTCTTCTAAATATTCGATTTTCGCATTACCCGTAATTTTTTCATCGACTTTCTTATGTTACCTTTCCCTCCTTTTTCTGACTTGATAAGTCGTGCTCTGTTAAACGCGCATCATTTAAATGATGCGGTCAATTTGCTAAATATCCCTCAGGGGACCTGTAGTACCTTGGTCAACCTACATACCTGAACGACAACCGAGTTGTAAGTATGCTCAATATCAATTATTATTTCACGGAAAAACTAATACTGACGACATTGGATGTTTGTTAATCATACAATAACGTAGTGGTTCCTTTCCGCCACGGAGATCGTCATATTATATAACGGTCACTTGATGTTTGCAAGTGCGCGAAAATTATGTGTGAGGCGCTGACGATAAGTTATTTTTCCAGAGAAGGAAGGAGTGCACATTTATTTGGATGCTAATTAGTATTACTGCACTATTACTATTACGGCAGCCATAAGATGCACTGTTTCATAGGGTAGTACTTTTCTCGTAATAGCGTGACATGTAGAGACTATAATGACCTTCATGGCGTCATACATAATATTATACATGGATAAATTTCGAAACAGTTTCATATATGAAAGGGTTAATGCGGTAAAAGAAATGAATTGCCAAATGTGTCTCTATCGAATATCTTGTGTCCGCCATTTCTTAAAACGTAGCGTTCGCATTGGCTCGCTTTTAAACACAACTATTTAATTAGAACGCTTTCAACTAAATACAACTATTTAATTAGAATGCTTTCAACAAACAACCACTGCGCTATTCTGCTCTCACCTGCAAACAAATTGGGCATTGCTGCTAGGACAGTCACAGAGGGCACCAGAGCAATCCACGTGGCAGCGGCTTTGGTCTAATTATACAAGATAATTTAAGGATTTCGCCGGATAATATATATAGTCTAGCTAAAGCACACATGCTCCTTGGCACCAAAAGGTGCTGTGCTGTAGTTTAGGCTATTTTATTCCTTTTATGATTCTCACAAGCAAGGCAGTTCATTTAAAGAACCACTTTTTATATTATCAGTGACGGCAGACACGGTGTGCCGCTAACAAAGTGCTGCAGTGGTCCCTTTGTGCGCCGAGAAACTTCCTTCTAGCGCACACCACTGAAGCGGGTCATCAAAGAGTTGGTCCATCTATCGGGTCTCGTACGCGGATAGCGCCTATGTGGCAATGCAAAGTGCAGGGCTATTGGAGGAACGCCAACGGAAACTCAATTTTCTTAGAAGGCGCCGCGCGACTCAGGCAAATTCGGAAACCCTTGTAGCAAGCTACTTCTAGCAGCTCCCGCCGTTACGAGGTGCGCTAAGTGTTGCAACGCGCGGTACTTACGGACCGCCGAAGTCGGCGAAATTAGCAAGTTCGGCTGCTCGCGAGTTTTGACGTTTCCTAAAAGATTCTTGAAGGAAAGGACCAGTCCGTACAGATTGAAGGGTAATATGGAGGTTGGGTTACATGTATATGTAAAAATGCAGCGAACTTGGCAGAGCGTAAAATGCTACAGAACTACACGTTTATCTGTGCAAAGAATTTTTTTTTCAACTACGATCCCTGAGTCTGTAACTTCAATATTGCATGATGGAAAATAAAACCATTTCAGTGGCCATTTCTAGGCGAGCTGTCTCGCGTGTGTTGATGTTCTTCTTTCCCTTATAGGGGCGTACAATAGTGTTTACGAACTATGTAATTGAAATTACTAAGAATATAACTTCTATGTATGTACTACGGCCCTCCAATAGTTTTTCTTTTAGTAACTTCAATGCTTCTGCCATTTTTAGCTGCTTTTATGCGTCCCTGATGATATAGCTTCTTCTATAAGCTACGCAGTCTGTCATGGTTAGGTCTAAAAACTTACACAATTTCACGTTACATTTCGTGTTACATGCTTTGCTATGCTAATAAACCTTAAGTGTTTTCGAAACAACGCCTCTGTATTTTTTGTCTGACAGCATTCCCTCCTACTTGAGTTGCTACTGCGCAGTTAAGTCTAGTAAGGGTCTAGTTGGCTTTTATGCAATGTCGTCATTTTACTTTTTTTCCCCTAGGGCATCATGTTGGTTTTAAGCGTTATCCTGAATTTAAAGTGTGTGGCCGCCTAATCAACGACCGTCGCCTCTTCCTGTCGCGTGCTCCTGCTTGCAGCCGATTCCTGCGACGACCAAGAGAGATAAAGTAACGAGACGCTTTGCTGGTCGAGTTGGTTGATAGTGTGAAATGGTTTTCGAGCTCGAAAAACACGACACAGAAGAAGACAGGACCACAGGACGAGCGCTCAATGTCGTCCTGTCTTCTGTGTCGTGTTTTCAGCGCTCAAAAATTCCTTCTTGTCTAAGAGAGGACGCCACCGCCTAAACGCCCACGCTTTTTCTCCTCCTATGACACTTGTCCAGTGTTGCTGTGTTGCCCGTGCTAATCACTTTTCGAGGTTTCACGGTAGTGAGACTGTTCGATTGTCCTATTTCTCACGCACTGACACCGGCGGCGGTCGTTCCCTTGTGCCAGGCTTCTCTCGAGCTGACTGCTGCTGGGGTATGCAGCGGCAGCTCTTCGCTTGTTTTTTAGTTACTGCCATAGTTGCAGCTAGACTAGCCTGCTTTTTAGTAACGAACCTGGTTATTTTTCTCTTTGGGTTGAAATTTACGTTAGCTCTCACATCTCTGTGATCACTAGACGCTGTTATCAGCCACGTCTGTTTTCGGGCACAGTACCCGGGTGTGCGCACACTAGCAAATATACTTAACATGTGAAACCTGTTATAGTCCTTCGTGTGCATACTATTTCGCTCACACTTTCTTTCTAAGAAAGAGCTCTACAGGCTGACGGTGTATTAATTTGTTCCCCAAGAACAGCAGCGCCTGCCAACATGTCACAGTACAATGCGAATTGAATAAGTCCTGGTCGCGCGGCAGCCGCAACTCGGCATACGCGGTTGTCGCAAGCTCCAATGGAAATGTGGCACTGGTAGCATTGTTACTATATAAGAAACTCAATTTCGCCCATGAAAATTCCCACAATCAGGGACTGACATTGCTTCTACGTAGAAACGTCGAATTACGTCATTAGGGAGTTTTAGCGTGTCCGGTAAAACATATACGCAAAGGCGTACCGGATACCGGATAACATATAACGTTGGTTGTTTACAGTCAAGTGGCGCCACCCATGGGTTGTAAACAAGCAAGACTGTGTGATCTATGTCCTCCGAAATTCCGGCGGCCACTTGCTAAGCCTACAGCCTCGACAATTTGAGTGTCGCGCTCAGAAACGGTGCCGAATTGTCAGGGATGGTTTACTGTCGAAGCTTCATGATACAAAAGTAAAGCTACTACAACCGTCAGTTAGTAACTCGAGGGCGCGCGACGACCACTCGAAAGAGTCGAAGCGGAAGGCGTACGCTCCGAGTGGTCGGCCATGTTTGCGCATGCGCTATTTACACCCGGTGTACCGCTCTACGGAAAGTGCTTTGCGTATTGCGCGTTACCGGATGGAAAAAAATTCCCTATTATAGCGCAAGATAACTAAATCAGTAGCTATTACTTAACGACGTATTAGAAATATCTCGCTCAGTTTGTGCTTGATTTTGCGTTTCCATGAAGCCACTCTTTATTTCTGCGCTATATTAACATTTGTGAAAGAGCGAAGTGCTTGGCCACGAAGGCGTGGTTAATTATCAACTTCCTATTTTCAATTTAGGGTGTATCAACCAACGTGAAAATTTGTGGGGTACAGAATCTGAAGTTCTCTATTTTATCTGCTTTGTTAACACAATCTGTTCCTTTAAATGCATATTTATTTAGACCCCCTACTAGCTAGTGGCTATGGGTCTAACCAGTGTTATGTATTTTCATGTGATAAGAGAACTTGAAATAAAAAATGATTGATTGATTGATTGATTGATATTGGACCATACCAACCATTTACCTGGCCTAGCACGGCGTTTTCTCGGTTCTGGGTTAGGTTTTGCCAGGGAAAAAGGCACGGAGCCCGACAGAGAATGTGGTATAGGCTTACTGAAAACATGACTGCCATGCCTGCCCCACAAGAGTACCACGGGCGCTGAAACAAATATCGAAGATATTAAAGATGAACTAAATATAAGTGTGGAAATAGGGAAATAAGTAGGCGTACCACCAGCGACAATAAATAATAAGGACCAATAAAGGAATTTGTAGGCGTGTATGATGAAATTTAAGACGAAGGATGTTCCATGCTGTGTCTATGTATACTTTCAGCCTGTTCTCATTGACATAATAATATTCTCATTTTTCAGTTGCTCTCTATTCTTCGATCGCTTGTGTTCTCGTGAAGGAAACCTCCAGGCAGTCCTTTCCGTTCTCGTTATGCGAACCCTGACATTTAAACATAAGTAGAGCACCGGTGCTGCTCTTGGTAACACTGATCGTCTTATCTTCGCGCTTCGTTGAACTGCCAACCACATCTGCATATTTTTTGTGTGTTCTCCCTTATATATTGTTCTTTGCTGCAAATGTTTCCTTCATTTATTTCCTTGCACCTTTTTCTGTCGCTTTCGTAACACTAGAACTTTCGAAAAGTCAGTTTTTACTATATATTTCGCGGTCAATGAGTGCGCTCTCGTTGGGGAAAAATAAAAGATACTTGACGCGAGCAATTTGCTCAGAATATGTGGGCGGCTATGTCACAATATAACCCAGAGAATACTTTCGTGGCGCACACTTCCATGATTTGTCTACTGGCGGCGCTGTTTTTGAGGAAGAATGACACTGCCGAGATTTACATTTTTCTTCAAGCCGTACTCTCAGTCAGAAAGATGGAAAGCGACCATTCGCAACGTCCTATACAGTGACATACTTTGTTCTAGTGATCCGTGCCTTAGAAAGGAGTCATGATTGTGCTGTATAAAGTGCCCACACAAGAAAATGAAAGTAAGAACTTTAGAACAGCAGCAAATTTGTCCACTTGGTGTAGACTTCCTCTTGTAATATGAGAGTCTGCGCGTCCTACATTATCTAATAATACCTAGTGGTGCTTGCCACCTACCTTATGGAATCCAGAGCTCACTGTGGATGACGTATCAGTAAAATTCTGTCATTGTTCTCTTGTGAGAAGAAGTGCTGAGATGAAGCCGGCAAACTTGGAACATAACTTAGGTAAATTCTTTACGCATGGTGTCGTTCAGTAGAGGATCATTCTGGAAATCCCCCCCCCCCCCTTTTTTTTTATGAGCAAGACTTCGCGTAGCTAATGACAGGCGTAACAGGACTGAAAGGTCAATTTGCACCTACTAGTCTTCAGGAACTTCATGTCCTAAATCATAGGCTTCTTTTTCTTGTGTTTTGTATATCCTCTGTAGTCAACACTTCGCCTCTAAAATTCAATGACCTTTACTGCTCCCTATTTATTCGAATAAAAATTATATTTTTATCACGATATCGTTGCTTGCAACACATGGTTTATATGATAAGTTATGTGACAATAAGTAGCTTAGAACATCTGTCAACTTGTAAAAAGACAAAAAGAAAAGACTTGACACTCACCGTTTTAAACTCATTGGTCTATAAGGTCAAGCAAGAGTAACAAGTAACAAGGAACAAGGTCAAGTAAGAGTAAGCAAGAAAGAAAAGTAAAAAAATTAATCAAAATACTGTTATGGTTAGTGCGTTTACTTTTTTTACTCAATAAGAATCTCTGCACAGCTAAGCGTGAATGATATTACACGACAGCGGCCCTATTATAATTGATCTCAAGTCGTTTAAACTGACATTTCAACATGTGCCATGAAGTAGCAGCAAATACCTGACACCACTCGCTGTAGGATGAGCACTAGATCACTCGAGAGGTACGTAGAAATATTCATTTGTTTCGACTATACAGGAAAAAAAACTGAGAATTTCATTCCATGAAAAGAAAAAGACGTTAAAATGATGGATATCCGTCTCGACAAAGATAATTCCTTACGCACGAAGCTTATGTATACTGAGTCCGCACTTTCCAGGCACCGGTAACACAAAACTACACCATCAGCAATGGGGCTCAGTTTATGTTCCTGTACATAACGTTTTGGTACTAGCAACATTGTATCGATGGCAATTAGGGGAGCTAGGACACCTTCCTCCTGTGCCTTTGCTTTCATTCTTCTTTAGTAGCCCTCATTGCATCCCCACACTGGTGCTCTGTCGGCATCGGGACGTACGTTGTATCAAGAAAGGCGGGCCATTGCATGCTTCCTAATATCGGTGTTTATTTTTCATTTGATAGAAGAGATACAAGAGGCCAACGCATCTAGTGCGTCCTCATTAGCAGATATTCGCGTTTCCTAACCTAGCTTATTTGCTCGATGCGGCGTTGGACACCATTAGTAGTTGCCTGAAGTGGCCTTCCTGATCCTATGTTTGTACCCTAGAAACACTGGATACCTCTTGGCGGATAGTAAATGAGGCTGTAGCACAAAGTCATGCTGCTGAGTATCTCTTCGTTAAGGTCATATACTGACACCCAAAGCACATGCTGGGATCTATGTGCATGGAGCCTTCAGGGAAGCGACTTGACAGTGATATACGCAGTGCATACCTATCGTTGTTTCCATTCTCTTTCAGCGTGTTATTCCAAGAAATCTTTTGTTTTTTTTTTAAGTTCTCTCCACGCCACGCAATCATATCACAGTGCAGTGTTTATGTTCTTTCGTGACGCCATTCAAAGGTCGTACTAGCACAGAAAGAGCAATTCCTACGTCTGCACGCCCTGGCTCGTCGACAAAGAGATGTCACAACAGAGAGGCTATGCTGTTCAGGAATAGCCTACTATTAGAAACAGCTTATGTATCACGTAACAGTGATGCCATGAACTAATGCGGTTGCCCGAGAGCTCACAAACCGGGCACCATCGGAAGAGCTGTCCAATCCAGACGACGCAGCAACAGAACCGTTGAACTACGCCGACACTCTAGAACATTACAGACAAAGCCGACGTTACTTCCCCCTACCGCACCCTTCCCTTACCCTGGAGGAAGCTGTGCGCCACAGCGAAACATGCAGTGATGCACCAATCAGTCGACGCTAATGGCAATGAGAGTCAGAAGACCGGATTTCTTTCAACAATATACGAATGTAATATTTATTATATAATTAGCCATCTTGTAGCTAATACCATTTCATGTGTTTCTTTTATTTGACCATGCTTTGACTGCTTCATCTACCGTGACCACGAGTGCGAAAAGTCGCCGAAGGCCCGAGATTGCCCTCGATGCACCCGATGTGCGGCGTCCTCACGCGCGCTTCTTTCTTCTCTTGATATGCCGACGACGGGCGACGACGATCACGACGACCGTAGATCCCGACAGCCCGAACGCAAGAAGGTGCTTTAAAACGAATATAGATGCTCACTATACTACTCCTTAGCTCTGCCCAGCCGCGTTCGGCTGATATAAGGTTTCGTTCACGCATTTGCCCTCAGATATACAGAATCTCAAGGGAAGATGGTTGTTACGAAGCGTCCCTGCTCAGTGAAAAAAGCGCCGTTCTTCCTGTGAGTGTGCGCAGGTTAGTGACGAAGACGAGGACTGGGGGACCGCTCGTGCTGTTGCTGCTGTTCTTCCATCATGGCTGCAACGGCTACCCTTCCCTAAATACATTCATTAAATCTCTAAATACATTCTTTTACCATTCTTGCTGGTGTGTACCCTGTTCTTGCAGGTGGCAAGATTCGCGCATTTTTAGATGCGAAGCAGCTAATGGTCGAGCCTGTTCCGTCCCTGCGCCGTGGACACCCCAACAGCTCATTCGCAACAGCTGGCCCAAGCTGGCAAGGAACGAGAACGCGCCCTCGCTCGGGAGAGAGAACGCTGACTCAGGCAGCGGCTGCTAGCTCCCCCCCCCCTTTCTCTCCTCTAGGAATCCTCTTTTCTACGAGGCCGCGTTGTAGCCAGCGAATTCAGCCCGCGAATTAATCACACAATTCGACTACTGCTTCTTAATGCCTGATAATAAACAAGCAGGCCGTATCTACCTCCTTCCTAAGGTCTATAAGGTTAGGATAGATGGACAACTTACCGCTGAAATACCGGGCAGACCCAGAGTATCCAACCACGGCCGCTTATTGGAAACACCTTTTTTTTTATTGAGCGGTCGTGATCCAACAAACACCCCGACGGAGTCATTATCGAAGTTTCTTAATACCCGCCTATCCGACATACCGCCCACCCTTCCGTTCTCTATTCAAGATACACCTCACTTTCTGCAGATTATAGAGTCAATTAACGAAATTTAAGCACTCTCGGATCAGGCAATTCTGGTAACATTAGATGTCAGCTCCATATACACGAATATACCTATCACAGAAGTAATCGAAGCGCTCTCGAAGGCAATACAGAATGACAGAATAGCAAGCGCGAGAACGCCGCTGAAGTTTACATTGCATTACTGGAACTAGTCCTTATACTTAAGTAGTTTGAATTTCACTCGACCAACCACTTGCAAAATTTTTGGCACCAGCATGGGAACTCCTTTTCCGCCGACCTACGCCAATATCTTCATAGAGCAACTAGACGCACATTTTGGAAGCGTCGCCGCTAAAACCTCGCACCTACCTCCGTTACATAGACGATATCTTTTTTATCGGGGAACATGCTGTTAGTGCACTGAGCACATTTTTGGATCATTTTGACAACTTTCATCCCAGCGGTAAGTTTTCCATGCCCCACACTTCCAGTAAAATTGATTTCCTCGACACGACCGTATCCATCGAAGAAGGAAAACTGAAGGAGACACCTTACAGAAAGCCATCATATAGGCAGCAATATCTAGGTTATAATAGTCACCATCCGCGACACTGCAAACAGGGGATATTTGTAGGACAGGCAAGGCAAGGCGTATAAGAAGGACTTGTAGCAACGACGCGGATTACATTCACCATTTAGGCAATTTAAAGGCAGCCTTAGCTGAACGAAATCACCCGCACGACGCTCTGAACAGGGCGTACAATGACGCGTGTAAACTGGAAAGGACACCAGCCCTAGAAAAAAGAGGCACTAAAACACAGGCCAACCAGCCGCTAGCATTCGTAACAAAATATTCTAATGCGCTGCCAAACATAAATAATATTCTTCGCGAATGCTATCCAATACTAACAAGCAACGATCGCCTTAGAAAAGCGTTTCCCTAAATGTCAATAGTCACCCACCGCCGTAATTGAAACTTTAATTGAAACAACCTCTTAGTACATGCCAAAGTAAACCCCCAGCGCACCGCAAGCGTAATAACTTGCTCCCGTCCCATATGTAAGACTTGCAAACATATTCAAAAACATCTTAAAGTTAAAAGCATGGGAAGTGACTTTGTCCATCATATAAAATCAAGTTTCACTTGCACTAATGCAAACGTTACTTAAATTTTAGAATATTCACTCTGTCACAAGCAATACATTGGCGAAACTCAGCAACCAATGAATGTTAAACGGGCACCGCGCGGACACCGCGAATGACCTAGCGAAGGCAGTGGCGCAGCATTTTAATATGAACAGGTCACAATTTCGACGAACTAAAACCCTACATACTTCAGGCAAACTTCCGCTCACCGAGGGACAGAAAATACATGGAATCGTATCTCATATACAAGTTCGATACTCTCCAGCCTACAGGCATAAACCATTCAAAGGGAAACCTTGAGTCCATTAGATATGGTGGGGGATTTACAAAGACGACAAAAGGTTAAGCTATACACAAGCTAACAATGTTTCTTCCCGAAAGTCTACTTTCAGGTGGGGATTCCGCATCTCAGATGGACGAGCACAACGGCGTTAAGCAATGTGCTCACATATTTAGCAACAAGCCTTTGGGGAAATGCACTGCGGGTCTGGCGCGGGTGGGGCGGGGTGAGAGGAGGAACATATGCGATGGATGCAATGTCAGTACCTAGCATTGTGTTTCTTCATCCTGCTTTCTAGGGCTGCGCAGACAATGTATTTCCAAGATATGCACCACGAGCGAATTCTTTGGAAGCTTTCGTTCTTGCCATGGATATTAGTCACGCTAACACCTGTCACCCAACTTCCCCTCACACGTGCCGCTCTTCTCCTATTCTTCTGTGAGCAGAGAAAGAGCGTGTAATGGCCTACATAAACGAACCCTGGAGAAGGCAGTCGTCATCCTGACGAACACAAGTCCACTTGTCGAAACGATGGCTCCTGCGGCATTCCCTGTTTTAAATCGATTTTTAGCCATGTGTTCATCGATTCAAGCATCCATCTTCCCTTGAGCTTCCATTCTAGGGCTCTGCAAAGATGGTTTTCAAGCGGTGTTCTATACCATCCTACGTTAAAGCCGGACATGTTCTACATCCGTTGCGGCCGTTTATTTAGAAGCCACATCAATGCCATCAGTGTCCCGTGATAGGACACGGCGGGGACGTCTGTCCCAGCCCTGTACTGTGTTCCCGTTGCGGTGAACGCACCAAGAAGAATACCCATGAGCCCGGCGGGGCTACCTCCTATTAGAAAAAAAAACCACTTATCTCTGATTGAGAGGGCCTGATGGAGGATCGCCATGTACGGTGACACAATCACCACTGGCGTTTTTTTTTTTTCTTTCGTGCCTGCAATTCTTTGGCGGTAAACATGTCATGCACCAAATGCCAGCAGGTCGCACTGAAGTTCTTCTGCGGTGGTTGCCAGTTTCGTTTACTGACAACTGACGCAAACCAGGTGAGCCAGGAGCCACTCAAGGAGGGCTAGCACGCTTACGTTACCCTCCTTTATGACTAGTGCTCCTACTAACTCTGATTATATCACGACGCTGAACGAGCAATTTATGATCTTGTTCTGTTCATGTACTTTCTTGTTCTGCTTCTTTTCTCTGCTTACATACCGCCGTCAGATGACGCCACCTGCATAACAAAAGCAAATCTTGCAGATCCCACGCGTCGGTCTGATAAGAAGTGAACGAGGAAATTCGATATGACGAATTATTTGGCGTTCAGCCAAGGGTTACGAATAGGATTAAGGTGTCTGTGCAATGCGCATGAGCAAGCGCTCATGGGCATGCTTAACGTCGGCCGACAAGGAGCGTCGAAAGCACCATGGCGACTGGTTGCTGCCTCATAGTACGACTAAACGGTGGCAGTCCCATTAGTACAAAGCACAGACCTCTCTTCCACCAAGAAAAATTAACTGCCGTGCATTGTCATGGCACATAAGCGTCGTTCGTTTTAGTGTTCCTATGGGGTCTAGTAAAGCTGTAGACAAGCATACGGTATGGTAGCAGAACATGTTTATTTCTATAATTGCGTTTACCAAACGTCATAAGAGCAATTCACGTTAGACAAGCGCAATCATTCCAACTGCGCTGCAATATGTTTATTACTCTGCGTACCGTGGGGGAGAAACCGCCGAAGCCTGGTATAGTAGCGCGTGTGTCTGTCACCTGGAGGGCTCGTATACGATACCCCGTGCCGCTTGTTAAGTTGTACTACGTCCGTGTGTGTGCTTATGTCTAAGTTTCAATAGCAAGCTACGAAAAAAGGTGTCTCTTTCTTGTATTACGAGCGAAGCTCCTTTACCCAGCAGTCCGGTGGTAACCGCCAACAGGAAAATGTGGGCCGATCCTAGGTGCGGTGCACTGTGTGAGGAGCACAAATGTGTGGCGCCCCTGCAAGTTACGAGTTCGATTACCGAAGCCGCGGAGTTCCTAATGACAATTCAGTTGGTTCTTGATGCAAATAAGCTCCATAAAATTCAAGAACATGTGACTCGCATACCGTGAGGCAAGCACAAGTTCTATGTGCTACACGTATTTGCAGTGTCTTTAATCATAACCTATACATCACAAGTATGTCAGGTTACTCAAATATTGATACCATGTTTCACAAACATGGGGGTATACCAAGACACGAGACGACCGGGAGAGCATAGAGGCGTAAGGGGATAGATAGATAGATAGATAGATAGATAGATAGATAGATAGATAGATAGATAGATAGATAGATAGATAGATAGATAGATAGATAGATAGATAGATAGATAGATAGATAAGATTCCTAAGTGGATTCCTTACGCAACTGTAATGCTCCCGAGCTTACGATTTAACACTCCAATGGCCAGTCTATGTGAATCCGGAACTTCTCTGATATTTTAAATATTTTCTAACATGTTCCTGTGAATGACACCGAATAATTCTGGTATAGTAAAGGGAAAGTATAATGAAAGAGATAAGGATAGGAACCGGTGAGACGCCGACTGGCCATGTATGTTGAATGCATTTGTTTTACAGATACGACCAACTCACCGTTATGAATGATCAAGGCACTGATTCAGGCAATGTAGCACTCCACATGGCCACTTTTTAGTGCGTGGTCTCCGATAAATAAATATCTCACTGTAGCCAGTGAGATATGCTTTTGAGTTTTTCAGTCTTCTCGCGCACGAGCGTGCGCACATGCGTGCAGGTGTTCCTCCGCAACAGAAACAAATGCTCCGCAAGACGGCACGGAAAAGACGCCTGGGATAGAATCATTGCATAGCCTTCCGGATGGAGTGCCGTAGGGAGCGTATACAGTAACTCTAGTGAGGACAAATGGCACCCCTAATTTTATTCACCACTTCCCAAAATGTTACTGGAAGCATTTAGTGTCCATAAATTGGGATTGGTGCTAGCTTCAAGTCGAATGGCATCAAAACCCCGTACAAGTTCTCGTTTCAACAGCTTGATGGGGCTAGATGGAACGAAGTTTGCTTCAAGTTTTAGTGCGCATTGGCAAAGCTCTGGTTACGCCACTCCACTTACGTGCTCTGCGAAAATCACACGGTTGATAACGCCTCCATTTTCTCCAATCGTGTTGCAACTTTCGCAAGAAATTTGTCTTGGTTGAAGCGGAGCAGCAGCGGCGTATCTGCAACTTCATAAATTGTGTGAGCGTCGCCTTTCTGGCGCATCAACGCTTGCTTCCGCAACAGTACGACTGCCTGCAATACTCCTGTACCGCCCACAATAGATTTTGCCCTCTTCCTTATGCGGCAGGTCTAGCTCAGTAGCACGAAAGGGAAGGACAGCTCCAGATTGTCGTCAATGCATTACTCTTTGTTCTTTGTGCTTACACAGCGTCTTGAAGAGATAGCGGGAAAGAACTTAATAATTTATGTTTCGTGTTGGTGGGACCGCTACGAGGTCCCGTATAGATTGCGGTGGTCTTGTTTTCCGGCAGCTTCCTCGGACAGCTGGACTGCCGAGAGCAGGTCTTCGAGGAAATTGCTGAGCGACCGAGCCTCCAAACATACGAGGAAAATGGCTACATTTCTATTACTGCTTAATGAGCCCTGGCATCCCCGTTAAACGATTCAACGTAGCCCTGGATCCGTAATCCTTACATCTATCGGTCCCTTATCTTGTTTTGCTATAATAAATGAAAAATTGCAGAGCTCTTTTTACGTTTTGACTTCGCAGATGTTGAAAAAAAAAGAAATATATCTGTGTCGTACAGTACCTCATCTACCATTTCATAAAGTGATTTACCCTGAACTCTCTACCGCGACAGCAGATAGGTGTCTAGCAATTGGTTTGTCTTGGCTTAAGTGATGATGGAAGGTACAGCGGGGTGGAAACGTAGGATGGACATCACTAAAAAGCACACAAGACGACGAAATATAAACAGTGAAAGAAGGAGACGTGACGGGTAGGCTGCCAAACCGAATGCGGCCTGTGTTGCAGTGGTCGAGTTCACAGAGCTCGCACTTAGCGAGTGTGTTTTGCCGTTGGTCAATCCAGATGCCACTCGGCTTCAATAAGACGCTGACACGTGGACATTTTTCTTTTTTGATGGTGGCCACTCGAAGAAACGCTCAGCGTTTTTCCTCCAGCGGCCGTGTGCTGATAATGGCACCCAAATCATCATTCGGCAGTATTGGGCAAAAATTATGCGCCAGGGAGGATTTGGATAAATTGCACGTCCTAATACGGGACATTTATTATATGACCATATTTGTTATTTTCACAATACTGGTGTATTCTAACTGCATGGAGAAAACGAAAGATTTACGGTATTCGTCACGGTGGGCAAAAATTTCGTAGTACCGTGCCAATGCAGAGCAGAGCAGTGTTGCTGATGCGTCCGCGCATAATAACAAAAAAAGGAATTATATATGAGCTCCAAACTGTAACACTTTGGCGCGAGGCCTCAAAATAAAAAAAAAAATGAGCGAAACGCTCTTTTGAGCAGGACGTACTTAGTGAATGATGTATATGCTTCTTGATACAAACGAACGCAGTTTAACAAAACAATCCGGAGAGAGGATCAGGGAGGAAGGAGCCTTTAATGGAAAAATAATTTATTGAAGCCGATGAAACCGCGAATGTTACTGGACGACAACAGCCATAGTATTTCAGGCGTATTCACAAAGAAGGCCACCTCCTGGGTTCTGCGTATATTTCTTTCGCAAACTCTAATAAAAAGAGCTGTATTACCGTCTTTTTTTTTTTTTTTTGGTCTTAGGCACGTGCTTCCCTTTGATCCCACCCGCTTCGCCAACAGTAGTGCACAGTGACGACGTTATCCCTCCTCTTTGTCGGCTTCCAAATTTGCGGAGAAGAACCGTATATTAAGGAGAACATATTTTGCGGGAAGTGTTATTTTGCTCTTAGATCTGTCTTCTTTTTATTTTTAATTGTGAACACGCGGTCACAGAACTTCGTCACAATTCAATGGTTCGCTGGCATTAGCATGCACTTTTTGTAGAAAGCTTCAGAATGCCGCAGATTTTCTTCTTGTTCCTTCTTCTCGCTGAAATATGGAGTAGTCAAGGAATACTTCCCGTGATTCGGCTGATTATACAAAGGGGTCTCTTGGCAACTCGCGTTATGCAATAGACTTAGCGCCGAGTGGATGCTGCATAATTCTGCGATAAACGCACCCCGCGCTCCTGCTAGAATGAGATGAAACAACCTTGCTACAACAACGCTCTTCAATATTTAAGTTGCGTGCGAAGTCTAGCGACTATACAATGAGTAGCGAAAGAGATAACTGATAGCTAAGGCATACACCACTAGTTATAAAACGAGAAGGTCAGGAGTAACTCTGCTCCTCAAGGTGCACAAATGCCAGCAGTTATTCAAAGTTTTCGCACCCGGTGTAACACAGCAAAGTTCTGGGCACGAAGTGGTGGTGTATCTACTGGAAAGCTGCGAAAATTATCTCAAAGCAAAGATTCGGCACCAAGTAAGAAATCTGCTGCACTCAACAGAGGAAAAGATAACAATCTAACAAGAGCGCAGAAGGAAGACGAAACACGGGCGCTCACTTACGACTGAAGGTTCAGTACATGAATAGAGTATGCAAATGGCAGAACCTAAGGGAGTCTACAAGCGCACACCTGCCTTGCCCTATAGAAAGCTTATTTTTGACTAGTTGGTGACTTTCGTTACTTAACGTATTCAGGCGCGGATATTAAGGCAGGGCGAAGCCAGGTAAAACAGAGGAAAGGTGGCGCTTGTCTGTCGCTTACCTCTCTAGGTCATATTTCAATGTTCGCGCCTAAGCACCTGAAATTTTTTAGCATGTCTTTCCCTGTCAGAAGTATGCAACTATAAAGGAAATATAACACACTATGTTAGGAATCACCGTGTTGATGCGCCCACGAATGGTTTCTCTGGGGTGTTCCGGAAGTGACCACCTTTATGTAGCACTTGTCGCTACATTTACCCACTGGCCTATCTGTTAGGCCATCAGCCCCTGGTAGCGCTCGTGTTCCGTTCTTTTAGGCGTCCATTCCTAGTTATTCCATGATCTAACTTCACGAGGACTTACACATACGCGCACTGTTAAAATATTTGTTCCGTAGGGCACTATTTGTTGGCCAGAACGTAACTAGAATGCGCATTCTTCAAAGCCCAATCCATGGTTTCGGGAATGGGAGTAACGAATGTTCGCTTGGCAGGTAAAATTTGCTTAGCGTAGTTACAGTAACTCTACCTAAACGCAGGCAGCTAAGGCTGCCGCTAATTACAATAGAAACAGTAATTATAATAAAGTATACAGTCGTAAATAAAGATGCGACGATAATCCTCATGGGTTAAGGTGAAGTATCTGGTATATAAACGCCCGTAGACTTTGAAGTGTTGTGCGTATGGCCTGAGGCACTGCACATGGAGACGAAAAGGAAAATTAACGCCCACCCATTTACAACAATAAGCTATAAGGAACTCTATACGGAATTCTCAGGAAGGAAAGCTCCTTAGTTGGCGAAAAATCGTCCTGGCTCATGTTTCCGGCCCCAATCCAGCGTCTCTCCGGGGCGCGCACACTACGATTTGAGCTCACCAGATATCGCGACACCGATATCGCGAGGGCGAATTGATCGACAACACGACGCACACGGGCATAAATATGGGATATTCATTGCACTATGAGGTGTGGAGACACGGAGTCGCGTCCTATATACAACGGGGACAGAAATAAGACGCCACATAATCGTTGATTTCTCCCACACACTTTGATGTAGTGCACTTGGGCGTTTCTTTTGACGTTACAATTGCGTGGAAATCAGCGCGCAGCGGCTGGTATTATTTAGGTCTTTCATTGAAGTGCTAACAAACGTTTTCCTCGGCTGAAGCAGTTCAAGAGCATTGAAGAAAATAATATGTTTACAGTATTGTCCGATTCAATCGCTTTATTTGCACTTCCTCCCTAATCACAATTATTACCTTTGACAGGGTGCGAGATATACAGTAAACCTACCGACAATGATAATAGACTTGGCTGCCATGCAAAAAAAGGCCGCTTCGTCCCCGGCCGCGGCGGTCGCATTTTCGATGGAGGCGAAAATGCCAGAGGCCTGTGTACTGTGCGTTGTCAGTGCACGTTAAAGAACCCCAGGTGGTCTAAATTTCCGGAACCCTCCACTAAGGCTTTTCTTTCCTATCTCTTAAATTCTCTTTACTCTACCCTAACGGACGCTTAGACGTGATCCCAACACGGGCTGCAGAAATTAACGGCCTTTCCCTAGGCCACACGTGTACACGTAGGGTGGGGGGGGAGGGGGGGTGAGGTAGGGGGGACGAGTATATGCTTATCTCTCTAGGAGCAGCGTGAACGCCACTAGTACCAGAAGGACAAGTGAAGAGGGTACGACTAATGAACGTGTGCCTCAGACGTCCTAGAATGTTGTGGAGAAAACAGTAATCGCAACAGGAAAACCGGGCAAGACCGAAACCTCCGTTTTAAGAAGCCTCAGCGCGTGCGTCAAACACGGCAAGAGCAGAATAAGCCTGCCGCAGAAACCTAGCGCAAGTGACGAGCGGAGCCCATCAGGCGACGAGGAGCGGTGGTAGGACGGCGAGAAGCTAGTGGAGTTTCACGCCGAACAGCAGCGGAAGGTGTAATTTCACGCCGAATGCAGCGGAAGGTGTAATTTTGTGGTCTCTGTGTGGCCGAGACAAGTAGGAAGCAGTTTCACTGCTTCGGTTAGGCGTTTCCTTTTTTTGGGAGCGGAGATCTTTATCATGAACGTAGTCTGCCAAATCAGGAGAAAAAAAATGATCACCATCCTGAAATATGCGAAACATGTCCACGTGGACGTCTGTGAAATGGACGGTGTTCGCGCGCGCACTTCTTTCTTTTCTTGCCGTTGTGCCTTCAGCGCGCTATTACATAAAGCTGGACGGTTTTAATAGACGCGTCGCTCAAATCACAACGTGACAGCCAGTCACGAAACATGTTCCCGCTAAGTCCGTGTAACGCCTACCCACGGGACAATTTGCTTGCTCAGTTGACCTTGTAGAAGCCGGAAGAAGTTATGGTCAGTCAGAAGCTCCGCTCTTAGTCCAACCGGTCACAACTAAAGTGGGAGCTGCCCACAGTTTCTTTGCACAGTTGCATCTCATACGTGGCGTAAAGAGTGGAGGGCCGTCGATATTGAGGTGTCAGAGGAGCTCATTCATATGTGATGTGTTTTTCCGCGTCATCGTTGTTGCTGCTGCAACGAGGCACAACACTAAGCATTCAAAACCATTTGGCATTCGAAAACCATGTATCCAGGACCTGTGGATACCTAGATTCCGGCATTCAATAAGCAGGTTAAGCCATAAGTGGCTCACATCATGAAAAAGATAGCATTAGCTCTAAAAGGGCAAGCGCTTTTCCTTGTTTGGTTATGGAAATGGAAACCACGAGGAGCCGGTATAGTCAAAGCAAGTCGTCATCTTCATTCGTATTGCTTTCTCTCGGCAGTAAATATTTTTTTTTGCAGTTATAAACACGTTGAACCTCTCATAAGCTACAGCCAAATATTACAGCAAAAATTCACCTGTGCTGTTAAAATGACCGCTGTCTTGAACAAAACATACACAAAACAGAGTAAATTGTGTGGGAAATCAAGGCCTTTTAACGGAAAGAACGCACGCGACAGCCGCGTTAGACTAGACTCACTGCCTCAATCCCACATGTCACAACATAGGATTCGCGAAGCAATTAGCAAGGATGGTGTAGTGCACTAACAGACTAGTCGAGACACATTGTCCTCAATTACGAAGAACAGTGCCTGGGAATACGACGACGTATAAAACAGCACTGACAAATGGGAGCAAACGCACCACATTTACTGTAATTTTAGTCGGCCTTCAAACCACGGTATAACTGAACTTCAGTCACGAGCCTGGAGAAGAGAGTGCAAACGAAAGTAATAGCTGCACGGTGTCTCGCAGCGTTTCCATAGGCCGCAGATTACCTGCAAGATAGGGCGTTTGCAACCATACGAGCGGCCATACAGAACCATAGCTGCAGCCATTATTGCGCAGAGCTTTACCACCTAACCAATTCGTGGCAACTCTTTTCTGCACTCGGCACAACTCGAGACGGTACTGACCACAGAAAGATATGTATATTCTTATGCATGCCTCTCGCTCGACCCCACCTTTACTTGATTGCTCGGAACTTTGCTCCAGCACACTGAACCCTGATAAACACCACATTTAGTGTGCCCTTTCACTTTAGTCCTTCATCGCAGATGCACTCAAGTTAATGGACCGAGCCGCTCACTCCCCATTGGTGAGACGCGCTATGACACGAGGCATCGTCGCACGCCGTTACCTAAATTTACGCCGTTACGCAATGTTACACTGTGCTGTGTAAATTACAATTAAACTTTTTAAGTGAGATCATACTGTTAGTCACCGTGACAGCTAATCTTTTTTGTAAGCTGTGCTTATAACCCGTTTCATTACAAAGGGCAACGTGCCAAGCAACCACAAACACGTGATATTCATTTCGAATGAGGATACGCTCAAAACCGCGTGGTTCGTGTCCTGCTCATTCCACTGTGCATTTCTTTAACTCGAACTAAAGGAAGCACCGCCATTGATATAGCTCTTGGTTTTCTGGGCTGACTCCTTCTATGGATTTCTTTGTCTTTGAGGCTGTTCACACAACTTTCACAACAGTTATTCGTCGTAGGCAAACCTGTAGAGTACTTTTCTGTAGTTATAAGCCGCGGTCACACTCTTAAATATAATAGTAATGTTATTTAGGTTATGATCAGATGCATCTCTTTCTGACTGGTGTGACGTGCCTCCTTTTTCATTGCTCTTTTAGCGTCACCATACTATTGAACGCTAGGATACTCCGACGTATGCGGACGGAGCAACTCAATCAGCGAGCGCTTAGACAAGACCATTTCCCTTCTGTCACCGTAATTTTTCCCCACCGAATTCCTCATTTCATTGCTTAGTTTCGGTTAGTTTAGTTTTACATATTGTGCTTGGATAGAAGCAGAAAGATTGCGTCGCTGCGAGCCACAGAAGTCACCAAACTTTTCTCGGCGCGTCATAAATTTAAATGAAAGAGAGAGAATCAAAAGTGAAGAAACCTCGCGGGAAATGACGTGACCGCAAGAAAAGTTAAGTAAATGCGGTTATTCTCTGGTGCGCCTTCTCTTATCCCGGTCTTAATATCGGGCACGCCTTTCTAGAGAAAGAAATTGTTTTACCAATCAGACTTCTTTCAGAAGGGAGCAATTAGCTGAGGCCGCATATGTTAGATAGGGCCAAGTTCTCCTGGCTTTCTCAAGTACCTCTCACTAATCGGAAGAAGGTTTAAAAAAACTGAGAAAATAAATCTCATTTGTCTCACGAGAAATCTTACAGGCAAGGAATATCCAAGCGAATAACAGAGGCTTCGCCACCGCTAATTGGAATCTCCCTAATTAGTGTTTCTGCATCTTAGCAGATCGGAAAAGCAACAGATAAGAAAACCACAACCAAGTAAGTTTGATGACGACGGCCTGAAAGAAGCCACTCCACTGACCAGATTGCGCATTATGAGAAGTCCTTCATATTTATGCTTCAATGTAAGCAACTACTACAGATTTCTGATAAATGCACCGCCAACGGAATGCTTCCAGGGTTGAATAAAATGAGAGATCAGTCCGTGGTAATGTTGTTTATAACCTAGGTGACATTCATTGCCTCATTGAACCAACTTAACCACAAACAAGGTATAAGTTATTCTTTGTTCCTGATTGATTCATTTTGTTTCTCTCGTTATGCATAGTCAACAGGTTTGACTGTTGGAATTAAGAGCTGCTTCTTGGTTACGTTATTTGTGGTTTGAAGTGTATAAACGTGCGAGGTGATGCAGGAGTTCTACTCAATTTGGGTATCCGAGCGATTTCGTGATAACCGAGTTCCGTCACTTCTTCATTGATTGGATGATTCATTCGTGTATCCGTTCACGGAGTTTCACGTACTGAAACAGCGCTGCCATTGGAAGAGATTAACTATGACCTCAATTTAAAGCCTACAGCTGAATAAATTCACTCTTATTAGCTGTGAAAGTAGACGGCTCAATAAATGGTATAATAGCAGAAGGTCGTGACGATGAAGTACGCAAAAGGCTATGAAGTACGCAAAAGTACGCAACTCCAGAAAACGCGGTTCATCTGGAAACATTGCTCACATAAACAGAGATGGCTTCTACATCCAGGGTCACGGCCGCGCTTTCGCTTAGCGCTGTGCTAAAGTTTCTTCATTGCGGGGTCGAATCACGATGCTTCGTCGAAGGCGAAAGGGCTCTTGCTGCCGAACATCTGATATTAATCGGCCTAAAGGATTTCAGCAGCGGAACAGCGGAAATAATTGCGCTGTGCGCTCAAACATCGCACTTGTTCGGAGAACCGCATCAGATTTTTTAAGGACAAAGAGCCTTTCCAGCGAGCCAGAAGTTGAAGGCAGGTGTTCATGTGTAGCAGGCCTCTCCGAAAGATGCATGCAACTGATTTTGATACACTGATTTGAGTACAAATGCCTCACTTATAAACGTGTCAAAACAGTTCAGTTCTGTGCGCAGGGCCGGAGAGGAGCAGGTCGAGGGCTCCAAAGTTTTAACGAGCGCAATAATTCCTGAATTGCCACCAGATGAACTCGAAATGCAAACGCGCTAAGTTAAATGATCACACAATACGGCCATAACCACCAAACACATTACGAGGCGCAGCGCGCGCATGGGACAAAAAACGCGAACGAAGGCAAGCGCTCGTTTTATATAATCTACTTACTACAACGCATCCGGGCAAAAGTACGTCAGCAATAAGATTACCGCGGTTCAAGTTGAGCACTGAAACGTTCAGAAAACGTTACCAGATATACACGTATAAAGAACTGTCGCTATTTTGTTCACGCGCTTGCCTAAACTACACTCCGGCTCTTCGAAGAGCACGCATGATAATAAACACGCGCACACACAAACATAATGTGTGTACTACACCGAGGAGGAAGAAATCGTCGTGAATGAAGTGCCTGGAACAAACTAGGATAGTTCCGGTCATCTTCTTGCCGATGCGCGTGTTCCTAATACATGTTCTCCTGCGAGAGGCGTCGTCTGCTTCTTCGGCGAACCGATGAAACGACGTGTTGCAGTGCTTGCATTGCGATGACACGCACTCAGGCACGCAACAAGTCTTTATGATGAGGATTCTTTCTCTTTAGGGCTGCTTCGAGGCGGCATGCCGTCGATTAACGAAGTATAGAGCTGTTTTACAGCGCGCGGTAATGCTATAACATGCCGCGTTTCGAGGTCGACCTTGGATCGTCTGGTTACAGGAGCGTCCGCTAGGTGGCGAGCAGATGGAGTCGCGAATAGGCTGATATCGTGTGAGAAATGTCTTTTCTAGTCTCATAATATTGTTACAGGAACGACGAGTGACGAGGCACTACGATTAGTAGCTATATACAGGCAGCGGTTGCAAAGCGGACCGCTCCAGCTCAGAGTCCGAGCCAAGTGCGAGCTTCGTCTTCTTCGTCGATGGTAGCCACGCGCATCGGCCGAGCTCCTAAACTGCAGCATGCATGTAGCAGTATTTTCAAATGCGAAGCATTTCTTAGCAGGTGGCATGTCCCGCGGCGTCGGTGTCCGCACTCACACTGCGCATGCGCAGTTCTCCTCCTTCCCTCTCTCCAACAGCTGCGCGTTACTCTCTCTACTTCTCTCCTACCACCTGCTTGCGCTTCTCCTGCGTTCTCGCTCTGTCCCGCGGCGTCGGCGTCCACACCCGCACTGCGCATGCGCATCCTCCTCCCCTCCTCTCCTCTCTCCTTGTCTCATTTCCTCTCCACCCGGCACTCCTCCTCTCCGAACGGCGCGCGTTGACTATGGAAACGCTCTTCCATGGACGCTTTACCAGCTCGCAAGGAACGAGAACGCGCCCTTGCCCGCAAGAGACAACGCTGACGCAGGTAGCGTCTGCTAGCGTCGAATCGATGCAAACGCGACACCTAGTCAAACCGATGCAAACGCGGTGTGCACCCCTAGTGCTGCTTCGCATCGCCTCATGGTCCCCTTTAGCGGGATATGGTGTAATTTTTTAGGGGCGAAGTTCCTTAGGGTGTGGGTCGTTCCCTCCTCTGTAGTAGTAGTATGTATCTAGCCACCTCGCGCCGCCGGGACGCTCGCGCTTGCCCTCGGCGCGTGCCTCCCGGCGCGCGAGCTCTCTCACTCTTCCATCTGCTGTCTCGAGAGAGAGAGAGAGAGCGAAAGGCGCGCGTTGACTATGGAAACGATCTTTCTTCGATGAACGCTGTACCAGCTCGCATAGAACGAGAACGCGCCCTCGCCCGCGAGAGACAACGTTGACGCAGGCAGCGTCTTCTAGCGAGTTTCTTGATTGAAAAATACCGACTGCTCGCGCTGGAGAACTGTTCACCGGCCACCCATATATATATATATATATATATATATATATATATATATATATATATATATATATATGCACTGGATATTGACTTGCAATGAAGTGCCGGTGGGAGATTTCACTTGAGCGTAGTTGAACCATAAGGATTCGCTGCGTGCGCGTTAACTAAATTAATCCGGAACTCGGCACGATCTACGATGAACATCCGGACCTTCGCCCACTCATCATCATTCACTCCGTGGATATGCTGTGAATTTTTTTCACATTGCTCTCGTTTTCATATATACACAATCGTAACTGCGTATTAACCATGAGAGTAGGCTGATAATGTCTTCATCATCAGTACGCACAGTCATCATCATCATCTTCTTCTTCTATGTGCACTGCAGGATGATTGCTGCTTCAAGTAGCCTTGAATTCGGGCCGGTTTGCGGAAACATAATATTTTATGCCAGCGAACTTCTCAACCTAGTCACGGCAAGATAAGGTACGCTTTGAACGACTGCGTTCTCTAGCGCGTGCTTGCACTTCCATTGTCGCAAGTATCTGGATCCTTCTATGTTTGAGCAATTCAGGAGCGCCAAGAAACCTTGTGAAAATTGCGCGTTTTAGACAACAAGCATGTCGTTGCGCCTCCTGAAAAATCATCATTAAGTCCACGTCACAGTAAAGGCACAAATCGGATGAAAAATTCTTAATAATGTATTAGGAGAAACATGCGTGGATATTTCAAACGAAAGAATTCCAGTGCGTTAGATAAATCCTCCAATCAGATAACAGCAATCACTGCATAAAATACTTTTATTTTTAAGCGGATCACGAGAAAGAGCGGCTGTTCTAGTAGCACACTCGCAAATGCCTTTAGTGCAGTTTTGTTTTTTAGCATTGGTGTAATCCGCTTTTAGCATTACAACACAGTATCTTGCCATAAAAAGGGCAGACACTCGTTACCTTGCTTTCCCTGCAGAGAACAGAGCGCTGCCCTGTAGTTTTATTGACAGTTCATCGCTACAAGTTGTCTTCTTATTTCCCGCGCATCAACATGCTGTCCATTGCCGTACATGGTTCGAACATTACGCTTTCCCGTTACCACGTTCGCAATCACCCCGAGGATCGTAAACCGAGAGCACCGGAAAGAGGCGCTGTATAAGGATTATAATCAGAAGTACGCGGTTTGCGGCTCGCGAAACCCGTTACATATGGATTATATGTCCTACATAATACCGCCAAAACACCAATGACGCAAGAGCATAATCACCGACAAAGATCCGTCGTTGACTGATACGATCAAGATATATTACCCACGCGTGGTTAGAACAATAACAAAAAAAAAATTTACTTTTTAGGCATGCGTGGCCAGGAAAGAGCGGTACCTGAGGGAGCGGTGGTGATTTAATTTTCTACTTCATCGTGAATATTTCGTCTCTCTTCTACCCGTCGCCATTGCGCTGGTTCCGTGGCTCCAACAAATGGGTGTAGGTCAGCGATGCCCCTAATCGCTGTTCCCGCTACTGAGCCATAACAACGTAAAACTTGCATAAATCCAACTTCACGGAACGGTTGTGTAAGACTTTTTTTGTCATTCATCGTCGTGTACTTCGACAGGTACGACATCATGTGTGGTTTCTTCGTCGGGCACATAGAAGCGGATGCTTGAGCGAACGCTGCTGAAATCATCTTATCTCCGATAGGCACAGGTACATGTAAAAGGCAGGAACAACAGGCGCCGATGCTGATACGAACAAAGCATGCAGACATATTTAATATAAAATTAATATTAAGTATTTGACATCGACTGCAGAAAAGTGTTACAACTGCAAGAAACGCAACAAGATGCTGCTACTATATGATGCCCACTGCACCGCAGTGCTACACTTTGCCGGGACAAAGATGTTTTGGCATCTTAATTTAAAGGGGCTTCTGCCAAGATAAATTTCGCATTATTATTCGTAGCATACGCGGGAAACTCAAGACGTTTTCTAAAATTCTATCTGCAGGTGTTTTTCCAGGTCTGGGCCCTCTTGTTCGTGTAGTGAGTGTATATATGTGCCGACCAGCGGTTCACGAAAGGAGTTTCTCAAGTAGGTGCTCCATGTTCGCACACCATAGATAGATAGATAGATAGATAGATAGATAGATAGATAGATAGATAGATAGATAGATAGATAGATATGCTCAAACTCACCGAAGTTCGCTAAGAAATGCTTCGCATTTAAAAAAAAACACAGAAAACTTTGTACAGCCCAAAGTGGGCGTAAATCTGTTGTTGGGACAATGTGACCGCGAACGGAGAATTAGAACGCCGCACAGCTTGCATCGGGCGCTGCCAACAATACTCTTCGTTTCTTTTCTTTTTTTTTATTTTGTTATTACGCTAAACCGTTGAGAGCGCTACTGACGGCCAAAGCGGTTGTTGCATGCGCGGTGATAACCGAGGGCCGAGAATGCAAGACATGTGCGGCAGTGGCGCTGCGCATGCTCAGATGTGTCCCGTTTCCAACTGTAGATGTCGCTAGTGCAGTTCCGAGCACGACGCTCCGTCGTTATAGATATGAGAGTTGACCACTGTACGTGCACCGTTCTGGGAAATAGCACTCTACGTGCATATAGTGCTGCAGAAAATGGATGGTGCAAAATCCTACGTAGCTTGCGAAGTTTCAACATAACCACGCGTGAGCCAAATGAAATGAGCTGAGGAGGATCTCCCAGAATTTTAGGCCTATGTGAGAACAAGACTTTGGTGTATTTCCGCTTTGGGGGAATTAGCAAGAAAACACGCTTATGAGACACGAGAAAGACAAGAAAGAAAAAGAAACCTCTTCGGACGGGCATTAAGAGCACTGGGGGAGCAGATTCGATTGGCGGACAGTGTACGGCAAGCTCTAACCACATTTCTGGTGTGACGGACAGTGTATGGGGTACGTTAGAAGAGTAAGCCATGAATGAATAAAATTTTCTTTGGTATTTTAAGAAAATCACATCATTTCTCTATATTTTAAGTGCGGAACAGTACCATACGGGCGTGGGCGGTCGGCGTCTAATCACAGCGTGCTCAGGCCCAGAAAACAACCGTTGAAACCAAGGCTGAAAGGTGCTAATAACTGAGGAAAACGGGTTAAAATGGATTTAGATTGAAACCACTTAAAATAAACTGCATTAGTAATCAAAATAAAACATACACATAAAGTTGAACAATAGAATAGCGAGAAATAATTAAAGGAAAATAATTAAAAATGCTGGAAAGAAGCGAACCGTGATGGCTGAAATAAACTATTTGGATGCACGGTTAAGGTAAACCAACTTAGTATAGTAAAATAAAAGACACACTTGAAGGGTGAAAGGTAGGGTTACGAGACAAAATTAAATGAAAATAATATGAAAAGACTGACGATAAACACTACAGAAACGCAGGGGAAACACAGGCAAGTCACTGCTCCGCTTTTTGATGATGATGATGACGCCTATTGATGATGATGATGATGATTTCACTGCAGCGGAGCTCGCTGACATTGTTTCCTTCCCTTGCACTCAACGCTGTGAACCCGTACACAAGCGGAAGCGGAATGCGGCGGCCCCTCTCAACAGATGAAGCCGAATGGGCCCCGTGAGAACTCGCCTGCGCGGACATTTATCCCAACCTGGCCGTCCGAGTCCCTTTTCACCAGGAAGTTTTTTCGGGAATTCCGTCGTGTCAGCTTGGTCGAACAGCATAGATCCCGGGAATGCTCGAACACCTTCCATCATTCATCACGGAACAGAAACGGCCGCCATCATAAGCGACGACCATCCGCCTTCCGTCGGGTCGTTTGTGTGCTCGTTGTCAGCCTTTGAGCGATTTGAACGCGCACGCGCGCCGCGGGTACTGTTTCATTGTCAGCACACTACATCTTCATCACATTCGCCTTGGCGATGCGTATGTTACGCAGACATAGTTTTCTCGTGTAGACTCGCCAAGTGTTAGCCATGAATTCCCATATATCTCTCTCTGCAGAAGCATGCCGTTTGAATGCGTCTTCGCCTTGTTGTTCTTGCTCGTTTTTCGTGTCGCTTAATTCGTTTAATGCATAAACTGTCTTCTGTGTCGCGAAATGAACGATCATTTACATGTTAGCGCTCGCCCTGTTGTACTGAGCTGCGTTAAGCGCCTCAACAAAGCAGCATGCCAACTCACTTATATGTCATGTTTCTTTCTTGAAAGGGTTTCCACGCCGAAAGAAGCTCGTTTATTGCGTTTCAGAAGTGAGAGATGCTTTTTAAAACAGCGCGCAGAGGAGCTCAATGAAAGACGAGAAACTCGTACGAAGAAGAGAGTGCTTGACTTCAGTTAAGTTACTCTAACATTGTTGAAGTTAGGGAACCGGACGAGAAAAAAAAAGGAAAGAAAAAAACTTCGAGATGGATGAGCGACGGAAGATGGGAAGGATATTAAACGCTATCTTCTGGGAAACGTGGTCAGGGCATGCATTGTTTTGAAGTCAATTTAGATCACACAAAACGTAGCCTCCTGTAGACTGCTTTAGCGGCAAAGAAATTAATATTTTTCGGGAGAAACCTCGCCAATCAGTATTTGCTTTAGCGCCTCGGGTACCTTGCCGCGTCTGTTGCTCGGACCACTAAAACTTTTGCACCACACCATCCTGCGGCAGTGACATGAAAGTACGGCAAAAACTAATCAAGGAAGTGAGGCGTACCGAAACACAGAGCCAGCTCAGAGTTAGCAACGGAAGCTTACACAGCATAAAAAAAAAGCGACAAGACCAGAATCTCGCCACTCTGTGCACGCCTGAGTGAAACAGTCTCCCTGAACCATCCATCACTCACGGCTTTTATTGTAATTTTTTTATGGCGTGGGTGAGGGGAGCAGGTGATTTCGGCAGCATCTCAGTATCTTGTGTTTTGTGACTCTGCTGAAGTACAGCTGCCAGAAACAGCTAACGTGGAACATCCTCCGAAAGCTTGCCGAACTGACATCACCGCCTTGAGAGATGGAGTCAAACGAAGTCGGCACATAACTTTTTCTTTTTTCTTTCTTTATTTTTTTATGATTACTTGGTGCTTCATTAGGGTTTCTCTTGACTGTGCCGTCTGGTTTCTCTCACTGGACCTTAGCAACTATTCTCGTAAGTTTTGGGCATGCACTTGTATTGTTTGAATACAATGAAATCAAAGTTACATCAGGGGTTGATTTTGGCTTTTCATGGAGCAGAGAAAACAATAAAGAATTAAATAACGAAACGTCGATGATCTGGAGGAGGACATGGGGCAGAACGGCGCGTGTAGTAAGTTAAAGAAGTGGCATGTGAGAGTGGTTCCACATAAAGACTTAGATTTAGAAAGAATATATTTTATAATAGCGCTGAAACGGCGCATAGACAGATCTTTGACCTAGCGTCACCATGCGAATTTACAACACAATCTGAAGGATTTGCCATTGTGTTACCAACAAGATGGCAATGGTAGTCAGGAACGAATATGAAGTCTAATATATCTGTGGCCACGTACACTGAGTTTGGATGATATAACTGCAGGTGAGAGCAACCAGTTGGCTCTTGCTTGCAGTTCATTTTTAAACGGGTTTTCGCAGCAGCTGAAAGAGCACGAAAATTATTTAGTCGCCTCAAACATTAATGAATGTATCAACAGAATGCACCGCAAGGTTTCATAATCCTAAATTAATATTCGGTGGAGATCGAGACGCTAGAGCACCGTGTCTAAATCAGAAATAGAAAGCGTAAATGTAATGAAATGTCGGTGACAGCGAATTTTAGTTCCTCATTAGAAGGAAATTCGGCATATCCTACGCCGAATTGTGCTGTATTCAGGATGGCGTAAATAGTAGGAGAATCGCAAATTAAGTGCTTGTTTTCGTTTTTTCGATAACACATTTCTCGTAGCGTGAGATTCGCTATTACCGTATATGAGGCGAGCACGTTCATTGGAACCTGACATGTGAATGAACAGCTACAGAACCATACCACCGTGCAGGGGCTCTCTGGCTTTCCTTCTGTTCTCTTTCACTGACATCGACCCTAGTGGAACAGTAAGGAGTATTTTTTTATATCTTATTATATTCTTCCTGTAGAAGTCTTTCGTACTGACAAGTCACCTTAATCCCTTTGGAAATACAAGTTTACTAGAACACCACATAATTAGCAGCATCGGGTCTGTAGGCTCACCGTGGGTAACCAGGTGGGGTCCGCTACACCGCAGATACTTCAGACACTTTTGCTCTCTCTCTCTCTCTCAAGGTCTTGCTTTCAACGTCCGATGCTTGCAGGAAAATTCCCTTGGTTCTACAGGAAATTATGCTCCTGCTGTGGAGTACCCTAAATAGGCGAGCTCATCAGACCAGTCGGCAGCACCACCTGTCCAGTTTTCCACATGCCTGAATAGAAACCTGACTCCGCGGAGGAGTGGCGTGCGCAAGCATTGCTGACCGGGTTGAAGCACCCCCCAAAATTTTTCGAGGATGCGTCCTGCTGCGTTGCTGGTCCGTCTCACCAATGAACAAAGGCGCACATCCTTGGAATACGTGGCTATATATATTATATACATATGCATTAGCCCCTCCCCGAAAAGAATTTCTGGCTACGCTACTGCCGCGGAGACGAGACAATCGTGCTTTATCGCGTGTGGCTAAGTATGGCTTCAGGGAAGTTTATTCATGTCTGGTTGTAATGGCGGACAACGCTCTTTGTGATGCCTGTCGGAGCGAGGAGACGTTGCTCCACATCCTATGCGACTGTCCTCCATATAATGTGCCGACAGTTATTGCCGTCCGTTGAAGCTAACCCTGATCAGCGTCGGATGTCAGCCGATGTCATTCTTGATGTCGAGTTCGCAAGACACTGCACTGAAGGTGATGAAGAGAGTGCTTCAATTTTTTTTAAACGGATTTGCACTGGCGACTGTAACAGTTATATCACATAACGTACAGGAGCGGCTGACTCTTGACATTCCTTCTCTTTCTCTCTCTTTTTCTCTTTAACTTGTAATCTCCCTTCCCTTCCACCTTGTTGAGAGCACCGTACGTACTGATTGTCCTGCATTGATTAACCTACCTGCCATTTCTTCTATGTTCTGTCCTTCATTCCAGGCTCTCTCCATAGGCAGCCCCTTTAAGCGAACATGTAGCGTTCTTGATGTTCGTTAAGCTCTATTATCATTTCACTGCCGCTCGCAATTCGCATGGCGCCGGCCTCACTCGCGGAAGTATTTATGAATAATTTACGCCGAGGACATGGCCCGCTTGGCCATATCGCCACGTGGGAGATTGCAATGTGGGAAATGTTTTCAACTGATGCAACTGAAATAAAAGCTTAATGACTTCTTCAAATGAAAGCGTAAACCCAACTAGTATATTATGAAAAGCTTCCGCGCGCACTTGTCCACACAATGAGGCATCGTCTGCAATAAAGAAAACAAATGAAAAGATAAAGAACAAAAGACGCGTAATAAAGAACAAAAGGCGGGCCTAGTTTTGCTATGAAAACGAAACCATGTACCGCAGCGATGGATCTGTCTGATTGAAATTGATTTTTATTCAGGCGCTAGTGCACTTAGGAAAGAGAGGACTAAAGGCATTAACGCCTGACGTGGTCCACCCACCTGAAAACAACAGTTTGCTCACAAGCATTGGCAAAATAAATGGTGTAAAGAAAGTACCTTGGAACCATACAGAAAATAACACGTGAAAGTAAAAGTGCGCGTACAATAATCAATTTTAAATAATTAGTGTAACAGTCTGTATTAATGTATTAAAACCGCAATCATTGAAACATTGCTCTGCGCAAAGAAAAAGACTAGGTTATATGCACAAATAGAAAAGTATCATAGCAGGCAATTCGCACAATGCGGATGTATTTACTATCAATACTGATATAAGTGCAACGCAAACTACGATTATAGCCAGCCAGCCCAATTACTCTGATGCAATAACCTCAAACTAATTTGCAGCTAGGCAACATAGCGCATGTAGGCGTAACTGCCCCCCATACGAAATATTACTTCGAATATGCTATAATGTAACGATTGTATTGAGCCCTATGGATTAAATCGTCCTCTATAAAATAAGAAAATCAACAGGGTCAGAATATTTCTCGTTTAACATACAAGAATACGCAGGAAAATTTTTCGCTTTCTGTGAGTTGGCGCTTAATAACCCTGTGCCGCTGCTGAAGAAGTAATAAAATATAACATTTGGGCATTAGTACGAATTGTTGAGCAAAGGCACTTGCGCCGTTGAGTCTGCACCGCCTGCACAGCAGTACATTTTTAATGTCAGTAAGGTCTAATCGCCATACGTGAAAAATGTGTCAACGAACTATCAGAAATGCAACTCACAAATGAATATGGGACTACTCCAAGCCTGTTACGTGCGCTTATGCTACTCTTATGCACAGACACTTAGTTGGCAAGTGGTGTGGTCCACTTGCCAACTTTGCACATATATACTTTGCACACCACCTCATTCATTGGGTAGCGGAACAGAACTTTTCATTGGTTTCTCAGACGTTATCTATAATCTGAAACAGATCTTTCCTCGTCACGACTGATTCTCCCACGCTCGTCTCCACCCGTTTCCCAGAGCAAGTACAGATGGTCTTCAACTCCTGTACTGGCTACATCTACCGCAAATTTCATCTAGAAATCCCGGTCAAAGACAACCGTTATCTGTCGCCTGTGATCATTTACAACTTGGTTTGGCCGCCACATCTAACCGATATGCAGTGCTGGCTTTACTAGTGCCGCATCTAGGACACCGCCGCGCACACCATCTGTCATTGTCGTCTCTCTAGCTCCCAGAGAGAGCGATCACCGCACTACTGGCGCGCTTCGATGAGCAGATGCTTTCTAAGCAATCAATCTTGGAAACCCTGTAGGTTATAACTTGGCCTCAGAAAATGAACAAGGCACTGCTTGGATTTCTCCATGCAACCAGCCCGCTTGGACGACATTGGAACTGCCGCGTTCGGGAGTGCGCCCATGTAGCGTGCGTGTTTGCGCGCTATATACAGACATTTATGTGTCTCGCTCATTTTCTTACGTAAATTTCTGTCTCTTATCTCTCAGCGCGGTGTACCAAATAGAAAATCGGCCATCCGCTTAAGCTTCCTCGGTTTCGGATAACACTCTCTCCTCTCTCTCCCTCTCTAGCTTGCTTCCTTCTTCAGGTGAGGTCGTCTATGGTTGATGCACTCCATTTTCATTTAGAACTCGGCAGATCAGGTCTTCCTCTTTATATTAAAATTCCTTACAGCTCATTGAAGGGCATTGGGTAAGGGGGCAACCGTAAATTCGAAAGAACAGGAGTACACGCGAAAAGCAAACAGAAAAGAAAAGGCAGTAAAACAAACATTACAAATATAAAAGTGAGCACTGTTATACATTATTAAGGGGTGTCTACACCACAAGCGCGTTCGATTGATAAAACGCGGCGCCTCCTTGCTTCGCTCTCTCCTGCGCAACGCTTCGGCCTTTCGCATGTCCTCGCCGAGTGCTCCTCCGAGTGTCACATGACGTACGTCGTCGGTGACGCTCAGTTCAAAAGGCTGTCCCCCTCCGGTTGACGCGCCTTCGCTATGTAGTACAATACGATTGTGTTGAAACACGAGCGACTTGACACATCCCTTGGGGAGCGTTGGATCCGTGTTCCGTCGCGGCGGCAGTCGGACCCATACGCATGTCACGTCAGTTCCATGAGAATTCGATGAATCTTACGGAATTTCTAGAAATATCCACCAGAAACTGCTATCAGCTTTTCGGAAAAGTCGCCAGGAACCTCTGGATACCTATTTTATGCAGGTATGCCCATTTTTCGGCAATCTGCGACTGGTTGAACTTCACGCGACGCCCGAGCCCGGCCGAGCCGAACACCGAACATTACCTTCGTGTGCCGGCAAATTAATGGAAGCAATGGTTAGAGACCGTCTCTCCACGTATCTCGAGCGCAAAGGATATTTCGCAGATTCCATGTTTGGCTTTAGGCCGCACCTGTCTGCACAAGATATCCTCCTGCAACTAAAGTGACACATTCCCAACCCATAGACGCTTTTCATAAACTGCAAGCTAGCTTTCCTGCAATGCAGCTTGCCCTACTAATGGCGGCATTGGCAATCCGGCAAACAACGTGTGCAAGCGCAATTTGCTTGCAATAGGGCGTGTAAAATGTCGACCTAGCCCTTCTGATACAAACAACACCAAAAAACGGGCCGCAGCATGTGCAACTTGAATTTTGACAGCATTTAAAAAAAATTGGCAGATCCCACGTGCAGTGGGAATCAAGGAAATGCGAAGCACGCATCAGCAACGTAAAATGGATTTGCATTGTTGTATCGCTATACCGCGTTTGGTGCATATGAAGTTAACGAAACAGCCACAACAGCACCAAGACTGTGGCATGTAAACCATGCCGCTCATACACGCATGCCATGGTTCTAACGTTATGACTTATCATTTACGTTCGTCATGCAGTCGTGTTGTTCCATAGCAATTCTGGTATGCATCCCTTTAAGGAAACGAGTGGCATGTAGATCATGCCGCTAATGACATGCATATCACGATTTTCATGTTATGACCTGTCATTTATGATCGTCATGCGATCATGTTGTGCCAAACCAATTTTCGTATAGGCTCCGTGCAGTCGAGTTTCCCATGTGCGAAATCAGCGCTAGAATGCACTGCCTGGCCTAGAGAAGAAGCAAAATTGGGGAGACTGTGACAGGGAAATACGCGAACGCGATGCGCGTCTCCAACTCTATAGCAGCAGCGACCGCACGTCCCACCTCCTTTCGTTTTGTTTCCTTTGAGACGCGCGTTCCAAACCTGCGGCAAACTGTTCCAAACGGCGACGCTGGCGACGCCGCGAGCGTTCGTGTGGTTCGCAGCACGCCCGGAAAGCAGCGATGAAACGCGCGCGTCGCTGTCGCCTCGGTTTCCACAGAGTTACTGTATATTTATGCCTACGGTAGCATATAGAGTAACTCTAGGTTTCCACCGTAAGCGACTGAGCCGTCCGACGAGAGCTACGTAGCGCGCTCTGGTCAGTAGACGGAGCCATCCCATTAACGAAACCGCAGTATAGCGCCAGGACCATGGCATGTAAATCATGCCGGTCATGACACGCGTGTCATGATTGTAATGTTATGACCTGTCATTTACGTTCTTCATGCTGTCGTGTTCTGCCATAGCAATATGGTATACATCCCATTAACGAAACGCCTGGCATGTAAATCATGCCGCCCATGACATGCATGTTATGCTTTTCATGTTATGACCTGTCATTTATGTTCGTCATGCAGTCATATGGTTGCATATGAATTTTCCTACACATCCCACTAACGAAACGGCCAAGAGAGCACCAAGACCGTGGCATGTAAATCATGTCGCTCATGACATGCATGTCATGATTTTCATGTTATGACCTATCATTTACGTTCATGATGGAGTCGTCTTGTGGCATGCGAATTTTCGTATACATCCCGTTAACGAAACGCGTGGCATGTAAATCATGTCGCCCATGACATGCATATCATGATTTTCATGTTGTGACCTGTCAGTCATGTTCGCCATGGAGTCATGTCGTGGCATACCAATTTTCGTATACATCCCATTAGCGATACGGCCAGGAGAGCACCAAGACCGTGGCATGTAAATCATGCCGCTCATGACACGCATGTCATGATTTTCATGTTATGACCTGCCATTTATGTTCGTCAGGCAGTCATGTTGTGCCATACCAATTTTCGCATACATCCCATTAGCAAAACGGGTAGGAGAGCACTAAGACCGTGGCATGTAAATCATGCTACTCATGACATGCACGTCATGATTTTTATGTTATAACCTGCCATTTATGTTCGTCAGGCAGTCATGTTGTGCCATACCAATTTTCCCATACATCCCATCAGCGAAACGGCCAGGAGAGCCCTAAGACCGTGGCATGTAAATCATGCCGCTCATGACATGCATATCATGATTTTCATGTTATTACCTGTCATTAGTGTTCGTCATGTAGTCATGATGTGGCATACCAATTTTCGTAAACATCCGATTATCGAAACGGCCAGGAGAGCACAAAATCGTAGGCGGCTAGATAGATAGATAGATAGATAGATAGATAGATAGATAGATAGATAGATAGATAGATAGATAGATAGATAGATAGATAGATACGCTCAAACTCGCCGAAGTTCGCTAAGAAATGCTTCGCATTTAAAAGGCAGCCGTCGCCATTAGTAAGGCAAGTTGCATTGCAGGGAAGCTAGCTTTACAGTTTGTGAAAAGGGTCTATTGACTCAACGCACAACGACAGGGCCATTCTCGCTCTCGACCTTAAACGCGCATTCGACAACGCTAAACACGAAAGCATCGTAAAAAGCTTGAGTGGTACCCATTGCGGCAAGAAAACGTTCGCGTAAACCAGAAACTTTCTCTTAGAGAGACTGGCGATCCTTCGCATAGATAACGAGGAACATGGAACATTCAAGACGGGGACGTGGGGCACCCGGCAAGGAGCTAAACGCTGTACTTAAGAATAACTAAACACGAAGAGAGTGGAGTCGATGCGATTCTCAAGAAGGTAATTAAACGAGCCCTTGACTTACCCATCAGCACATCAAATCAGAAGCTATCTGCACTGGGAGTCTTCAACTCTATACAGGAGCTAATAGAAACACATCCCACCAACCAGGATATGCATCTTAAGCAGTTCGCCCCCGGACGGCGCCTACTGGACTGCCTATTGATGAGACACGAATGAGAAACTGAACTTTGGAGAACCAAACTCTGGGCGTCCGACCGCTTCCCTGTAATATGACTAGGGGGGCGCACGATGGAAGAAGGGAAGCGCGCGAAACGGCTTGGCTCCCGTAACGGGGTGTGTTAAGTAGATATGGCTGGGCCGTTGCCCAGGGGTTACTACACGGCGGTGGCGGTACATCAAGGAACACAGGTGGACGGCCTCACTTTCAAAGCCACAAACTCGAATCAGGCGGAGGAGGTAGCCACTGCATTGGCGGTATCCCATCCTAGATCAAAACAAATAGTTACAGACTCTCGAAGAGCCAGTGAGAGTTATGTGGCAGGTGAAATCTCTCCGCTGGCTAATAGACTATTAAAATTGAGTATCAGGGACTTCGATCCCACCCCAAGACGTCCTATAACGACCCCAGGACATCAAGCTCCCCGGGGTAACGAGGCTGCACATGCACCGGCCCGCGCGCTTACTTCCCGGGAGACTCCCCGATGTCCTGATAGGCCTGAACGTCCCACATCTTTAACGCGGTTCCGAGAAATCAGAGACTACTATACAGTGAACAACGCTGCTTGTATCCTGCAGCAGTGAAGGGACTCTCGAAAAAGGAGGAGCGCGTCCTGCGACGCCTACAGACAAACACGCTACTCTGTCCAGCCGTACTCAAACATTACGACCCGAAAATAAGTGGGCAGTGCCAGTACTGTGGTGCAGTGGCCGAACTTACCACATGGTCTAGGCCTGCCAATTGAACCCAAAATTAACCCTAATCCAGAACCCCACCAAACAGGACTGGGAGGCCACCCTGCTCAATAGCTCAGAACAAGAGGCACAGCGAATTCTGGTCATCGGGCTCGGGCGGCGGCTTCGACTAATGTCGTCCCGGACTAGGGATGTCGACCATACCGGTGGGGATAAGGGCTATGTAGAATCGCCACTTACAATAAAGGTTTTTAGATGCGAAGCAGCCTATGAGCGAGGCCTGTCCCTCCCTGCGGCGTCGGCGTATCCTGCCCCAGTTAGTAGTCGGAGCACGCGCACTCCGGCGCTTGCCGTCGAGCGCGTGCCTCTCGGCACTGGGGAGAGCGCGGGGGAAAGTGCTCGCTCTCCCCCGGCACGCTCTCTTCTGCAGCAGCTGTCATGAAGTGCCCTTCGACGAACGAAGATCGCATCGCGGCGGCGCGGGCTAGCAAAGCGCTGTCAAGCGGCTGCCAAGTAGCGGAAGCGGTCGCTACCTGAGGTTGGTGGCGCCAATGCGCGCTTTAAGCGTGACTTTCTCGACCACACGTTCGGGCACAGCTGTAAGGTATGCAACCGCATGTGGTTCGATGACAATCTGACCAAGATCTCGACCATCAAGAACGAGCAGTCCCGTGACAATGCCATCGCCGTTCTGCAGCGGGAGTTTGCTGCGGACGACGATCACAGTGAGTACGCCGTTTGCTCTACATGCAAAGATTCCTTGGTGGCAGGCAAACACCCCGCGGTGAGCGTGACGAATGGCTACCGCTACCCACCGAAACCCGAGCACCTGCCATGGCTTAACCCGGTAGAGAAACATCAGGGGAACAGTGATGAAGAAAAATAAAAGATTTACACAACGTTAAGTCGACTCATGGCTGCTTCGCTTACTACTCAGAGTTCACTTTATGGGGAAATTGGGAGATTTTTTTTCCTCCTCCTCCTCCTCCTCCTCCTTGAGGAGCGCTTACGAATCCACAAATGCGCACACACGACCGCAACCAAAGCCACACACGACGATCTGCAGCGCGTGCAATTCCTAGAAGACTAACCGGAAGTCAGCGTTCTCCTTCGACCAATCAATGGTGCTGTGCCTCTGTTGTCGTCACCAAAACAAAGGTAACATCCGGAGGAGCATTCGGCGAAGAGGTAACGTCGGCTGGCGGGCGGAGCGTTACGCAGGAGAGAGCAAAACAAGCAGCCACCGCGTTTTATCAATGGAACGCGTCTGTGGTTTAGGATGATTGTGGTTCGGTTAAGAAAGGTCGCTAATTTCTGCACCCCCTGTAGGGAGCACGGCTAAGCGTCCGTGGGTGGGGGAAAGGGAGGGAAAGAGATAGAGAGGAGAGAAAGGCCGTAGTGGAGGGCTCCGGGAATTTAGACCACGTGGGGTTCTTTTACGTGCACTGACAACGCACAGTACACGGGCGTCTGGCATTTTCTCCTCCATCGAAAATGCGACCGCCACGGCCGGGATCGAACGCGCGTTTTTTGGGTGGCAGCCGAGTACCGTAACCACTACGTCACCGCGGTGGACTGTGGTTTAGGCGCCCTTTTAGATGCGAAGCAGCTTGCGAACGAGGCATGTCCCCCCATCGCAACATTGTCTGCCGTAGCCACGCTAGTACTCGGAGCTGTGCACGCGCTCGTTCCACTCCGGCGCGTGCTCTAGTTTGAGTGGAGACCGCTAGCGGCGCTGCGTCGCATCGATAAAAGCACCCCCCCCCCCCCACCCCCTAGCGCGCACTCTTCTACAGCAGCTGTCATAGAATGCACTCCGACATGAACGAAGATAAGCTGGATGATCGCATCTCGGTGGGGCGGGTTCGCAAAGTGGCTGCAGCCAACGCCACCTACTGCAGCGCGGCCGCATCTTCAAGCCGCTTGGGTCCGCTTGCCGGCAGCGTCGCCGGCAAGCGGACGTAAGGAGGCGAGAGCTCACGAAGCTGAATCGAGAGATGTGTGCGATTTATACTTTACGGAACACAAGGCAGTTATACTAAAGGGGAAATGTTCTCCGGAGCTTCAGGTCATCTACTATGAAGCATAAAGAGCAACTTTACATAACTCTCATAGCTGCCTCGAAAATACTCATGGTTACCTTACGGGAAGATGTGGGATATGTTTAACAGCGAGAAAAATGAGCTTATTGCGGAACGATTGTGTTCTTTTTTAAGAGCGAAGGTGTTTAGATGATTGCCATGTCCGTCATCGGTGTCCGCTGTCGTGCAAGAGACCAAAGCCGACTAACTCCTATCATCGACGCCCTTCATGCACACTTTTCCTCAAGCCACTACTGCATTTAATGGTTTATGAGAAATAAATAAATAGGTAAATCCCCCCCCCTCCCATCTCTTCTCTCGGGTTATTATTTATTTATTTATTTATTTATTTATTTATTTATTTAAACATACTGCCAATCCCAATAGGGATTATTGCAGGAAGGGCAAAAATCATGAAACAAAAAATGACAAAAAAATACAGAAATACAGAAACAAAATTGGCAGAAACAATATCTTAGGTTTGGGAAACTATCCTTTAAATGGTGTAAGTAATATTGTTTTGTTGTTTACAAAAATATGTAACACCGGAAAAAATGCATCAGATACACAATCCATCACACACATGATATACACATCATACAAAACCATGAAGCAGGAGCATTTCAAAAAAGAATAAAGCTTAAAATGGAGCATAAGTAATGAGGTCTACGTGATAGTGCTGAGCCCTTGTTTAGGAGCGTCTAAGTAATAATGACTATGAGGCTTGTAAGTGAGTTTCGCAGGACTGTAGAAACGTGTCTAGTGATGGACTGAGAATGATATGTGAAGGTAGATCGTTCCATTCTCTAATTGCAGCAGGAAAAAACGAGAATCTGAAGCACTCAGTGTTGAAACGGTAGCTTCGCAGTGTTAAGGGGTGCTTAAAACGAGTCTCTCTTGTATCGGCTTTAATCAAGTAGCGGGATGAATCTATACGCAGCATCTGATGGAACAATTGATATATTAGCTTCATACGAGCTAGTTTGGCGCGTTTTTCTAAACTAAGCAATCCGGCTCTGTTTAGTAGTTGCGACGGTGAGTCAGTCATCTTGTACTTGTTGTAAATAAACCTAATTGCTTTTCGCTGAACTCTCTCTAGCTTTTTTTTTAGTTTGTTTGTATACGGAAACCAGGAGACAATTGCATATTCAAGAATGGGTCTGATGAATGTGGTGTAGGCGAGTAGTTTAATATCTGGCGTGGTATGATGGAGCCGCCTCCGTAGAAAGAAAAGTTTCTTTAAAGCTTTGGAAGTTACAAAGTCAGCATGAGCGTTCCATCTAAGATTATCTGATATGACGAGGCCGAGGTATTTATATTTCTTAACTGTTGCCAATTGAGTACTGCCAACTGTATACGGATAAACAGATAAGTTTTGTTTTCTTGTAATGCGCATGACAGCTGATTTGCTTACATTGAGGCTCATTTGCCAATTGTCACACCAGTCCATTATTGATTTCAGAGCCTGATTTAGTAGTTCGTGATCTTCAGGTGAATTTATTTCTTGATATACTATGCAATCGTCGGCGAAGAGTCTTATGCGAGTGTTGACTATGTCGGGTAGATCATTTATAAAGATTAAAAAGAGGATTGGCGCAAGCACACTGCCTTGCGGAACACCGGAGGTAACTGTGGTAGTTTCCGAGATTTCATGGTTAACTTCAACAAACTGTGTCCGGTTCGCAAGGTAGTTTTTGACCCAGTTGGTAATTTGTCCCCCGCCTATTGTACATTCCAGCTTCCTAACCAGTTTTGTGTGAGACACTCTATCGAACGCTTTAGAAAAGTCTAGCAGAATTAGGTCCACTTGCTTTTGAAGGTCGATGCTTAAGGAAAGGTCGTGAATCAGTTCTGTCAGTTGAGTGACCGTAGATAGCCCTCTGCGGAATCCGTGCTGGCAAGGCGATAATATGCGTTTCTGTTCAAGGAAGACGGTTATGTGTTTGAGGATGATATGTTCAAGCATTTTACATACGGAGCTCGTTAGTGAGATGGGTCTGTAGTTGCAGGCATCAGCTTTGTTTCCAGATTTATGTACAGGTACTATCTTGGCTTTTTTCCAGTCATCAGGGAGGGAAGAAGTCAACAGAGATTTCCTGTAAATGATACAAAGATATCTGGCTACCCATTCTGCGTATCGCGTCAGGAATTGATTGGGAATTTCATCAGGTCCAGCTCCTTTTTTAGGATCTAACTTTAATAACAGAGTTGTTACTCCAGCCTCGTCGACTACGATTGGTTCAATTTCACTGCAATAGGTTTTTAATGATTCCGGTGTATTTCCGTTATCGGTAGTGAAGACCGACTGAAAGTAGGAGTTCAATGAGTTGGCTCTATTTTTACTTTCTTCAGGCGTTAACGGGCTGGTGTCCCCATCTTTAGGGCTTATGTAGTTCCAAAACTTCTGAGGGGAATTTTTGAGGAAGGTAGTAAGTGAGAATTTAAAATAGATCTCCTTAGCCTTCTGTATCTCTGATTTTAAGTTCTTGATAGCTGAGTTGAGCGTGGCACGTGTTTCTTGGTCGGAGTATTTTTTACATGACTTTCTGAGGCGTTTAACTTTTCTTTTCAAGTGAATTATATCGCGATTTATCCACGGGTTGCGTTTGTTGGTTTTCTTGGTTTTAGTCGGCACAAAATTCCTAATGCAAAAATATGTAATCGCCTTGAATCTCTGCCATAATGTTTCAACGTTCGTAGTACTGTCATCTGCTAAGTCCTTGAAGGAAGAAAATTCAAACATTAGATGGTCTAATATGCTTGCATCATCAGCGGCGTTAAAATTGGGAAACGTAATCGTCGGTTTGCGTGTAATAGTTTGGTATTCTACTGGTATCCTACAGAGCGTTATCTTGTGGTCGGCCAATCCGTCAAGAAGAATGGTTTTCATTGAATCTATCGCAAAATGGTCACTCAGAAACACTAAATCAAGTGTAGCAGAACTAGATCCTTGTATGCGGGTTGGCTCGTCTATTATTTGACTTAAGTTAAAGGACAGCATTATGTCGAAGATTATGTCCGACAATTTTGACCGATATGTCATAGTGCACCAGTCGATGTCTGGTAGATTGAAATCACCTAGCAATATTATTCTAGTACCTTGTAGATGGCGTAGCATATACGAGTGCAAAGATTTTAGGGAATCAATATTTGATGAAGGACTGCGGTAGACACATCCAACAGTAGTGGTATAGGAAGGGTAAAGTAATCTACAAAAAATCGCTTCCACCCCCTCGACATCAGGAAGAACAGTGAAGGGAATCTTGTTCTTTATCAGTACAGCCACCCCACCACCACGTGTTGGCCTATCTTTGCGTATAACTGAGTAATTTGGCACAGCTATTTCGAAATCTTTCACATCGCTAGTGAGCCACGTTTCAGTGAGAGCCACGAAGTCTGGATTGGTAGCTAGAAGAAATGATTCGAGTGAGGTTTGCTTATGAAGTAGGCTACGTACATTGATGTTTGCGAAAGTTATTTCACCCGTTGATGTGGGTTGCGAGCTCTGGGGCGCAGTGCTCGTAGTTTGGTTCCGTCGTTTTTTTCTCTGGACGCTTCCAATACAGGTGAAATTTTGGCAATTGCATTCTTTTCTTCATCCCAAGTGTAGAACTCGCCATTGATGCGCAGTTTATCAAATATTAAAGCCACCTTATCACCATCCTCTTTTTGAGCCCTGGCAGCGTTCCATAGCTTTTTCCTAATCTCACGCACACGGGCAGAGAAATCTTCGCTAACAGAGTAGATAGTACCTTTTAGTTTGTAGCAGTTTTTCAGTATTTTTCCTTTGTCTCTGAAATTGGCAAGTTTGAAAATTATAGGCCTGCATTTGTTAGTACTTATTCTGCCTATGCGATGGATTCTTTCAATTGCCACAGCTTCAATCTTCAACGATTCTTTCAGAACCTTTTCGCAGACTAGTTGTTCTAGCGAGTCGCTGTTTTCTTGGCTGTCTTCAGGGACGCCATATAGCAACAGATTTGATCTCCTGGAGCGGTTTTCTAGGTCGTCAATTTTCATCTCAAGCGATGTTACAACCTGTTGAAGATTATTTACCCGATCAACGCATAATGAGATCTTGTTATCTAGGGAGGTAAGTTGTTCCAATTTGCTCTCTATTGATTTAAGTCGATCTTCCTTGATTTCTTTCAAATCATCGGCTATTTGCTGAAGTTGCCTAGCAAACTGGGACATATCAGGACCAGGATTTGTTTCGACATCTCCAGCTAGCAATAGCAGTTTCTGCAGATACAGCGATAGTTCACAAAGCAATGGGCACAGGAGCCGAGGGCACGGCAGCACAATCAAGCAAATATCGTTACGGTTACGGAGAAGGGAAGGGCGGACCCGTTTTATGGTTATAGTCCAGCCAAAGCATGCAATCCAACTGAAAGAAATACCTCTGCGACTGTCAGAAATGGGCATCGCCTCCGACCAGGGGCAAATCGATCGAGCCAAGTCAGCAAATACCGGTGGACTTGGCAAGGGGGATGCGGTCCGCCAATGTCAATGTGCACCACAAGAAACCGTGATTCGGGTGGTAGAAAACACCGGGGTGGCGGTGCCAGTGCTCGGTGCACTTTAGCACGACGGCACGATTTACACGCACGTACCCATTCTAGAATTTTGGCTTTCATACGAGGCCTAACGAATCGAGCTGTAATGAGCTTTTGTGTAACTAGAATTCCAGGGTGGGCTAGGTTGTGTGGGCACTTGAATGCCTGCTTGCGGAAAATGTCCGGTACATATGGGCGTGTCGTTTCTGTGAAGTTCAAGCAGGTGATCGGTACATTTTCCAAGGTTACTGGCTTTAGGTGGAGAGAGGGGCATTTCACGCAGATTAGGCAAATTGGGACAGCTATGCTGCGCTGCGGCGTGTTCTTAGAGGTCAATCGGAAACGAAGTTGTTGAGTTCTTCGAGCGACTCCGTGCGATGGTATCCACGCGGCTGAGAGCATCAGCCGGGGTGTTACACAGCCGCTCACGCGTCGGATCTCCGTGCTGCTGCACCTCGCGTGGCGTGAATAGGCACTCGCAACGACCGAAGACACTATAGCGGGTTTGGGCTGCGTTCATGCGCTTTGAAAATAAATGCACGAAGCTGTCACTCTCCATTAACTTACGGTACCAAATGCTGAGTTTGATGCGTCGGCCATGAGTGCCAGTGGAAAGTCCGGGTTTTGGTAAGCAAGGATTATGCCTTCAGCCAACGCGCGTTTAAGCGTTTAATGGCCTGAAAGGAGTCATCCGCGGGACTGTCTCAAGCAAGCATTGCAGGATGTTGGCTGCCACCATGGAAGCGATCAAGTGGTTCCAGGAGGGTGGCACAATTTCTGATGAAGCGGAGGTGAAAATTCACAATGCCGAGAAATTGGCGAACCTTTGTAAGCGAAGTCGCCTTGGGAACCTCGACGACTGCTTTGAACTTATCAGAGACGCAGCAGATACCCTTGCTGTCGACACGAAGGCTGAGGAATGCAAGGGCGTGCACTCCGAACTCACTTTTCACTCTGCTGGCCACTATTTTGCTGGCTGCAAGTCTTTCGAAAGAAAGGCGAAGACATTGCATATGGTCTTCTATACAGTGAGTTTGCCACCCCAAGGTTGTTCACACGTGCCAAGACGAATGGGGGTCCTCGCTTCATGGTGTCAATGAAGTGCTGGGATGTTTTTGCGGCATTCCGGAGTCAGAATGGCATTCGCAGGATTTCGGAAAGTACAAATGGTGTCGTTGTCGCCGTTTTGGTGTTGCTTTCTCGCCTTGGTGGGTACGGAAGAGATGTATCGAGGTGCTCCGGCAACGAGGAGAATCGAAGTTTCACTTTGGCTATTGACGACTGCTGTCGCCGTCAACTCATTCAGTAGGACTGATGCAAAGGAAACAAGGCTACAATAGCTTAAAGCGTTTAATTCCAGCCCCTAGGGCACATGTGGAAATCCGCAAAATAATATTTGGAAACTGACGTGTTAATCATTGAACCACCCCTCCCCCCCCCCCCCCCCTATCCCCACTTGATCGTCTAGAATTCCCACCACTTCACATTTTTCATGTATCAGCAAAGAAATAATGCCAATCTCTCTTTCAGCCCGTCCTGTACGCACGATGTTACAGAGAAACGCGAGCGGTCGCGGGATATCTATCACCGCCTTATTTTCCCTTTGATATACTTCCCGCTATGACGTCTTTTGTTTAACCCGTCTCTTGTGATAATTTTGTTTCCCCGTTCGCGTGTCCTATGGGAGGTGCGTGTCCTATGCACCTCCTTAACTGGTATCACCCGCTTTGGTGGTCGACGCTGCGCCACAACGACACAAACCACCCCACGCCGGGGGGCCTGCAGCCTTTCGTGCCGGGACATCAGCTGTGCCTTGCAAATTTCCGCACGAAAAAGCATCGCGATGACGGCTCCGCGCCTCATCCACCATCCTTTTCCCTCTTCTAAGTTTGTGGCCCGCTGCGCTGAGCTCGACTGCTGAACGGAGTGAATCCAAGCGGGACGCTCCATAAACGTCTTCACTCAAGAGAGGCAAGGCCATACAAGCAACGGCCGGCGGGCAAACGCCGTAACGCTCACGTCGGCATTGAGCATACGAGACATAAAAGAGCTTATAGGAAGGTTGGCAGCATTGCCGTTCCTGAAGGGAGCGTACGGTTGCTTGAGGGAAACAAGATGGTAGCAAATAATGCATTTGACGACGTTCGATGGCAGTTGAAAGAAGTTTTAGAAAGGTCTCCTCCTTCAGATCGTTCAAAAGCGTTGAACAATGAACGCTTGAGTGGGCATGACGTTGTCGTTGAGGATGTCTACATACGCTTTATAAAGAATGCTTTCCGAAGTATTCCAAAAGCACAATGCCGATGTTGCTGAAGAATGCAACACAGTAAAAATACCACCCTCACGCAGGCATCGTTGCATTTACCAAATGATTTGGTAATTCTCCCGGCACGTCCATGCAATTCTCTTTCTTTATTTTATTTTTTCACGCGCATTTCTCTTACGTTGGAAAATTAGCTGCATGCTTAACTTTACGTCCCGACATTTTCTGTATTGAGCGTTCTCACAGTGCCTGCTCAATTCATGCTCTGCTCGCGCTAAACCTGAACTCTACGCAGCATGCGCGCGGCATGCCTTTACACATGCAGCGGAAAAAAATTTGTGTTCAGAAAAGGTAAATGTCCTCGTTAGAAGCTACAGCATGTATCACTCGTGAATTAAAGTTCCAGCTCACAATAAATACCACCGATATTCGTAAGCTTTTTCCTACGCAATCTAATCCATCTTACTCGAGTACAAACAGTCGGAACACACTTCTCTGCGTAGCGCACATATTTATGAATATTGGTGGTTACATATCCATCTCAGCACAAATGAACGCACATCATTTCGTGTCCTCGTGCTAAATCAGGGCTGAGCTAACTCTAAGACTTCATATAAGCGTTTTTATCATATTATTGAATTGAATTGTTCATACCTGGTGCTGCAATAGAATTCTCAGGCCTAAATTTCCCTTAAAATCTTAGAATAAAATATCAAGGGTCTCGCAGTAAATCAAAACGAATATATGTATTTTTAGAAGGAGTAAGGCGTAAAGGGAAAAACTTATCTTATGGTGGTGCTATTAGGGCATATAATCCACCTGTAATTTTTTCAACTATATGTCAGGAACTCACTAAGTGAGGAGGCTAAAATGGAAACTCACACGCCAAAAATTTTGATCTCGAAGTGACAGCATACCTGTTGCGCCATGGAAAAGAACTGTACGAATTCTGCGGAATCAGAGAGACATACAAAGCTTCAGTTTTATTAAAGAAATGCATGTATTTGGCCCCGTCACAGTGGGCTAGTGGCTGTATGGCACTCGGCTGCTGAACAGAAGTTCGCGGATCCGAAACTCTGCCGCGGAGGCTCCGTTTCGATGCAGGTGAAACGCTCAGTCCCGCGTACTGTGCCATTTCAGTAGAACTTGTAAAACCCCAGGTGGTCGATGTTTACGGAGCACTCCACTAAGGCCTCTACCGTAACGATATCGTGGTTTTGGGACTCAAAACTGCGGAAATCAACAAATGTATGTTCTCGTCTTGAGTACACATGCACAAAAAACAAAAACCAAATAGAATCAAGCAAACCTATGCCGTCAGCGCTCCTTGTCACGTAATTTGCTGAAATATGAGCAGCCAAGTCAATCTGTATTTGGAACCGAAATGCTAGTTCCCTGCTGAGAGCAGTGTAATAATATTAGGCGCGAGTGCTAACGGGAGCCGCCACGGCTTATACGCACTCTTATCTGACTACGTTCTCAATGTGTTGCAAGGTCCCTTCAAGACAGTGAGATCTCTCGCGTGCTCTCGCTAGATTCCTCGGCGTACCGCGTGCAGAGCCAGAAGTAATCTGACTTGATCGATTTCAGGAGTTTTAGGTCTCAACAACACGATTTGATATGACAGACGCCTCAGTGTAGGTCTCCGGAAATTTTGATTACCTGGGGTTCTTTAACGGCCACCGAAGAATTATGTCGTACATTCATCTCGAACTCAAATTTACGGCGACGAAAAAGCCCGGCGCCGTTCACCGCTAACTGCTTGCTGCATCGTTCTAAAAACGCTCCCTTCATCAATGAATTCACAATGAGCTCACATGGCCCAAGCAATAAGAAGGAGCGCCATGGTGCTCTTCTTACTGCGTGCGCCTGTGAACAAGATATCTGTGAGAATTTATTCTGGGTAACACTCCTTTATTCGCAGGTCTTAAATGGGCGAATTTTTGCTCCTACGCTGGCAACATTGAAAAAGAGGCATGTTTAATGCGGAGTTTGTCGTGCCCTATCGGTCAGTGCCACAAAACTCGGACACCTGCTTTTAGATATTTATTGTCACGTGGTCGTGGGGACGAAGGACGCTGCAAAGCTGACGGCGTTGTCAGTCGAGCTGTTTATTGGGCGAATCTGCAAACCCAGCAAAACAAAGCTAATGACTCTGCAAGAGGATAGCGGCGTGAAGTTTTCGGTCTACCGCAAAAACTGACCAGCGGTGAAATGTCTTGGCTTTTATACAGGCACAGCAGCGTGTTCTAGTATTCACTCAGTTCCCGACTTTCGAAGAGATGCTCCTTGTTCTCCCTTCTTTGTAATCCCTGGCTTCCTCGAGTAGTTCGCATTTTCACTGCCGAGGAAGGGGCTGCTCACCCAACACAGCGGACTCGCTCGTTAGGCCTGTTGTGGCATCTGACGCGAAACCGCACCGATCCGCCTCGAGCAACGATGTAGAATGGCACCAGGAAGAAGCCAATCTCGTTAAAACACAGACAGGAGACGAGTTCCTACGCACTGGCTGGATTCTTTTGGCCTCGACCTTTGTGCAGCACCGTGCGTAATGGCCGTCGCTTTCATTCCTTCGCTTTGGTGTTTCTCTTCGGCACCGCAACCTCGTCTTTCGATCTTGACTTCCGGGAGATCTCAGAAGGCACGCTAGTGGGGGAAAAAGCAGTTGACCCCTGCTGATCGTCCTGGCAGGCCGATTTGGCCGCTCGGGCACGCTCTGCTCTTACGTTCGCTGGATGTGCTTCGCAGGAGCTTGACATGGTACGCAGGCACGTCGGCGCACTCCCACTCGCGGCGCGACCGTGCAACGACGCTGGCTTATACTGGCGGAGCGTTGCTGCCTGTTTTTATGAGGTATTCGTAAGAGCCTGCTGTGTGAAAGCGAGCGCTGGAATGTATTGAAGAACGCTGAGAAAGAACGGATAAACAAAGTAACAAGTACAGGTGCTAGAGTTAAGATAATGGCATTAAAGAAAGCACCGTTGACGAAAAGTACCATTGAGCCGTGGCTGGGCATGGAACCTTTTCTCATTATGCGAACGAAAATCTTGTGGGTAGCATTTCCAGTTGTTCAAGTACGCCTTGGCGACGCCCTACTAGAAGCAAACCTCAGCTTGATATTTAAAAGACCTGGCACATCTTTGCAAAAGTAAATTCTATTGTTCACACTACTACATCATTCATAAGTCCCCCGTCGTGGTCTATTATAATTCTGCTTGTCGGTTGATCCGAATGGTGCGGTGATAATCCCGGCTGCAGTCGCCGCATTTTCGATGGAGGCGATACTTCTAGATGGCCGTGTGCTGTGCGGTGTCAGTGAACACTAAAGAACCCCGTGTAGCGAAAAATTCCTCAACCCTTCACTACTTGCCTTTCTGTATTTCTTATTTTTAACTGTTTCCCCCTCTTTTATGGACGCTGAGTCGTGTTCCAGAGAATGGTTGTAGAAAATAGCGTATTTCATTAACTGAGTCGCAATTATTAAGCCTAACCTTTTTTGTCTAAAGTGACATGTTAGGAAAATTGACGCGATAAACTAAATATTGTAACTACATTTTCGCGTTAGATTTCAAAGAACTTCATTCCTTATTTAATTATTTCATTGAGTCGTTCTGTCTCTTATCATTCAATCCTTTATTTAAGGCAACATGAAACCAGCATGGGGCGCTTTTCCAAGATGAAGAGAAAAAAAAATGAACGACGTCATGGATACGATAAACACGCTATATAAGGTTCTATTAAGGTTCCAGCTATGTGCAGCTATTAAGGATGAGCATTGCCGGCGCGGATGCTTGTGCAACGGCTGCGTCTTTTTCAATGGAGTGTATAGTCACCCGTCTATCTCGAGTAATTATGTGCGTAGGTGCAAAGGTCGAAGCACTTTCTAGGGCACTTATGCGCTTATGCTGCTGCACGACTATTTCTGCAGAGCAGCAATGAAGTGTCAAGGAGCATGTCAACAGAGTCAGTGTCTCGAGAGGTTTTGGGCACGGTTTGCGCTAGTGAAACGTTTTTCTAGTAACTGGCAGGCTGCCTTTGTAGTCAGCAATAAAGCGAGATAGATCCCAATGGAAGCGCTCACGATTGCTCCCTTTTGCCCACTGGTCTCAGGCTTTGCAGCTTGTTTTGTTTCTGCACAGCATCGATTAGAAACACTGAACAAACCGACCGCAATTTTGTTACTTCCTTGGCCGGGTGGTCAGCCGAAAAAACGAGTTTCTTAATAGGTTTCTTGAAGCCCTCTCCTGTTGTGACACTGTTTTTATCTTTCCGAGCGATGTTTTTGTTATATTTATGCACGTTGATTGTTTCAACACCATCTGCACTTCTCGCGCAGTTTTCCCGGCAGAAGTCTGACTTCGGATAACTTGTCTCTACTCGAGGCTTCTGGTTTGCTTGTAATGCCCGAGACAGAAGAGTTCCTCGACAAACAGGAGTTTTGGATGGGTCGAAATTGTCAAAAAGAGGCGCACCGACAGCATTGTAGCCCAAGAAGACGTTCGTTTTTGGAGTTATGGCTGTGGCTATACTAATTTTAGTCGTACATTTATTTTGTGTAGCCAGCAGGAATCTTCAGAGCTATTCTTAGCATTCTGCGTATGAAGTGTCAAAAGTCATGTCGAATATTTTGTCATAAGGAAAAGGAGACCATATGATAGTTGCTTTGGACTTAGGACGTATTTGTTTTTGGTGACGTATTCCAGGTATTATTAGGTCGTGAAAATTGGTGGTACTAGTATATGGTGCATCTGCAGTAATACCAATGCAGCACATTCTCAAGGCATTTCGAGCGCAGCTCCGAAAGAAACCGAACAGTTTGCATTCTAAAATGCGGCAAAGCAATGTAAAAGAAGCTTGCATACTCATGCTTGACGTGGTGTGCTATGGAAGGCTTCCTTTTGCAAAGCGTGTTTTAGTATCAACCATATATTGCAGCATAAATAGGGCGCAGATGGAAAAACAAACGAAAGGTGATGACGACACCAGCAGTTTGCACTCGCGCTTGCTCCTCTTGGATAGCTCGTCGCTTCAGCTGTGCTGACTATGCAATGAACACCTGGCGGCCTCAACGCTAAACGGGTACGATCAATCTAAATTTTCTGTGACAAAAAGCATGAAGTAAAACATAGTGAGTAATGTCTGTGAACCCTTTCCGGAGATAGATGCCCGGAATCAGAATCCCAGCCTGAAACACACATGAGTAGAATTTTCCTTTGGCAAACAAATGCACTGTTGATGCGTTTTTTATGATCGGGCATTCTAGGAATGCATACCGGAAAATAATGTGAAATCCAATCGCAAAAGTAAGCCTCACTATAATACCGTAATCGGAGAAAATCGTCTGATTTTCTAAGTTCCACTACAGCAGATGAAGGCTCCATTGGACGCATTATCTGTCGGTTTCTTTCTTCGATTCACGATCATTGGGTGAGGCTTACAACTTCAGTTTTGCTCGGGTGGTAGCCGTGTTTTCTGCTGTGGGAATGCGCGAGCATTATGAATCGTGGAGGGGTCGCCAGTTTGTTCGCTTTATCTTAGTATTGCTCGAGTGAAGGCAATGCATACGAAAAAATTACAAAAACTACATGTCGTTATTTTGAAAGGGCCACGCGTTAGCACAAGAGCCTCTTTATTATTTTTTCTTTTTGACTTGGGTATGCTTCACTCTCGCCTCCTCCTGACATCCTTCCTATGCTACACTATACAGGGCTATGCTATGCTGGCAAACCGTACTGGAATGCCGGAACGACAGAGTCTCGCAGAAGAAAGCCACGAAGGCTGTGCTCAAGTTTTTGCGCGCAACTGGCCTCTTGAACCGTCTCTGACACATGCCGTGCTTGTGTGTGTGCGCGATGCGACCTCTCTCTTTCTCCCTTTATTCGTTCCTTCCATCCCTTTCTCTCTCCCTTCACCCCTTCCCCAGTGCAGGGTAGCAAAGTGGATATTTTCCGTCCGGTTAACCTCCCTACCTTCCGCCCATCATCTCTCTCTCTATGCTATCCTTTACTCTCTCCGCATCCCCCCAGCATGAACTTCCCTTTCCCACACTCTTGCTGTACTTACAGAGCCCTGATATGCTATGAAACGCCTCCGTCTTTTATGTGATGGTGGTTTGAGGTCACAAGAGCAATAGAATTGCGACTGCAAATGCCGTGCAATTCCAAACAGCTCCGCTGTTTTAAAGTGAGCGGTCATACTTAAACATTTAGAGATGAGACATCGTTCCTTTTCCCCAACTCGCTCCTTTCCTGCGAGTGCTTGCAGTTTTTACGTCACAGTCCGTGTGCACCTGCCTACACAAATTGCCGTATTTCTGCTTAAAGCATTAGCAACGTGGGAGCGTCCATTCCCCATTCCACAGTTTTAAAGTCGAACTTACAAGGAAGCTCACGCGTATTTCCCAGGAAAAAGGCTTCCTGGTCGACGGCAGATTGATCCTATTCCAGCATTTGGGGTTCAAAACCTAGAACAATACCCCTACTTTGCGTTGACTAGCTTTCCTCTATATTGCCCTACTTTCCTATTACCAAATCAAAGAAAGGAAGGAAGGAAGAAATGATAATTGTTGTGGTTCTTGCATGACAAAACCACGATATGATTTTGCGGCATGGCGTATCAAAGGGCTCCGGAAATTCGGATCGTCTGCTGTTTTTCAGCGTCCACCGACATCGCACACTACATAGAGCTTTACCATTACCGCCTCCATGGAAAAAGCAGCCGCAGTGCCCTGGATCTAGCACAGCTCCTTCTGGTAAGCAGAAAAGAAAGAAAGAGAGAAAGAAGATGAAGGAAAGGGTGGTGTAAGTTACCTCGCTTCTTAGTCCCAGCGGGGGTTATGTATAAAGCCGGGTTGGGTTAGGTTGTGCGTGATTGTCGGTGCATTTGCACAAGTTCGCCACCATGCTTGAAATGCATGCAATCCGTAAGTTGAGCGAGTACGAAATAAAGTGCCAGCGAACTAGCCCTCGGTGACGCATAATTTACAGGAAAATAAGAATGAAGGAGCCACTGGTACGTATCGCTGCTGCTGCTTAATTTTTCGAAGGTTGCATCGAGTGTGATGCCTGTGCGCAGAGCTCTGTGACTTCTAAGTCATTTCTTATTCGACGTGCTTGAATAAGGAATATGCATTCTGGCAGCCTTTCCTCGAGACTTCGAAAGATATCCTGTTCTTATCAAGCACCCACTTTCGAAAGAGAACACATATCACGGGAACGAAAGCAATGCATTTTTTTCCCGTGCGACAAGAAACCTTCTATTCATCTGGGCCAGGAAATATGACGTGGTTGCTGAAGCCCAGAAAGTTTCCAAATTTCGCTTGCAGACATACGTACAACAGAAGAGAAAGGAAGAACAGAAACGGAGCTTGTTTTGGTCTATTTTTGTTTTCTGGAAACTGTGTGCGCATACCTCACTCCTTTTTTTTTTAGGACGAAACCGTGCCGTGCAATCCAACACTGGTTCCTGCGAAGCTTGCGAAAGCGACACATAAAGCAGGAGGAGAACCTCAGCAGCGGTGCTTACACTGAAAGGAAAAGAACGAGCGAAAGTCACGCATAGCGCGTTTATGCTCTTCTGAAAATGTATGAAAGAAGCTCTCCATCCGTCACCTGGAATTCCTGTTCTCTCACTTGTCTTCTCCGGCATTGCAGTTCTCGAGGCATGGCCGTGCCATGGCATTTTGCTCAGCTGCCCATGCGTGACAGTAGTATATTGTAGTCTAAATGCTGTTCAGCAACAAACAATATTTAATATGTGCACGTCGATGATGTGCTAAGTCAATTCCAATCTTCAACTCTTGTGACCCTGGAGTGGTAGTTAAAGCTTCGCGTGAACACACACTCGGAGGACGGATGAGAACTGATGCAAATGAATCCATGAAGACAGCACCTGCGTTCTTTCTTCGAGCAGGGTTGCCAACAACCATTCAAGAACATGCATTTCTTATGTTTCTAACACCCCTTCAACCTTCAACATCGCCGGCCAATGATGTATTCCGACTTATCAAATCAAACATTGATCCTGCAAGAGAGACGATCGGCTCAGTGACGCTCCGTAAGACTACGTATGGCTTAACAGTCTTCACTAATGACGAACAAACACTAATGAACTTTACAAAAGCAATCGAATATAACACCCTGACAAGCACGTCTATTTCAGTTCGGATCCCACAAAAACGAAGACCACGAATTAAACTTACAGGCGTCGACCCGGACGTTGCGGAAATGACACTTGTTCAGTGTCTTAATCAACGCAATGATGGCCTTGATCTGAACCCACAAACGTGCCGGCCAGTTACCTCATACCGTGAACGATCAGGCAATTATACACATGTACTGGAGGTCGACCACTCTGCCTATCGACAACTCTTAGCCCGTGGGCGGGGAATGCTTGGATGGACCATGGTGCACGTCAGTGAAGATCTACACATCCCACTCTTCACGTACTGCGCCTCCTACGGACACACAAAGAGGACCTGCCCCTTATCCGGCCAGCAAGACAAACTTGTCTGTACGAAGTGCGCTGCAAATCATCCTGCGGAGCAGTGTGCGGTGCGGGAGGGGGATCCGGCGGCGCAGTGCAGTGAGTGCGTCAGGCAATCTAGACCAAACAACCATCCTGTGGGTGATCATACGTGCCCCGTACTGCAGGAAAGGGTTGCCCGCCTAAGGGCGAGAACTGACTATGGATAGCATAGAAGTGCCAGCATGGTTGGGGGGGCGCAGCGACTCACACAGCACGTTACAATACAAGTTACGCAGTCTGAAGCACAGCTTCTCAATTACAATTTCATTATTCAATTTCAAAGTACCTTTTAGTGAGTCACTGCGCCCCTCCTCTGGTCGCGAGCACAATGCAAAGTGTCCTGACTCCGTGGCTTACTGTGCCTGTATTCCACCTTCCATGTCACTTAGTACATGTTGCTGTTTACGTCAAATCCAAACGTATCCACAATCTCACGTACTTCATACTACACAGAATGCAACACTCACAGGCAACACCTCACCTACATTACACATGACAACAAATGGCTAACAACCAACCCCTAAATTTTATTCAGGCGAATCTCGACCACACCTCCGCAGCAACCAAAATACTCATCGAAACCATGTGTCACGACAATTACAATTTTGCATTTGTGAGCGATCCTCATCTACGCGCAGGCACGGTACAAGGCATACCGCACACAATTAAAAAATTCCACGCCCCTCTAAATCCTCGTGTAATGATTTTAGCACAATTAAGAACATATGATTACTTCCCCTTCACCTATCAGAACACATTGTGATGTTAAAGTGTCAAAGCCGTCACCATTCATTTACATTAATGGCGATTTACCTGCCTCCTCACAGACCCGCAGACCCCTTTCTCGGCGAACTACAAACCTGTATATCCCGCTGCACAGACGCTCAGTACGTAATTTCCGGTGACTTTAATGCGAAACACCCTCTTTGGGGACCTGGCCCGTCAGACTTTAGAGGGTCACAGGTTCTTAATTTCTCAATCGCCAATAATCTGACTATATTAAACGGCCCTTCATCTTCCCCAACGTTTCAGACAGCCTACGCAGAAACCTGGATAGACATTACTTTAGCATCACAAGCACTAACATCCGCAGGTTACTCATGAACGGTATTAGATAAGCCAACTCTTTCCGATCACAATTACATCTCATTCTCTTTCACTAACATTCTGTCGCTACAACCAAAACGTTTAACGAATTACGCTCCACTGCAAATATTGCGCGAACTTAAAGACATGCCCTGGTTTCAAAAAGTGACACATTGTCACATCGCTTGCCCAGACACATTAGACAGAATCATCACACAATTGCGAACCATATGCGAACGCTTAGAAAACCGCTACTCTCGGAACCCCAAAGCAAATGTATCATCAGGTAAGGGCTGGTGGTCCCCTGACTTAGGTATTGAAAGGAAGCGTGTCCGTGCTTTACGACGCCGTAAACAACGCGCTAAAGTGCCCTCTCTACGCGACTATTATCAAAAAGAATATGCCTCTGCGTTCCAACAATATAAATCGAACATTTCTAAAGCTAAAGACTTATTTGACAAGGACATTTACACATCCGCTTCTAAGAAACATCTTTTCGGAGACCATTTTAAACTGCATTTTGAAAAACAACACACAGCAACGAACTTACCATCATTAAAATACCCTAGCGGTACAATGACGACTTCCGTCAACGAATCATCTCACCTTCTACTAGACACACTAATTGCCGAAGATAGCCCCCTAACTGACACCCCGATTCATTAGCAGATGCGCGAAATTCACAAGTCCGAGTACCCCTGGAAAATTTTAGATCTTCCTTTCTCTGAGGACGAAATCGAACATGCTGTAATGTTAATTAACACACAGTGGGCACCAGGATTGGATAATTTAACCGAAATATTTGTAAGTCAACTTTATCAGTTACATCCACAGTTCTTTTATTTTGTCTTCAATACAGCCCTCAGAATAGGGCATTTCCCTACACCATGGCGTAACAGTAAAATCACTCTCATCCTCAAACCTGGAAGGCCCCCTCAGGATCCAAAATCATACCGACCTATTGTAATGAATTCGATATTCGGTAAAGTGCTGGAACGACTACTAAATTCCCGTTTATACTATTTCCTCCATACCAACCACCTCATCCATGAAAATCAGTTCGGCTTCACCAAGACACGCAGCGCAGCACTAGCTCTTTATCAATTACGACAATACCTAGAGTACTATAAATCCCGCAAACAACCAGTCATCCTCATCTCTTTGGATTTTGTCGGGGCCTTTGATAGTGTATGGCATATAGCTCTGCTTAACTTCTTTAGAAAACACCGATGCCCGAAAAACCTGTACCTTTTACTGCAGTCGTTTCTCACAAACCGCACCATCACATTCCCATTCAACACCGGCAGAGAAACAGCATCTCCATCGGTGGGTAGCCCACAGGGCTCCCCCATCAGTCCCCTCCTTTGGAATGTTATCATACATTCCCTCCTAGACATAAACCTACCCCATAACACACACATACAAGCCTATGCAGACGACACCATCATATTACTTCCTGGAACCTCCCAATTGGACTTTAAAAACAACGTCACCCGCGTTTTACACCCTGTAGAGGAATGGGCAAAGCTACAAAAGGTAACTATCAGTTCAGAAAAATCTCACTACACGTTCTTCAACAACGGACACAAAGGCACATCAAGGCGCCGTCCCTCCGTTAGGTTAAACGGTGCCTTTCTAAAACACAAATCATCAGTTAAGCTCCTTGGCGTTGTGTTTGATACAACAACTAATTTTCATTCCCACATCGAATATCTGAAAACTAAAGCCGAAATATTCACTGCACGATTCCTCGCATTTCTGCGTTCCCAACATAATCTAAACAGCATGCTCATTCGCCGGCTATACAGACAGGTCCTACTTCCCTCACTCACTTATGCATCGCCAGCGTTGTGGCCTTCCCACCCTACACGCTTCCTAAGAGACCGCGTATTATCACTTCAACGATCAGTCTTAATATCTATCACAGGATCGTTTCATACAACCAGAACGTCAGCATTACAAATAATCGCTAACGCTCCGCCCTTAGATTTAGAACTCACCCGCCTAGCAGCAGAATTTTCTCTCTTTACACAAAAAATAGTCACGCCTTACGGCACACGTACACTAAATCCCGACCACATCCAGCGCGACATTGCACCCTGTCTTTATCACCCCAGCCTAAAACACAGATTTTCCTTTACTGAATTTGACCCCTCCCAGCACGACGACGCCTTCCGCCTACCCGTCCTGCACGCATATACGGACGGTTTCGTTACCTCCATTTCTGCCGGCTCAGCATACATAATACTGGATAACCAAACTCGAATTTTGAAGGCCGAAAAATATAAAATAACGCATGCATCTGGCGCCTACACAACCGAACTTATGGCTGTCACCGAATGCCTACAGTACATCAGCACGCTACACACTCAACCCCCTTTTCACCTGTACACAGATTGCCTTTCTTTACTACGTAAACTTGCAAGCCTTAACGATAATGACGACAGGGTGATAGCCATCAAAAACATTCTTTATCAGTTTCAAACACAAGGCATCTTTTTCCGGTTATTTCACGTCCCTGGTCATAAAGGCATATTAGGAAACGAATTGGCAGACAGACTAGCAACTTCAGCAATGCGTTTTGGGTCTGAGAGGATGGCTACATATTCAATCCGCACCGTTCGGTCCGAATTATACAAAATTATGGTTTCTCATTGGCACGCATATTGGCAAACAGAAGGGCCGAACACGTCGTTATTTCACTGGATAAATAGCGTCTACAAAATTCCAAAATGGTTTCCACCTATTCGGAAGTTAACTCAGCTAATGACTGGTCACGGCCATTTCCAATATTACCTCAAGCGATTTAATATAACCATGTCTGACCGGTGTGCATGCACAAAAATATGCGTAGCCGGTCTGCATTACTTCAACGATTGCCCACGAACGCAACACGTCACTCAACACTTACGAAGCCGCACAGATCCAACAATATCACACGCACACTTCCCAAGATATCTACTAGAAAAAAAAAACGCGTGCATACTTAATTCAGTAGTTAACATAATGCGTGAATCGGTGGTTGTCATACCAACCCCCACTCACTATGCAGACATTTCTGAGACATAACCGGATACCTCATCGAATCTTCCCAACCACACGTCTACCGCTCGCATACATTTTCCTTACAACAACCCATCCGATACTGCATGCTCAACGTTATTGTTCCAATTACGCCAAAAAAAAAAGGCGAGGTTACCTCGGAAGCTATGACGTGAGCATCAACTTTTCAACCCACATAGACCCATTGTTCATGTCATCCTATTGATATGACAAAACCCGCCTATGTATCTGCGCAGACCTTTTCTCATCGCAGGTTTCACCTCCTCTTTGCTCAAAGTTTCAACCGAATGCTTCCGCCTCAATCTCCAGATCATGCCTACAGGTCCGCCATGCAAGGCTGAGGCGCTTGGCTCGAGTTGTGGCATCCACTACGTCGCCGGTCACGGAACTTTAAACCACACCTACCAGTGCACTCCAGCTTTCCCTTTGTTACAAGGACGCTCTTGCTGCTGGAAGCTCTCACTGCTACGTTCTACTTGGCACTAACATTACCACGGTCTTCATCTCCGGCCTTTATTATAGAAGGAAAAGCCCTGCAGGCCTTGCTTCCGAATACATACATTTTTTTTTCAATTGGCTTTTCCACAAAATTTTCTTTTTGGGAACACTTCCCCTTACTTCTTTATGGTGCGATTGGCTTTAAGCCCGATATACCTTCTGGTGGCGCGGGCTACCCCCACTTTATTTTAATTTTTTTTCCATACCAGGGGGACAAATTTAACACACACACACACACACACACACACACACACACACACACACACACACACAACCAAACTGCAGTGAAAGTGTTTGTCGAGAACTATCTGTGAGCATCATGCTGCATAAATGTGTTGAGAAATGTAGCGGTAATTCCAAGTAGAATTAGCGGCTATCGTGAGAATATGAGAAGCTAATATGAGAAGGCTAATACGAGAAGCAGAACTGACCATGGCTTGGAGCGGCAAGTTGTTTGCTTAAAAAAGGGGAAAAAATGAAACAGGGTAATTTTTTGTGTGCGCCTAAATCAGAATTTAAATTCAGTCAAGAAATTAACTGGCCTTCTTTTGAAACTCACCACAGTAGCCAGTGTCTCCTCTATACACTCAGTGACTCGCAGAACCGTACGCCAATAATAAGCAGCCGCGGTTGATGAGTATAGCGTGCCGGCGCGTCGCAATGAACTGTCGCTCAGCGGACGCTTGTTCGCACTGGTCGCACCTCCCGCGTAATCGATTTCGGAGCATTGAAGTGCCAACATATATGGGCTTTATGATTTGTACATTTTTTAAGAACCGTGCAATGAAAGTGTGAATATTGCTGTCATGCGATATCATCAAGCAGTGTGAGTGGCTCGCCTTGCTTTCAATAAGATGCGTGTTTTCGTTGCTGTTCAATGAGCGCACGAAAAATCTCAGCTTTGTTATGGCCGCTGTTTGGTAGAAGCCTTGAGTCACTTTGTACAGACAGTCAGACAAACAGTGAAATTTAGTGACATTGAGCGGAGGCACCTTTTTTTGCGAAATACCTGTCACATTAGTAACATTAGTTGCAGGTAAAGCCTCGTTCGGAAGAAGTAGGTCGCCGTGCAAAAATCACGTGTAGCTCGAGGTGCGGAGGACGGGGAGACTAGAGAGCTGCGAAGGGCTTAAGTAATCCACTTCGACCTTGGCTGCAATTGAGGTTTAGTGCAAAAAGCTGTACAGGTTTCGCAGTTGAATTGTTGAGTATTCAGCACGTAACTTAGTAGTTGTGGTTCGGCTTAGGAAAGGATGCTATTTTTGCGGCCAATGAAAAAGCGCGTTTCAGTGAACGTGGGGAGATGACAAGGGAACGAAAGACTATGAAGGAGAGAAAAGCCATAGTGGATGGTTCGGGATATTTTGACTAGGCCTTTCTAACGTCCTTTCACAAGGCACAATACACGTCCTCTGGCATTTTCGCCTCCATCTAAAGTGGGACCACTGTGGCCTGGATCGAACGCTGTATTCACTGCGCACTGTATTACCAGCATGACGGGAGCGGAACTAGAACCAGGAGCGTGCTAGTCGTTGTCCACAGAAGTTTATTAAAACTTGTGACAACGGGAGCAGTTAACCTAGTGGTATCTCTGGAATCGGCGCAGTAGGCTTTCCCGTAGGCTCGCTGTAAGCAATGTTCGATGTAAATATACACTATGCACCAGATGCCACATGTCGGACGATTGCAAGGTAAAGTCGAGCCAACTTTAATTTAGGTTGTTCAGTCAGTAGCACAGGTATGTATGAATCACGGACCCGCCGCATATGCCACGTGCCATGGGTAAAGAGACAAGCTCCAAAGACGATAAAGTAGCTCACAGGAACGGTCCAAAGGGCACATGGCACGTTCGCCAGTTGTTGCTGGACCAACAACAACAACATGGCATGTGCGAGAGGTGGAAAGGGGATGGTGTGCGTACGACGGAAAGTATTGGGATGGTACGCGCCATACCCGGCCAGATCATTGGTGGAAGGAGAGCTCGAGAAACGCGACCGAAGTGTGAGAGGAGAGGAAGGTAAGTTGGAACGTGAGCTGTCGGAAGTTCGGCTGACTGGCCGATGCGCGCTGAAGCTGATGGCTCGAACAGGCGCGGACGGCGTTGACCCAACTCGGTACAGGTACTTCAGCGCTGTAGGCAAACGTGGCAAGTTCAGAGGAGCTGGCAACAATCATTCATCTGGAGATGGCTGGCAGTCACGAGACTGTCCTTCAGACGACGCTGCTGCGGTGAACCGCGGTGACGCGTCATTGGCACAAAGGTGTCAAGACGAGTCATGGCTTGATCATGACTCCAAGACAACGAGGCAACATCTTACGTGTGTGTACATTTGAGAAACGCTTTAAATGTTTTATGTCCCAGCACGTAGTGGACATGGTGTTTAAATGGAAATTGTGCTATGACGATAAACGGAAGAATACCTTTGTTTTGCATATAAACCATAGTTTTGTTTTGTAAAGCAAACTTTAGTCATTAATGAAAAGTGTGTGGTGAAAGCGCCCTACAGCATTTTGTAACATTTTTCACTGAAGATTGTAAAGGTGCTGTTTCAATGTGCCAGATTCAATCCCATGGGGGAGTGCTTCCCCTGTATTACAGGCGGAATGCTGTACTCCATGACAGGGCGCTCGATCACTCTAATGGAGTTTGCTCTGTGAAGCAAAATTTTTCACTGACCAATAAATATTATGGGTGAAATAACACTCCACCATTTTCAAATGCGCCATTTTCTTTCTTAAATCCTAGAGAAGAAGAATTTTTCGAAAAGTGTACTTGAACTTGCTGTGTAAGGAGCAAACTGTGAGATATATTGGGAAAACGTGAGCTTTCCCAAAAGAAGTAAGGAAACGGGTTCACACACCCTTAAAAAACGCGCTTATGCTGTTGACAGTCCTTCAACTTTTCTTAAGAGAGTGGTGAAGTCTTTTCTCAATGTGGTGGTTTTACTCTCACGCAGGATTGCTTTTACTCTATTGCAGAGGGAGTACCACACTCAATAAGAAGGGGTCAGAGCACTTTTTCCCTAGAGCGGGTCTTTTCGCTCTTCAACAACGAGTGACATACGGTTCAGGTGATTATTCTCCAAAAGTTCATTTTAGACACTGCATTAGTTTTACGAAAAGTATGTAGTTAATGGCCTCAGCATTTTTACTCTCACACGTTCAACAGAATAATTCATAGACTCCTTTCAAATGAGAACAAGCCATGCCGGCGAAGTCTACGGCGCTATATCTTATTTAAAAATTCTTTTGTAACCTTGCGAATGAAGACTGACATAGACAGTAAACGTTAACTAACATTCAAACACGTCTCCCAAACCGAGAAATGCGGCTATGCATCGTGCGCGACTGTGGTGTTGTTAATCATGATGTACATGACGACTTGTTATTCGTATCACAACCTGCCACCTCCGTTAACCTTGCATTCGTACTCTATCATGCCTGTACCAAGCCAATGAGACAACCTTGTTCAATGTCTTCTGTGTTTCGTACCATTATAGCTCACGGCTACTCCAGCCAGTTATCGGGTATGATTGCAAATGTAAGGCTTTCATGTCATTACATGTTTCGAGTGTCTTTAAAGGCAATAAATCCACACGTGACAATACACTCATGATCTCCGTGTATGACATTTGGAAGGTATTGCTGCTGTTCAGGGTGAGAAGCACCCCGGCATTACCGAACGGCTTCACTTTAGCAATGTACACAGCTGCACAGAACCGCCAGACAGCGCCTCAAAACGCACTGAAGGTAATCGACATGCCTGATTGTTCCCGAAATAACGCCAACGCTTCATCGCAGTTCTGGCGAACTCGTGCTGTACAAAACGGGGAAACGTGGAAAGCTCCGACACGTAGAAGGTATCTCCAATCGACAAGTGGTAAATGCGAACTTCGAACTTCCACCGTATTTTAAAGCGGTCGTTAATTTTTCGTACGCTGACACATAAAAGGGGCGCGAATAAGAAACTGAGGACGGAAAAGAAAACGACCATGACAACTTGTTGGAATGAAGTCTGCAGTCTGAGCAAGAACACCTGCTCCATGTTGAGTAGTAAAGTTCACCATTGGTGGCACTGACACCTCGGTGCTGTTACGAACATTGTGTCATTTTATTCACAGCACCCAAACATCCATTTGCAGTACAAGCTACATTTCATTTATTTCATTCTCTGCTTTTTCCGTGTGGATCATACCCGAAAATCGACTGTGGTGTCGAGGTCAGCAATGAATATGAAAATGGGGGCCCAGTTTTAGAGGCTCTGTGTCAATTTCGATTACTTGTCAAAAGCCGTCAACTGGACCGTAAAGCTGACTGGTAGTGTTGACATCTGCGAACTGCCATATTTCTCTTTATAGCATTCATTACGGCGTGCTTCAATTCTCTTATTGTGGCATATAAAAAAAACCAGCCCTTGCTCAGAATCTGCTTGTCCAATCACCTGTACGTACTACCTTGTGTAAAGATATTTCCCATTTCTTCGCTTTAATATTTCCATGAACGAATTGAACATATCCGTTTTGTGTAAGAGCTTTCTGTAACAATTCTTCCTCTTTTTTTAGTATCTCCCTACCATTATGAACAAATAATACATTTGTGCTTCTTTATGCAAGAGTGTTTAACCGCTGTATGAACAATAGTGCGCATGTAACTTTCAATATTCCTTCAGTAAAGACCTCTCCCTTTCACATTATAAGTAATGCATGATGATACTTTCGGGGAAAGTTAAATATGAATAAAAATCATCGATCATAGCATGTCTTCCTTCACTCATCTTTTCATCACCCAGAACATGTAGTGGCATGTCAGGCTCATTGCTGGGCAAATATCTCCAGAACTTCAATAAAGGTATTCTCTCTTTCTCGTTCATGAAATTTATATTGCATGCTTTTTTTATTTCGTAGCCTGTGTGAAGTACAATGTAAACCATAGTTAATTTTCATTTATTTTCGAAATTCATCTGCAAACAAGTTCTCATTTATGGCGCTTGCAATTTTTGTTAAAGTTCGATTTAATTTTCTGTATTAACGAAACGTCAACAAATACAAATTATTTTTTATAATTTATTCGTGCGTTCAAGTACCCCATTAGTACGAAAGGCTTCTTCCGAGCTTTTTTATCTATAATGCACCACACAGTCGCTTCAGTAGGCACAGAGAGACAAAGAACTTTATTGAATCCCGAGGAGCTACTATAAGAAATCCTCACATTTTTACGTTTTTAATGCTTTTGTTTACTTACGAGAACTGGAAGTGCTGCGCAAGAAACAAGATTGTACTCACGCCGCTGAAGACACTTCGTGCCAAAACTAGTAATGACTGCGCAGTTATGTTAGCCGGGCCCGGAAATACTTCTCGAACATAGTTAGGAAACGGTGCGCCGATCAATCGTGGAGCCAAATATGAGCCAAATAATACTGCAGTGCACGCGCCGCAGTATGTTGAATTTGGTTTCAGATGCAGCTGGAAAATGACACCACCTCTTACACCAAATGACGCAACAAGGAGCATCCACTACGTCGCTTGACCCTTTTTTTTTGCGTTCTGAATCAAAGGTACATGAATATATCTTAATACCTGCACTGAAAACGAATGAACAAAGTATTGGTGCAGATAGTTCGGTATTTCCTCGATTTGTTTCTCAAGTGACGAAGTCATGGCATCTTGAGAGGTCGCTTTTTGAAGAGCAGGTGTTGTCTAAGTGCATTTTGAAACCAAAGGGCTATTTCCCCAATGCGTGCAGTGGAGATATTTCTCTAAGATGTTTCCACAATTGTAAACAATTGAACCAGCTCTGTTTTCTATGTCAGAAAAATTTAGCATGTCCCCATTAATTGAAAGGGCGACTCATTGCACTTCTTCCTTCCACGCTCCCTTCCTGCATTGAGTTATTAACTCGGTCGCTCCGACAACCATTTTATTACTTTTGCGCGTCTCGTCATTATCGAAGTCATTGACGTGCGTACGAATAGCTCCAGCGCCGTTCTATCGAAACAGATATGAAAGAAACCTAAGCTCGGTTGCAAGCTCATCTGTGTGCTATGGGTCCTTAAGCAGGAGTTCCGAATTTCACGTTCGTTCAAACTCCGAAGAAGCTCGTTGCCTAGATGGTTCTGAAATATGTGCGCCACCACTTTATCGCAGAGAACGCAGGAAACATACGTTTCGTTTCCCATGCATTAGCAGGATCATGCATAGTTTATTTTCGTTACATTGTGTTTTGCATAGCGCAAAGAAATATGGAAGATCGGATCATAGGGTTGCTGAAGAGAGCGAGCAGGATAACGTACAACTTAAAATCCTGTGAAAACAGTCGGCCACATGCGCACTGTTCGCTTGTTTTTACCTTCGAGATCGTCTATCATGAAAACAGAGAGTATTTTTGCATTATGCATTTCAAATGCAGCGCCTGGCAGTTGTTATGCGAGGTGGTCGCTGATTTCCCGAGTTCAGGTTAGGCGCAGATTTACATTCGCTCTAACCGACTACAAGTCTTAATTTCCTGGTGCTTTGCAAATGTTGCTAGAGTAGTGAGACCTAAGCAGCATATCTCATATACCAAAAATGTAGAGCGAGATGATCAAGGCAACATCATACCGGAGCTCGAAAGAAACTTCGCTTCCCTCGGACGTCTACTGCTTAAACACACGAATGTGTGGACGGATGAAAGGAAAACGCAGTTAAAGAAAAATCGATTAACCTTCTTTTTCCTAGAAACAATATATTTTATTTACAATTTAATTTCGCGTAATTTCATTCATGAAGATGTTACTTTGTATCTTCTGTTGTTTGCGGGTTGGGGATGCTTCCGGCTGTTTACCAAGCAGGCAGCGAACTTGCATAAATTTCTTTAATGGGACATGTTACGTTCATTAGGTTGAGAAAAGAAAAAGTGGAAACACTGCAAGGATAAATGGATAATGTAATAGGAGCAACACTACCTATTTTAGTGGAGGCAGAAACAAGAATAAGGTTTAACCTGCCAAAAAAATTAAAGGCGAACTCGTTAACGCAAATGTCGTAAATATCGCTAGGACCTAGAGTATTTGCGCGCCTTACGCGATGTTTAGTTTAACTATATGTGAACTTTGGACACACAGTTAGTGAACTGAATGCTACGAGGAATACAAACACTGCTTAGCCGGTGGGCGGGCTCAGACAAATCATATTTAATGTGAGTATGATCCGCACTTTATTTTCTTTTCGTTCTTTTAACTGCAGACTTGCTTAGGAGTCCTCAGCCTCCGTCCCCGATCCTTTGCCTGTCACGCAAAAAGGAAAAAAAGCCGACCCACTCCTGCTCTTGGATCACTGTCCACACAATAGGCCTCAGCCCATTGCTACAATATCAAGATCATGCGAACGGCAATATAGAGAGAAAGAAAGAAAGAAAGAAAAAAAGATGGCCTGTTTCCTCTGTCCGGTTATAGGGAAAGTAAAGAGAGACTCGCCTTGCCCTCGATCGACTGTCTAATACGCCTTATGACAACAGATAATCACAAGAACAAATAAACACAACAAAAACACATAAACACAACATAAATACACCATAAACCTGAGCCAAACACAGGAGAACCCCAGATCTGCTGCCTTAGATTTCACAATCGTGGAACTGGCTTTAGTTCTTTATTGTTTTGCTTGTGTGTGCCCGGATTCCTACGAGATACCGGTATACGCCTTGTTAGTGTAGTTAAGGAATAAACAAAAGACATTCAATACCTTCAGGCAGAAACTCATTATAAAGTACACCGCTGTGACTAGAATAGAAGTAACTGATAAAATTGGGGAAGGAACTTCTCACCAGCACAGACGTAGGCTAAACTACTGGGAGAGTTATTCCACTTTTTCGACGCATGGTCGTTACCACGCATAAACACTCAGAAGAACGTCAGAGTTTGAGCACTCAATCGCTCATTAAAACTAGATATGAACGACCGTCTAGGGAGAACTTTTGAGTGGCACTAGGTTCATAATTAAAAAAAAGATTGCGAAGCGCATTCGGGAGCTCCTCGAAAGCGTCCCTCGCCTAAAGGCCGCCAGAATTTCCATGCTGTTCCAGGATCATGACCTCGTATTGAAAAAAACAAAAACAAAAAAAAAAACTAACTACGCGGCCTAAACTCGCTCCTGGACTAAGCCTCCTGTTTGTGCCTTCATATTTCATCCAGAACGACAGGGCGCCCTGTTTGCACACCGAACACCTCTAAGTTATGGCAGCACCATAGGCGAAGGAAGAATGCGTTGCTTACTTATTCCCTCGAGGAATTCTGCAAGGGATGCGCTATTTCCAAATCGTTCTGAGCCTTTCGGCACACACACGATTTTTCTGCCCCAGATTCGGTGTCATCTTTTGCAACTTACTCAGTCGTGTTGTGTTTTAAAATTCATAAAAAGAAAGTTCCTTTGCTCAAACCCAGAGTGTAGTAATCACACTGCTTGCTTTTATTTCGGGGACGCCGAATTCAAGCGATTTGCTGCGCGTGCACAAAATAAAGTGATTTTCTTTCTTTGTTTTTCATTTTTGCTTTCGGTATTGTGATCCCTTATGGCCAGGTGTGCACTGATAGCAGGCCTGTTGATGCTTAGCTGATCAGTCATCATCCGAGTCTAGATTCTTTAGCGGTTGAGACACACTCATAGACCTGTGTGCGCGAAGGGCTAACTTTGAATCACAGGCCAATTTATAACTCGCACGGATTTGCAATGCAGGCTGCACGCTATCCGCTGCGTAACACAGCTGTCTTCGGCGGAGGAAGGGGCGTCATTGCGACATCCTCCGATAAGCCTCTGAGAGTTCCCTGTACTCCGCAATTATGCATGCACATAACAGAGTAGTGATCGGCGCGGATAATTTATCTGATAATGTGATACGTAACCGAGGCCAGGCTTTTGTCCCGAGCGCACGGAAAGACACACGAGCTGAACCAGTCCGCGGCGGATATACCACTGGTGCATACAACTGTAGAGCGCAATATGCGACACGTCAGCTAAAAGCGACCTTACTAGAGCGTGTTCGGCATGAAAGGCAGCATGTCAGAAAAGCAGCATGCCAAAGTGCATCAAAGAAACCGAAGAAAGCTTTCTACTTCATTTGACGCCTTATAAATGTGTACAGAAACAGCGTATGTTGAAAACATATCGGCGAAAACTGAGCCACGCGCATGTGACAGTATACACCTTCACTAAGAAAGGTTACTATACAACCGTGTAGTTTGGTGAACGAGCGCTTTAGGTAACGGAGAGAAATGTTAAGTTACCCGCATCTGTAGCTGAAGTATAGTTGGTTTAGTATACTGCTCGTTTTAAGCTGAATAAGGAATGATGACAGCACCAGAATCAAGAAGATTCTACAGTACCGTGAGTTGTCTTTCCGTTCATCTTTTCCGGTCTTCGTACTGTCATCATTCGTATGGATATGAATGCCTGGAAGCAGAAGTGAACAGTTACGTGATAGATTTAAATGTCTTTTCGAGCTCTTAGATCGTTTAAACTTATTAAAGCAGTAGTGCGTGCCGTTGTTAAAATCGTGGTAAACCGCGGGAAAGCTATTGTAAGCAAACACTGTCTATAAAACCCATACGTATTCCTATCACAATATAAAGTACGCAGCTTCACTTAACACGTGCATTTCACGTCTCTAAACCGCAATGTACTCGCAACTGCAGTTTCACGCAAACTCGTCCCATTTTGTGGAGGTACACATTTTACACCGCAGCAACGGACCTTGTACTGAGGTAACACGTAAAGATGAGCGGTAGATTTCTTAAACAACAATGACGGAAACGAGTAACAGGATCCTTTTTCTGTGCTCAAGAAGGTTAAACGCTACATTTCCCATTGTTTTAGATGCGGAGCATCTCTTGCTCGCGGGTATGTCACGCGTCCGGCGTCCGCATTCATACTACGAATGCGCGACTCTCCTCTCATTTCCCTCTCCCGAAGAGCTGTTGCAATAAATAAAGCGGGCAGAGAGCGCGCGCGCGCGGCGTCCGTCCGCACTCACACTACGCATGCGCGACTCTCCTCTCCCTTCTATCTCTCCAACAGCTGCTGCAATAAATAAAGCGGGTAGAGAGCGCGCGCGCACTGCGCTTCAGTAGTATTTCCTCCTTCTCCGATGAAAGAAGTTGGTGGTGTTGTGTCATAGAAGCAACAAAACTGCAAACCTGTAAACACCGCCGTTAAATGCACCGCTGAAACTCCCAGCGATGCTCCGCATCACTCCATGGTCCCCTTCGGGGAGATGGTGTAATTTTTTTTCTTGTGTTTTTTGCAAATGTAGCCGCTTATGGCACTCACATTTCACTAAATAACGTTTTTCCCATAAGCGAGACTAGATGTAATATACTACGGATGGTAATGAAAACGCTTGTACTCGGAAGCATGTGACTCCTCCTGTGCATACCCATGCTTATACAACAATAGGTGCGTTGGGCCTGTTAACACAGCTAACCTGTTAAATGAGATGTATTTGTTGGCGAAATTAAGTCACCTTGGCCATATCTATCTATCTATCTATCTATCTATCTATCTATCTATCTATCTATCTATCTATCTATCTATCTATCTATCTATCTATCTATCTACCATTAGGTGTCTCCCCTGCCTCCTGCACCTGGTTTGTACCAAGACTTAGACGGTAGATTATCAGTGTATGATTAACATTTACAGCGATTCGTGTTATGCGATTCACGCAGATCTGTTCTTGTTAAGTGGACTTAGGATCCTCTGCGAATTTAAAATGAACTTACTATGGAGAAGAGCGGAACACGCGGTGTATAAAAATGAGAACGCAAAAGCGAAATATGCGCAGAACAATCAGTACCACCAGATGTATTCCTGTCGCAGACGTGCACGTATTGTACCATAAATAAGATTTAGAGGCTGCACAAACACGCCGTGTTACGCAAGGCCCTCCCGAAGAGCGACACGCCTCTCATTGTCCTGTGACGCAGCATGGCCGTCTTCTGAAAGAAGCATGCTACAGGGGTGGCACGTCACGTGCACATGTTCTCCCTTTGTTTGCAATACTTCTACCCAGCACGTATTCGTTCCCTTCCAATGGATCCTCCTTTGTCACGTATCTCTAGAAACAGCTTTGTTTTTACTTGCTGCTGTTTCTTCGCCTACCTCAGTTGTTTACCGAGGGTGGAACGTGCCTTGTCAGAGTTCCGCGCGTTCAAGTTCTCACTCTTGGAACAGATAAAAAGAAACACTTCGTCGGCAACAAAAACACGAGGATCTGCGATATAAACAACCGCTCGCAATGAAGCGAGCGCACGTCCGGAAAATTTAGGTCAACGGTTACTTTTTTTCGCCGCGTGCACGCAGACGAATGCGTGATTGTAATATTCGGATCAAACGTACTCTCAGCGTGTTGTTCTGCCACCATTTCTCTCGTTGTAATGTAGGAAACTGAGGCCGCTCTGTTTTCATGACCGTGTCGCAGTTGAGAGCGTGGCAGCTCTCGGCATTCCGCTATGCACTAGGCTTAGTGATCTACGTGGCCTTCTCGCTTTTTCTTTTTTGCTTCTTTTGAGCACGAAAAACATGTTCTTGGGGTAGTTTCTCTCCATTTCAGTAGAACGTTGTTGTGATGTAGGATGTCATACAATTAAAAAACAACCGAGTTCAAACACTGTAATCCCATTTTCGCTTATATTTTTATATCATTCAACTTGTACTTGTGTGCTTGAAAAAAGAATCTTTATAGAGAAAGAAACTTAAGAGATGAATGCCGGAAGAAAATAGAGCTTCACCACATTTGTGCACTTTTGTAACATGGTGATGATGATGATGATAACAAGAGGACTAGAGTGAGAAAGAAAACATCAGGCCAGGCAATTACAAGTACACATCCACAGTGCAGCCAAGCCGTGGGCCACCACTTTATAAGGAAGCAACTACAAACTTGTTTAGTGGCCTTTCAAACAGAATAGTCTTTCTTGGCATACTTGAACGCAGAACTTTTGGTCTATCATTCTGTTTGTCTATCTGTCACACGATTCAGCCACCCGGCCGAAGTTGAAGCACTTGCCTAACGCCCAGCCATCTTGAACTGGTGGCTGCATTCATATTTGTGAACATTGCCGATCAAAAAGCAAATATTGCGCACATCTGAGGAGCAACATGAATACGTAAGTATTAGGCGGTGTGTTCCTTTACTAGAAATTGCACAGATACGTAATTCTAAAGACCCTAGTGTTTGTTAGGCTGCGCTAGAAAGGCCACGCTATGCACGAAAAATGACTCTGTCGACGATTTGGTGCTGCCATCTGGCAGTTGCCCAGGGATTATGCGCTAGCTCATGTTTCCCGACTGCGCTGCCAGATGGCGTCCATTTCTAACGTAGAGCAGTATGGCTGGCAGAAGACTATTGTCTTTCGACGATATTTGCAGCGAGTAAGCGGATACGCGGCCAATTTTTTGGGCTGATGTGCTGTGAGGAGTTTCCCATCAGTTTCCTTGAGTGAGAGCCGATCACGACGTCTGCTCAAGGTGCACTAGAGTTTTTGCTTGGGATCTAACCCAAAACCACGACGAATGTTTCATGAATCAAGATGATTTCATAATATGCCAAATAGGACTGGATGAATAATACCCAGAACTATGGCGATCACGCACACAAAAATAAGTTGCCCTAAGTGTTTTTATGCGTTAGTCATCAGAGGAATAAGCTTTGCTTTTTGAGAGATACATACAGATTTTCCTGTAGTTGTGTAACATAAATAGGTGGATATTAAGTTCCCCTATGAAGTTGCTCTACTTTGGTGGCAACAGCAATAAGCGAATCAACTCTATAATGGCAACGAGCGAGCCATAACTGTCAGACCGCTTTCTCATGAATTGAAAACTCCTGTCGCACGTATAGAAGTTATAAAATGACGTAGCATTTCAAAGGCGGATTATTTCGCAATTCGAAATACGCTCGAAGCTCGATCAAGCGCGCAGCACATGAGGCATGCCCAACTGAAATCGCAATCATGGAGTATATGTTTCTAATGGCGTTTTCAGATACCAGTTCCCGATGATCCTGTACGACACCAGCACTACCGTTAAAGAGACATTAACCTAACGATCCGAAGCATTTTATACGGCGAAGCTGCTTATTTTGAACGTTAAGCTGCCGTATGAGCTATTAAAGAGCTCCAGAAAAATATTTCATTTTATATTTTGCTAGTGATTGTTTCTTTTTATTTACCTATAATGGGAGCCCCTCACCAACTTATGCCAAAGCCGCTTTAAGAGTTATCGCCTCCTTCATCAACTTCTCTAATATGGTCACACAAATTTCCTAAAACCAATCATACAAAAGATATGCTTGCTACAACGTTAAAAATTTGCTTATTTTCTTCACTGATGATAATTTCGTGCATATGACTTTTTCACCCACTTGTACTTATGTATGTTAAAAAGTACGTCCTTGCCGGATGTTCTGTTCTTTTTGTATGTTCCGTGTTGCAGTTATTGAAGAGTTTGACGAGAATATGGCATATTCAGGCATTTATCTTTATGTAGAAGGCACACAAAAGAGAAATGCTATTCGCACCTGATTGAGACATTAAGCTGTGGTAGTGAGAAAGCGACCGTTCACTGGTAGAGCAGCCCAGACGTATGAAGGAAAGTGACGAGAGAAAGATATTGGAGGCCGCTCCTTTAATTTGCTCTACTCTATCTCATGAAAGAACATCAGAATCTCGCTATTCTCATGTTACATTGAACGCAGAAAATAGAGACAGCGTCGTCATTGTACCTGCCTGGTGCCGCATGTTACAAGCGAAAAGTGAGTTTCCGAAAGTTTCACAATAAAAAGCATGTCGTAGGGAAGTGTTACTGCTATATATACCGGCTGTAGTTTTCAATAATCATAACGGCCAAAATTGTTATTTATTTTGGGCTAGATACTATGGCTTTTCGTCTATAGTTTGCGTTGTGCGCCGGGCGGTTATCAGGGTGCTGTGTGATAAAATTATAGTATGAACTTCTTGTTTTTACACTTGGCAGGGGCTATTTATTGTACTTTGCATCATGTGCAGATCAAACGGCATAAATGTAACGCTCCCTATCGGATCCTCGCGGAATCAGAGAAAGTGGAGGCTGTGATGGTGACGCCAAGTGCTAAGGAAGTACACAAAGGGCTGCTGGTATTACACTCACACAAAAAAAAAAGAAACAGAAACTGGGTGTTCCGTTAAATATATAACAATTTTCGGAGGTGCAATGTACTTCGCAGTCTTTTCGACACGCCCCGCCCTTACAAAAATGCCTGTTGACATTGAGTAGACCACCTATCGACTTTCTACTGACTGTACCGACAGTCTACAGACATTTACACTGTAGTAACACTCGTTCGTAGAACGTCTAAAGAACTACTACTTACATCTGTATAAAGATTTTTTTAGCTAGAACGTCTAAGGACTTCTGTCTTACTTCTGTATAAAGAATATTCTAACTACACTGTCTAAAGCCTTCCTACTTACTTTTTGTATAAAGAGTACTCTAACTACTCAGTCTAAGGGCTTGCTACTTACTTTTGTATAAACAATTTTTTAGCCATCATATATAAATACTTCCCTCTTAATTCTGTATAAATAACGTTTTAAATACATCGTGAAATGGCTTCGTTCTTACTTCTATATAAAGACTATTTTAAATGCACCGTCAAATTGCTTCAGTCTTATTTTTGTATAAATAATTTAAGCACACCATCAAATTACTTCCTTCCGCTCTTCGCATAAAGAACTTTTCTTTATCTAAAAGTGAGAAGTCGTAGAACGTTTATCCTGTACACTGAGCAATTCTTTGATATTTCCCGCAGGACATGTTGATGATTGCAGCTGCACGTTGCCTGAACACAAAGTACATGTCGCCTACAAGTGCACCAGAGCTAACTTGTTCGCAACGCGTAGTGTAAGCTGCTTTTGCACTTAAAAATAACATGCGAGATTGTAATCAAACTTCCATTAGTCAAGATAACTAGTACAATTGAGAGAGCCCGCAAGCACTGTTCTAGTGGGCACTTCTAACGTCTTTCCAGACTTTCACCTTCACGTAGACTCTCTTTTATCTGCAGTTCAAACTAACAGATTTTGATACGGCCGCCTTGCACAAAGATTCAAGACCAGCACTCACACCAAAAGGGTCCGAGCTGACCCCGAAACGTTCGGTTTTTTGCGTTTCGAGTAAAAAGAAAAAAGAAACGAAGCAGGGGCCTACGCTGGTGTCATCTCGTTTCAACACTAACATTATTTTACTTAACCAGACATATTTGTGGCAGCTGTTAACTTTTAATATGTGCTTTGCTTGCTTGCAAAAAAAGAAAAAAAAAAACAACATAAAAAAACAGCAACAACAGCTCATCTTGCTACCAGCACAGAGCAGTGAATTGCTATCGCACATAAGCTGGCACAATCTCATAATGAGTTAATTGCGCGGCTTTCATATTTCTCTAATTCCCGTAGATTCCCTTTTCGTAACCATCTGCCACATAAAAGCCCTTGTGGATATTATGGTTAAAGCTTTGTGCAGGCTCATTTTTTGCCGATCATTTGCTTTGTGGCTCGCACGCTCATAAAATACACGGCTAGCTACTTTCCTTGTGCGTGCGCGTAAATATGAACATATGCGTGTAGCAGTCAAGTGTGGCAAGCGCGCATGTTTCGAAGATGCCAAATAATTCTGCCTTGTCAAAGAGTTTGACCAGACGGAATTATAGTAATAGGAGCAGTAGCAGTAATACTGCATGTGAAGCAAAAGAAAAAAAAACGCGCATCGAATACTTCACGGATGTCAGTTTTCCTCAGCAATGCTAAAACCAAGGTCCTTCAAAACGACCTTCCAAACCATGCCGAAAGGCACGCCACGCTGGCACATGCTGAGTGCACAAAATTCCTGAACCAGTAGAATTAGTTTGCAAGGAGGAGCAAGTCCGGCAGTCCCCCCCCCCCCCCCCCCCCCCCCCGATGCGGTTCCTCGAATATCCATTGTGCCAAACAAATCTCTACGTCCAGTGTTGGCGCGCAGCGAGGAAAGGGGTGTTGAGAGAGGGAGAACGGCTTGCACGTGCTGTGTCACCAGTCTGACAGTTTTGCGTGGACATGCTGAATGCGCCGTGTGTCGGGGATGCCAGCTGAAGCCGTTGAGTTTTTCGACATGTGTGAGCTCCTGGATATATTCTTCGATATGTCTGAGTGCCTGGATATGAGTGGCCCAAAACTATGTGGTGTTGCCGAAGGGCGAAGCTATTATGATGTGCTTTAGGCAAGAAAACGGACACCCGGTACAAGCCCTCCACTGTTTTACGCCAAGATCACTGCAACCTGCATACAGCAAAGACAAGGCCAAGTGGTAACTACTGCGTCTCGATGGACTTTTGTTATATCTTCTGACCCCGATTGAACTATTTCCAGTCTTGTATGTTCTATTATTGTGGTGCGCTTGAATATTTTCCTTTGCTCACATATTTCTATTTCTTTTCGATCGAAGAGGCTAATGTGGTAAGTTTTTATGCATAATTCCTCGTATAATTCTCCTCGTTGATATACGTTCAGCCTAGCAGTGTGCACGCGTGTACCTCGGAATGCTGATTTATAAGCTTCTATCTGACAGCACATATTGCTTATGATACAGTGCCACGTGTCTGCAGTTGGTAGTAAATTACTACTGGAATGAATTTTCAAGTTAAATGACACTCTTTTTTTATTCCCTTTTTATCAATTAATGAACTTTCTTATAGTTGAAATACTCGTGAACAAATAATAGTTCTATGCGAATGTGTTTGTGAGGCTAAAGCAGATCTGCTTATTTTAATAATTATTTATCTAGCCACCTCGTGTTAGGTAGAGGCTGCTTTACGTTGCCTTTTTTAAAGTTTACTACCTAATGCGCTTGTCTATTGTTCTTACTGCTGTGTACCAATGAAGAATAATAAATTATTCATTTTGCTACTTCTTCTTATGTATTTTGCTTACGCTTGGTTGTAAAACTCGTTCACACATATCGACACAAGCTGTCACGGGGTAACACATGTTGGTAGACCATTCTAAGAATGTGAACAGTGTGTGCATGAACATGCCTCACTAGATATATTAACCAATTGTTAAAAGCGTATACTGACACAAATGTTAGTAGATGATCCACAGAAACTCTACAAACATTTTGGCAGTATGTTCCTAGGGCGTCAAAAGACAAATGTTCATAGGGCACTGGTAGAAAGCAAGCAGACAGCCTATGAACACGCGTCTATGTACTGTTGGTGGCCAATTGTTTCCAGAACGCCAACAAGCAGTCAGTAAAGAAGTACACAGACCTTTGGTAGACATTCTGTTTGTTGTTGGTAGGTTCTAGTAACAGTTGTCTGTACAGCCAAGTTAATGTTTCTAGAAATTTTTGTAAGGGTAGTAACAATTGTCTTTAGATATGTTTCAAGGGTAACAAAAGAAAAATGATTATAGGACGTTAATATTAAGTCAGCAGACACCCTACAAACAGGTGTCTGTTGAAAGTTGGTGGCCAATTGCAGGCAGGGTGTCCACAGGAAGTTGGCAGTGAAGTATGTAGACTGTTGCTAGACAGTCTGTTAGTTGTTGGTATGTTCTAGTAACAATTGTCTGTAGACATTCAATTTAATGCTACTAGAAATTTTTGTAAGGGCGGGTAAGCGTTTGGTTTAGGTTAAGCTCGGGAAAATGGGTACATCAAGATTTTTATCTGTGCCCTCCAGAGTTCTACCGCGTTCATTATTCTGTTGAACGTCCTCCGTTGTCGACCTCGCATAAATGAAGTTTTCCGTGTTTTCTCTTTTATAGTCTCGCATTTCAACTTAAGATAACTTTGTTCTAGTAAACGTAACGTGTTCTGCAGAATTATTTTGTTTGTTCAGTAAAGAAAACATCAGTGGAAGGAAAACATGCGAGAAAGCCTCTAAAGTCGGTAGTAAAGAACGCCCTAAGTGCCACCGTTTACATCTGGACAGAGTTCCTCAAAATTGCGTGAGGCCTGCAACAACTTGTGCCATCACGAATGATGCCAGAAAAGAGGCTCTGGCACTATGCTCCACTGAAACGACGCTTTCTTTCGATAGATGGGTAAGTTCTTAGGAATGCGCTAGTGACTGTTCTTTGAAAAAACGCCTACTCGTAACAAGCGGAATGGTTCACTTATTTGATGAATCATACTGCGAGAAGAAAATGCAATGCAAGCCACATTTCGAACATAATTTCACTAACGTATCTTCAAATCCATCATAATAGCTGCTTTCGCCACAAGTGTTTCAAATGAGAGGCAAATGTAGGACTCCAGAGAGGCAGCACAGGAAGAAGGCGTTACAAGTGATGTTTCCTTTGAGCACGTTTTCAAGCCTAAATGCCCCACACTCAGAATAAGGGTGGCGTTTTTGTTTGACTATTGAAGAAGGTAATTCCGCGGTAGAATGTAGACATCATAGCGTTGTGGCTTTCACACAAGAGGGAACTTCGTATTATAGCGTTTCCTAAGACGCTAATGCGTCTAAGAAAACGAAACAGCGTGGCCTATGTAACCCTGCCGACAACCAAGACAGGAGTTCTGCGGTACTTCCACACTCGTACTTCGCATAGCCGAAGCCAATCGAAATGAAAGTAAGGATGCTGTATATCCTGAAGTGCATGCGCGTCAGAGAGTAGATAAGAAATGAGTCGGAAAGAAAGGGACACAGCCATGCAGAGAACTGCGCTCCCGGATGTGTCATGGCAACCGCACCACTACACCGTACAGCTGCTGAAATTCGACTAGCATATCTCATTCCGCGGAAACGAGCCATTGCTTCCGGCGGTCACGCAGCCGGGAAGTCATTCGCATTGCGGATTCGTAGCGGGTCTTTTCTTGACGCACACGATCTTTCTGCGAGGTCGCCTAGGGCCGAAATGTGTGTACGCACCTCCCCTCTCTTCATCGCATTCTGTCTCGACGTGGCTCTGTTCACGAACGTTCCACGAAGCAAAATTGAGCCAAAAGAACTTATCCAGCGTGGTTGCGCCGACCTGACGCAGGAAGACCAAAATACAAAAGAACACGGAGTAAAACGAACGAAAGCATATGTGAAGACCGCAAACATAAAGCGAATCCTTTGATAACGTTGTACGTCGTCGCCCCTTGTAACTGTCTACTTGAGCTTAGTTCGAGGACATTTGCAAATTGCATTCGCATCGCCGTCCACGGAGTACCGAGAAAGCTAACTCAATCGTGGTCTATCCGAGCATGCGAGGCCTCCCCCGAGCTGTGTGGTGCGATCTATGCAGATGGGACGTCGCCGTGGAAAACACGCATAGCAGCGGTGGAAGAAAAATGCATTTATTGCGAGGCCGTTCAGAGCCGCCATAACAAAAAAAAAAGACAAGATGCAACGCGTGCCCGCACATTAGTGAAGAAGCTGCTTATCGCAGGAGCCCACTAGTGCAGGACCTAATTCATGTGTTGTAATTTTTTCTTTAATTTCAGGCTGCGAGGCTATAAAGCAGCGCCTTCTTTACGACAATGCTGCAGTTAATGCAAATAAAACTACACATTCTCACTCCTCCTATCTCGTCCTCCGCCCCTTCCCCAGCGCTTGAGTTTCGCAGAGCATCCGTGAATATTTATCTCTTAGGCTGTTCTACAACCATTTTCACGATATCAAATTGTGCCACGTTACCGGGATTCCATTGGGGCGGCATGTTGAGAACGCTGGTGTGGCCCCTTCTAAACAATACAGCTCTTTACATGGGCTCTTTACAAAAAATACAGCTCTTTACACAGCACTTTACAGCTTTACAGCGATAAACCTCCACATGGGCAACAATGTTGTTAACTACACGCATTACACAAAGCATTCATACTGCTATACTAACAGTCAGAAGGAGACGCCATGCAAGCCCATGGTTTATTTTTTTTTCTTAAGATGGGGAAAGCGCTTTACAGCCCCATGGAATGTGATTTGCAATAATAGCTGCATGAGCTAAATGCATGTTCATACTGAGAAATAAAGTAACTATACGTTTCACGCTACGTAACTCAGTATGTCTTTAGAATTTCCATCCACTCATATAGACATAGCCGGCCATAAGGATGAGTAAACAAGAATGACTTCCTCCATTTTTCTATTAGGTTTACGCAACGTCAGCAAAACAATAAGCATAACGTTCTACTGTCGTCCTATTTGTCATTGGCTCATTCACACATTAGCTACATCATTATGTATTGTGATATAATTAATAATATCTAGAGGTTTACATCGCGAAACCACGATACAATTATGAGAGGCGCCGCAGTGGTCGGCTATTTAACGGAAGTTGGCATCGGATAGTACACGAGCCTCAGCGTGTCGCCTCCGTCGAGAGAGAGAGAGAAAGAGAGAGATGAAGAGGAAAGGCAGGGAGGTTAACCAGATATTAGACTCCGGTTTGCTACCCTGCACTGGGGAGAAGGGGGAGGGGGGATGACAGTGAGAGAGGGTACAAAATTCCAGACAAGCAGAGCAAATATAACAGAAACACACACCCACGCACACAAAGAGCGTTCCACTTAGCGGCGTTCACGAAGGCCGGTAGGCCTCAAAAAGGGGCAGTAGAGCTTGAATGGCTTTCTTCTGCGACGTCAAGTCTAGACGATGTCGTAGAATGTCTTCTTCCGACAGTGGTCGGTCGTCCAACTTGTTGAGTGCAGAGCGAAGGGATTGCCTTTCTGTACTCTACTGTGGGCGGTCTCCTCCGTCGAAATGCAGCCGCCGCGGGAGGGATGTGGTGGCGCGACTCTCGTACCCAAAACTAAAGCCATAATCACTAGTCGACTGTGGCGGGGCGTTAGGGAAATATATAACACATCTGCATTTAATACAAGCCCCGAGAAACCGGGATATTCGAATATTTGTGCTTAATACCTTTAACCATAAAGCCGCACATCATTAACATTTAACTGTAATTTAACACAAAAGTGTTTTATGCGGGGTCCACAAATAAACCAGTAACGTACTTCCGTAACGGAAGCGGATCCCTTAGAAAATGAACACAAAATTACAATCAAAAAGTTCTACCGGTAGGACGCAAACCCACACTCATCCGAGATGCGAAGAAAGGGGCTCGAATCTCTACCGACACCCCATGGCAACATTGGCCCCATATAGGGACCTGACAGACATTATATCTTCACTGTGGCCCTTTAGAAGTTGCATCGAACTGTCTCCTGGTTAGAGTAAAGCCGTTTAGCACAGCGAACTGTAATGTTCAGCTAGAAAATTACTCATAAATTAACATGGCCTCCCTTCAACTTCTCCCTTGGTTCGCTTAGGTTGGCTGTGGTGGTACCGTCATCTATGGACGATAGAGCGAAGCAGGTTCCTAATGCGAGCCTGCAGTCGACAATTCGTAGTCTACACGCCTCGATCGCAAAGCAAGTCGTGAGGGCGCATTCCTCTAGCAAACTGCGAATGCGGTCGCCAAAAAAATCTGTCTTGCATGGCATGGTGTGTTGAGTTGCGACGCGCACTGCTCCAGGAATGCAAAGATGGCCGTTGACAGGCAAGTTATTGTTGTTTCACTTGAGTGGGCTGTGTTTTCACAAAACGATCGGCTGAAAACCCGTTCGGTTTCGCTTGCACGATCTCACCGTTTTTAGGATTCTCCTCGTTTATGGCAGGTTTCCGCAGGGCTCTGGCGCGTGCAGTTCAATGTCTCCGCAGAACTGTGATTCGTTTGAGAATTTTCTCTTGTTTACAACTGTCTAGAATCTATGTGCCGTGTCGAAGTGCCGCTGTTGTCTCCATATAACGCGGGCACAACTCCTCAGTACCTAACCCCCTCGCCGCTCCCCGACTCGCCAGACTGCCGCTTAATGATTTCACAACTTCGCGAAGACAGGTTTCACTTTCGCATTATATCGACTCCTATGACAGAGTGATCAGCCACTGCTTCTTTTTTTTTCAGTTTTTATACTCAGTAAACGTAACGTTCATGTTACGATGAGCCAAAATTAGACGACAGGATGTGTTGTACAGAGATTTTATCGAATAAATAATATTACTATGAAGTTTCCACGTAATAAGAAGTTTGTTCCTGGTCTGTAACCTAATGCTCATCCATATAAAAAGGCTCAATTTTTATGAACTAAAAAAAACAGTTAAAAGAAAACCGTCTTTCTATAGGTAATCTACAGGCGTTCTCAATCATATTTAGTGCGTGGTTATTAAACCTGTTTGTTCTTGTTACTCGCGCGTTCTTACTTTTCCTGTTCCAATTTAGTACTCAAATACCGAGTACTCCTGTTTGCCCCCTTCATGGAAATCTTTCGCTATGCCGTGACTTTGTTTCTTAGTTATTTTGAAGAAGGAACTGCCAATTTATTCCTTGAATTCGGGACCTCGTCGTATCAGTATGTAACCCTTGTACTAATTACAGTAAACTTGATACTGATTCTCATTGAAGCTGGGGACGCTGTAAACTGGCCTGACGCGATTTAAATTCAAGTTATCACAACTCAAGGCATCATCGGTCCTGCAAACGGCGGTTTGGAGAGCGCAAGCATGGAGGGCAGTTTTGCAGCCGTCCTGTTGATGACGCTTGCATACTTCATTGCTTAACGTCGTCTAGTACGCAAGGCGCAAAATAGTTCTCGGGACGGTGGACGTACCTTTGACGCGGAATGTCGGCGTGTAATATATATTCAGGACATTTGTGTTGGTATGGTAAATGGGTGAGCAATGTGTGTACCGTGGTATCATGACGGGAGCCATTTCCTTAAGTAAAACCGTCAATAACAGAAGACATAACAATTCCTGGGGTTTTACGTGCCAGACACATGATATCATCGTGACGCATGTTGTAGTACAGGGTTACAGAAATATAGACTATCAGGCGTTTCTTTAAAGTATACTGATAATAGGCACCACAAAGGCATCTAGCATTTTCACCTGCGCAGAAAATGCAATGGTCTTTCAGGTCAGCAGCCGAGGTGCTTAAGTAGTGAACCACTGTCGCAAAGGCATAGCGGAAACAACCGAACGCAAGCACTACGTTCTGCTAATTTTTCAACGCCTTTACATATTGAGTGAAACGTATCTCTTGTAGGCCTCTAGGATTTCGTTCTTCCGCTTGTTTGTTCCCTCTAAAAGATATATTCATATGCACAACTGGCACTGATTTGAGCGCGATACTAAGCGCAATTTTCTGGCACCTACTTTGGTAGTTCCATCCGACCCTTCCGAAAGACTTTTTTTTTTTTACTGTTAAATAGGCGGAAGCAGTGGCCAAAAAAAAAAAAAAGACCATTTTGTAGGGGCCGCGATGGAGTAGAGTGTCAGAGCCTCGTGATCTGGTTAAGCAGGACACCAGGTAGGTGCAGTAGTTTTCCGACGTAGCAGTTCGTAGCACCGCACCCGTAGTGTCATACGGGGATATCTGTGTGCGTCGTGTATCGGCAGTGAGTGAGAGAAACAAAAACTAAGATGGAGAGAGAAAACGATAAATGTACACACACAGGGAGAGCGAAAGATAGAAAAAGAGCGAAGGCATACTGTGCACGAAACGTTAGGTGTCCTTTTTTTTTTTTTTGAAGAATCGCGTCTGCCTTGTTTAACTCTGCATTCTTCGCTAAACTCCCACGGCTCTGCTCTTACCGTTATCTCCGATAGCGGAGCCACACCTTTCTTTTCTTCCACGTAATTTATTATTATAGTGGAAACGATAGGTCTGAATATTTTTCTTAATACAGTGACAGACAGTAAGTAAATTTTCGCGCGCAGTAGTATCGAGGGTTCCGCCCCTCTGGAATTTGTAGTTATTGCCTGCTTCCACAAGGAAAAGATATTTGTAATGTTTAAAGTGAGCAAAGACGAAACAAAATATGGGCGGGTAATTTTCAGCTGCTACTGGCTGCGACTAAAGAAAGTGTACTGTTTCTCCACCATCATAAAAGCAGGTCTCAACGAATATTGCTTTTTCTGGAAATAAAGAAACGAAAAAAACTCGTACTTATTATAAGTGTGGCTGTATTTTTCATCACGAGCAATTTAGAACTCTGAACATGAAACCACTAATATTTTTATGGCAGGTTCATTGTGCAGCGCCTTAAGGCTTTGTTTTACAGATGCGTATCCATGCCTCTGCGCCATCATGGGCTTCGTATGCACCTTCACAAGTATGCACCCTCACTCTGCAAGCCGACATCTGCTTTCCTCTCATTAAATGCAATATTCTTCTTCGCCTGGCTAGCGGGGCGACAGAATGTCCCGCTTCTCCCGCTCGGAGAACATTTTCTGAAAGCTGCGGCGGCCAAAAAGTTCATCGCTCCCGAAGAAGAACAAACGTAGCGCGAATTCAGCCACGCCGCTACTCGAGAACATGTGCGAGGACGTGGACTGACCACGAGTATCGCGTCGGTGAAGCGGCGGCGAAACGTCGGCGACGTGCACATCCGGAATTACGAGCTCACGAGCTCGTGAAACCCGAGCAATATCGTTTGTATATATGCGGAGGTGTCGCGAGAATAATCCGGGCCAGCGAGTCGTACCACCGGACGACTACGAAGGGGATGGTGGGTGAGGAAAATATAAACATAAAGCCTAGTTACATTGTTCGCAGTGTTTGTGTGTCTTTGCCGTGGCTTGTAATTCTACTCAGAAACCTTGCGAGAAATTAGCGCAAACGAGATAAACCTACACACTAAACAAAAATAACCAGGAACGGGAGTAAACAGCATGTCCTCTAGCGCACAACCTTTTCTGGGTTTTTTTTTACTACGTAACAGTCAAGGTAAAAATTTACTCTCACGCTAACCGAGTTTTGGAAAGTAGAAACGGCAGTAATTATTTACCCCCCTAGAGGTTTTCAGCGAGTATACGTGGAGTAATTTTTTACTGCCTAAACAATGTTTTCTCGGCTTTTTTTAGAGTTATTTTTAAAGCTCATTCGAGGTTTACTGTGGCTGGGTAAACATTAGGCTTACGCAAAATGCAGACATCACTTAATTTATTGAGCAGTAAACGAGGACTCACCCTTCGAACTTATAACATTGGAAGCACGTTTTCACTCGTTGAGAGCGCAACAAGCACAGGCACAAGCGCGGGAGCAGAGATACTCGAAAGTGCGTTTTCACTTGACCGCCGTCCACCAAGACCGGCGCTATAGGACAGTGAGCATCGCTCGAACTCAGCACAAAACCACGCCGCACTGGTAACACTCGGGGTAGTTCGGCGTGTCGTTGTCGTACTGGTTGACGATGCGGTCAGTCAGGAACGTTTGCGACCGTAGTTTCCGTGCTTTCCCAGAACTCGGCGGTGCCTTCGAAACGACGGTCACTAGGCATAGCTGACGGAGATGTCGCGGTATCACGTTCTAGTTGACGGACGCCGGCGTACGCCTATCGGCACGCGCCGATACGCGTACGCGCTGATCACACTTACGCCGTTCACACTCACGCCCCGAGACGTCGCGTCCCCTCTTCCGCGACCGAGGCTTTTGACGAACAGTTGCTTGCAAACGCGCACCATGTGGCTAGGCCTAAACAGTCATTCGAGGGCTATCACGGCCTCCACCCCTGCGCCACGGCAGTTTGGAGTTTTTTACCACGTGACGAGGTACGTAGTTTTGATCACGTGGCTTTAAACTCTAGACTGGGGTTTTTTTATCACGTGACACAAAACCCCCTACGTAGTAAAATAGGGCAATAGCATCCTTTTACTACCTTTCTAACAGGTGGTAGTAAAACTATGTCATATGCTCCTTTTACCTCAACAAGACGTAGTAATTTTGAAAACAAGGGAGTTTTTAAGGCTCATGAGCCGCAAAAACCCAAAGATCGGGCAACTTTTGCTTACAGTGTATAGGTAGAACCGTCAGCTGCGCTGTTTCCGTACACTCTTAGCACCGTAACCTTTAGTTTATTTTATAGGTATACAAAAATGTGAAATATGCTCCTTTATAAAGGTTAAAGCACATTAACCTTTTGTAAAGGAGCATATTTTCACATTTTGTGTACCTATAGAATAAACTAAAGGTTACCGTGTTAAGAGTGTAGTCTTCGCACATCAGAATGCACCTGCCCTCTATTTCTTGTCCATTATTAAACCTACTGGTCCGAAGTCCCGGTAATGTGCATGATTTTGGGACCCTTATCCGTACACTATTTCTTGTGCCATGTTTTCTGACGAACAGTGGACTAAAACTGAAGCTTTAATTAAAACATCGCTTTAACTTGCATTTTCTTTCCGTGTACATAAAGGCAACAGAAATTTTTAAGCGATCAATATATTTATGAGTAGTTAGGTTCTTGTGTCCCCTTCTAATCATTTCAATAGATCTCAAAATGCGATTTAGAACAGGGAATGTCGCAGGAGCCAACGTTTTGACAAGTGGACTTGTCTTCGTTAGGGCGTCAGAGCAAGTTCCCGCCCTGACGAAGACAAGTCCGCTTGGTCGAAACGTTGGCTCCTGCAACATTCCCTGTTCTAAATCGTTTTGCGATCTGTTCATCGATTCAAGCATCCATATTCTCCTGAGCTTCTCTTCTACCTTGGACTTCTAATCATTTGGAAGACGGTATTACGTTATTCTCGCTTCTAATGTTAAGTTTTCGACTTTTACCCTGCGATGCCATTCCATCATGGCGATTTAGCCTGTTAAATATTCTAAACAAATATAATAAAAGTGTTCTCAGACTTAATACGTTTTGCCCCCTTCGTAAGACTACCAAGCTTTTTTCGTTATTGTAACCTAATTGGCTCGATGCAAGATATTGATTACTGGCTGTCGACAAAAAAACGAACAAATATTATAAACAAGTGAAAGCATGCAAGCATTTTTTCTAGCAATACAAGCAAGCATTTCCTTGCATTGACTCAAAGCGGGAAAGAATTGAAATAAACGATGCCCATTTGCCGGCCATGGTTCAGTATTGAATAGTGATGTCATAACATTAACACATCCCTAAAACTCATGCCTGCGTAGGCGCCATCTGTGGAAAATTTCTGCTTGTCAGTGTTATTATTGAGGTGGTTTGTATGCATAGGCGACCGTTTTAAAAACTACGTGAAAATTTTCATTGTTTTTTATCAGTAACAGAAAAACATGCCTTAAAAGCAACTCTGAGGTTCTGATTTGGCTCCACAATAAAACTTAGATAAAACTAGCCCAGAGAGCATTGCGTGCTTGTACGGAACACTCTTTTATTGAACATTGCTAATGAAGAGTTATAATTTTATTAAAGACGGTAGTCTTTCTTGGGATACTTCAACGCAGAAATTTTGGTCTGTGTGTGTGTGTGTGTGTGTGTGTGTGTGTGTGTGTGTGTGTGTGTGTGTGTGTGTGTGTGTGTGTGTGTGTGTGTGTGTTAGTGTGTCCGTCCTGCTGCGAAAGGTGAACCCCTTCCTCAACGACCACCCAGCTTGAACTGGTGGCTACCTTCATACTTCTGAACACAGTCGGCCAAAAAGCAAATATTACGCATATCTGAGGCGCAACATCAATACGTATGTATTGGACGGTGTGTTCCTTTAGTAGAAAATACATACATGCGTAATTCTAAAGACCCTAGTGCTTGTTAGGATGCGCAAAAGCGGACGTTTCCTGTACTAGGCAAGCTTATTGCGTTTCCCGTAACCATGGCCAGATGGCGCCCTTATCTCGCGCTCGTGCCGAACGGAAGGCAGGGAACGGCCGCCCGCCACTCCGGCCGGTCCCTTTCTCTCCTCGCGTCTCTTCGTTTTCCCTCTCGCTTGCGCAACTCCTCGGGGGGAATGGAAACACGCGAAACGGGACTCATGTAGTACGGCCGGTAGAAGGCTATCGTCTTTCGACGGCATTTGCAGCGAAGCACGGAGATACGCGGCCAATTTTTAAAGACGATAGTCTTTCTTGGGATACTTCAACGCAGAAATTTTGGTCTGTCTGTCTGTCTCTCTCTCTCTCTCTCTGTGTGTGTGTGTGTGTGTGTGTGTGTGTGTGTGTGTGTGTGTGTGTGTGTGTGTGTGTGTGTGTGTGTGTGTGTGTGTGTGTGTGTGTGTGTGTGTGTGTGTGTGTGTGTGTGTGTGTGTGTGTGTGTGTGTGTGTGTGTGTGTGTGTGTGTGTGTGTGTGTGTGCGCGTGCGTGCGTGCGTGCGTGCGTGCGTGCGTGCGTGCGTGCGTGCGTGCGTGCGTGCGTGCGTGCGTGCGTGCGTGCGTGTGTGTGTGTGTGTGTGTGTGTGTGTGTGTGTGTGTGTGTGTGTGTGTGTGTCCTGCTGCGAAAGGTGAACCCCTTCCTCAACGACCACCCAGCTTGAACTGGTGGCTACCTTCATACTTCTGAACACAGTCGGCCAAAAAGCAAATATTACGCATATCTGAGGCGCAACATCAATACGTATGTATTGGACGGTGTGTTCCTTTAGTAGAAAATACATACATACGTAATTCTAAAGAGCCTAGTGCTTGTTAGGATGCGCAAAAGCGGACGTTTCCTGTACTAGGCAAGCTTCTTGCGTTTCCCGTAACCATGGCCAGATGGCGCCCCAAGGAGGTTTAAAAAAAATTCTGGAGTGGCGATTTTGTGCTAAAGGTGAAGTCGGCGGCCGCCATCTTACTCAGGGCATCGATTAACAGCATTCAAGTAGCACAAAAGTAAAAGCGTTTTCCTCACGCTTCTAACACCTTTAAAGCGGTCAACTTTGCTAGGCAGACAATCCTTTTTGTGCCCGTTTGTGCCACGGGTTTTTGAATGAAACATGAACATCGAGAAAATTTGTGTGCAATATCGCGGCATTGATAGTTGTTCAATGGCGGTCTATTAAATCAAAACAACGCGCTTTTACATTACAATTAGTCTAGGGTTTACATTAGCAGGTCAAGAACGCTTGAACTGATACTGATTTCTGGACACTTAGGCAAGGTTTTAGGGCTGAACTAAGGGCAAACGCCGGCTTCACTTATCGCGGTAAGGTTCAGCGGCCGCTGCCATTCCAGCGTCTTTTTAAAACCTCCTTGTGGCGCCCTTATCTCGCGCTCGTGCCGAACGGAAGGCAGGGAACGGCCGCCCGCCACTCCGGCCGGTCCCTTTCTCTCCTCGCGTCTCTTCGTTTTCCCTCTCGCTTGCGCAACTCCTCGGGGGGAATGGAAACACGCGAAACGGGACTCATGTAGTACGGCCGGTAGAAGGCTATCGTCTTTCGACGGCATTTGCAGCGAAGCACGGAGATAGGCGGCCAATTTTTTATACTGTTTCCTTCAGCGAACGCCATCAAAAATTCTTTGCGACAGCTTTAGCTACGCACATCATATCGCCTCCTCCGTGGCTGCAAACTCGGCATTAGAAATAACATTCGAATCCTCGTAATAGGAATGGTATATATCTCATTTTAATTTCCATATAAACTAACCAGTACGATTTCTTTTACACATTAAATCTTCCACACTCTCTAGCAGCTTTTTATGAATAAATGTTCAGTTCTCGTGTGATAGCCAATTTTTACGAATTCACAAAAGCTTTCCCTAAAACCCATCTGGAAGGCACATAACGCATGCAGTCTCGATTATCATGTGTTAACCAAGGGCAGTAGAGTGAATATTCGAATTTTGAAAAGTACCTTTTTCTATTAAAAATTGTCTAAGCACAGATGCAGGCTTGAATGTATCTCAAATTGTGGACGAGGTACTGTTGCCACAGTTAACATTCTGACCAGAAAACCTCTCAGCGCCCTGAAGAAGAGAAGCCCTTTTGTCTGGAAGTTCACTCCATGGAAGTTATCGTTCAAGAGTCTCATTTGTATAGGGTCTGTCAATACAAGTGCAAATTGAAGATCCAAGAATGGATGAGAACCACCGTGAAAGTCTCAAGTTTCACTAAAGGATAGGTAGCATCAGTGACAGCGCGAGGAAGGCACAACACCATATGAGCGTTGGCACTCTAGAAGGCAGCCCCGTTGGGATTCTAGAAGGTACGTTGCGGCAGATTATATATATATATATATATATATATATGTGTATGTGTGTGTGTGTGTGTGTGTGTGTGTGTGTGTGTGTGTGTGTGTGTGTGTGTAATCCTCGACAACGGTAAAAATGGAAGCGTTCATATATTAGCCGCGGTTCCATCGGAGTCCGCTCCTCATACATAAATATGTATACTCCGCGTGTCTGAGCTATTTGGGAACCAAAACAGTACGCGGAGTCGACGAGTATAATATCTCTGAACATATATGAGAGATATGTTCATATTCAAGTCCGAATCATCCTCAGCAGTAAAAGTTACGTCTGGTGTCCCACAGGGCTCCGTTCTGGGTCCCTTGTTATTTTTGATTTTTATAAATGACCTTCCCAGCAATATTAAATCCCAAGTTCGTCTCTACGCCGACGACTGTGTGCTTTATCAGGTAATTACTTCTCCTCACGATCACGTCATACTTCAGGATTCTTTCTCGCATTTTTGTTCATGGTGCTCGGATTGGCAGATGCGCCTTAACTTCCAAAAGACCGTAATTCTGTCATTCACGAACAGTCATGCTCCATCGCATTACGCATACTCCTTCAACAACATTGTAGTTCCCCGAGCACAGACTTACAAATACCTTGGCGTTATGTTCACACACAACATGCAATGGTCGCATCACATAGATTACATTACATCTAGAGCATTAAAAAAATTAGGTTACTTAAGACGTACGTCATCTAAATCTCCGAAATCCACCAAACTTCTTATGCACAAAACACTGATTCGCCCTATATTAGAATACGCTTCGTGCGTGTGGAATCCATACAATGTATGTGATGTGGAAAAAATCAAATATGTCCAAAGGAAAAGTGTTCGTTTCATTTCACATGGATATGACCATGATTTTTCGCCCTCATCTGGAATGAAATCTTTGAAATTATCACCATTGTGCACTAACGCGTGATATCGACTCTTTGAAACTGTTGCACTCTTTTGTTCACTCGTCATGCCGGCTATCTAATGACAATTATATCGTGTATGCTAGTGCTCTGCCAACTAGACGTGGTCACAATCTTAACATAAGGCCTTTTTTTGCACGTACTAACATGTTCAAATACAGTTTTTTTCCAAGGATTATTGCTTACAGGAATGATCTACCTGGTTCTGTTCGTGAAATGAACATATCAGATTTTTTGGAGTCATTTGCGTGACATTACTATCTTTTGTCTCATTCTGTACCCGGTTGTGCTTAGGAGGTGATGATATTGTTGTGATGTTACTGTTATTCTTCCTGGTGTATTCATGTAACCCACTCCTGCAATAGCCCTGCATTGGGCTGCAGTATTTGGAAATAAATAAATAAATAAATAACTGCGATAAATCAATGTCTTGCTGTTTATTTCCACGATTATACCCAATTATTCTGCAGCACTTATTCAATATGGCTTCGGAAACGGCGGTGTACACGGATCACAACGTCGTTATATATTTTTGCCGTTCACTCAGGAATGGTGGCTTCAGCGAGCCTTTCGTATTTGTGGCTTTTTCTTCGGCTCTCTCTCCAGTAGGCGCAAGACATAGCAGTAGACGGGATCTATATATGGGGAACTAAGAGCGCACAAGTTGGGAGTAACGTATTCCCACAAGTTGTCAGTAAGCCACAAACCCGCGTGACGTGAGCGGCGTGAGCAGGGGCTGAATTTTACTTTTCAAGCAGGCCCTATCCTGATATTTTCGCTTCTACCAAGCACCTGGGCATGCGCGGCCGTATTAAAGTGGAATATACACATAAGTGCATGCCCATGACGTCACCCTCGACGTTGCGAAGGCACATAGATAAGGGACATTTTGTATGCATTACTGCAGGCAACTCAAAACCGCTCGCGACCTGTCAAGGCACCTGTCATTACGGCGGTTCGCTTTTTGATGTTGGTCAAAATTCTTTTGACCAACAACAACAAAATCTGACGTAGTCCAGAGGTTCCTCTGGTCTTTTCAGCTTGCTTAGCAACTGCTTGTGCAGAAGCGGCCATTTCTTCCTAGTTTTATCGCGCGTGATTTACGCCGTCTTCATGACAAAAGGAATAGCACGTGCGCGCGTGGGTGTAGACGCACATCAGAGCTCTCCTGACATTATCCCACTGTGGCCGCTAAACGTTTTCAGTGTTAGACTGATATTCCTGGGACCCGGGTGCGATTCCCAGACCGGAGGCGCCTCATTTAGATGGTGGCAAAATGCAAGACGCCAGCGTCAGAATTATAGAGCAATTATGTCAGAATTATAGAGCAACCATAATTATGTTAGTAATGTCCCAGAATTATGTTAGTGTCCCAGAATCTTGTCCCAGAATTACGTTAGTAATGATTGCTTGAGTTTTGTCGATATCGTCGTGATGCATTGCGAACATTGCATCAGCCACGGATTGCGAACAGTGGAACATTGCGAAACCTTCGCTTATAATGCACAGCGCGTCGGTCTATAGCACTTTCGCATCCATCGAACATAGGATCACTGCGGCCAGAGTCGAATTCGTGTCTTACGGGTCAGCACTCGAGAATCATAACCAGTGCACCGTCCTCGCATAATCATATCGTGGTTTCTTACCTAACACTCTACTAATTATTATGTTTGTTAGTACAGTTTACGATAGCGAAGAGGGCTCGTTTTAAAAATACGTGAATTCGAAACATTTGATTTTAGCTGGGTTTCTGGAATGTTGGGAACCAGCTACGAGTTCGTCCATTTGTCCCATATTTTACGTGAAAAGGACTGAATTCCTCTTACGTCGTTCTTTATATAATCAGGACAGGATATCCTCACCTCTCTGAAAAGAAAATCCGGCTTTCGCATCATTGAACAAAGCAATTTCTAGTGATACCAAAGAGGATTGGGCTTCCCAGGTGACTTTATATTCAGAGTTCCTAGAGAATCTACACAGGAAAGCGTTTTACGATGGCAGCGCTTTTTGTTCGGAGGCTCACCTCTGAGAAATAAAACTACTAAATGCAGTTCATTGCTTTGGAGATGTCACCTTTATGCTCTTAAAGTGTTTTCGTCTCCCAGTATCCTATTTTGCAAATGCACCGTCTTCTCAAATATATCGCATAAGCGGCACCAATAACATTACCAAACTCAAATCGAGGTCATATTTTTGTTGTTCTTTGCTTAACGCTTGCTATTTATATGCGAGGTCAAAAGTTCGGGTATGCCGATGTAGTCGAATGCTGTAAGTGAAGCAGCATTTCGGCACCTGCAAATATTTCGGCTTCGTAGGCTTCGATAAAAACGGCCAGACTGGAAAAAGCATTACTCGTTGAACGAGTTCTCTTACGCGACCGATAAGCAGCTTTGAGGTCCAGGAACGAGGCGCCAAGTGAGGAAGTAGGACTTGCGAAGCCAAGGGCACTGGAGTGGACTGGGAGACGCTCAACCGCCTATAACGTTATTCGCACTTCCCCGCCATCCACGTTGGGGAAGACAGCGGGACCCGTAGTATTGCATTATGGATATCGAAGGTTTCTCGAATTCGTGCTTCAAAGTGCAAACGGCTGCAGTTTCGGTCGCATGGAACAAACGGCATTTGTTTGTTTTCTTTGACGATAAAAGAAATTGCTGCTATGTGGCGCTGACTCCTTTCACTGCGTCAAAATAAACAATAATAAAGAGTGAAGGCCTAAAATGCCTGACATCTACAAAAGGGGGCTGAGCTCTTTTGTTCCATCAGTGAAGTACGGAGGCAGAGAAGAAAATAAGGCTTGCCGCACTGCCATGAGATTCCCTGTCGAACCGCACCTCTTCAACAATGTGCCGAAAGTACGTGGTCAAAAATATTGCGTGCGAAGCGATGGCTTTGAGCAATTGCTACGGAACAATATTTTTCTTAATGTCATTAGCGCACATTATTCTCGGCTCAGAGGGATCTTCATGCGTGTTTCAAATTAGGTTACTTCAAACCTTGTAAAAACATAGAAAAATACGGCATTGTTAATATTTTAGAGAAATTGAACACTAATCAAGTCATGAAGAATATATCTACGAGGGTCGCGGGATCGAATCCCGGCTGCGGCGGCTGCATTCAGACGGAGGCTAAATGTTGAGGCCTGTGTGCTGTGCGCAGTCGGTGCGGGTTGAAGAACCCCAGGTGGTCGAAATTTCCGGAGCCCTCCACTACGGTATCTCTGATAATCATACCATAATATATCTAAGGTTTCGAGATTTTATCTCCCAGTAGTGAGAGCTATTGGCAGTGCCGCAACATAAACCAAAAGATCTCTAAAAAGTTGGAAATATTTGAAAGGAATACGTGGTTACGTCCTTGCTACTTTATTTCCGCGGTATGGCGCTCGAATTAAAAACACGGTCAATTCATAATGTTGCGGCAATCACTTTTTTTATGAAAGTTACTTTTTCCGCAGAGATGAGCGCATTTTCCGGAAGAACAGGCACAAGGAAGCGCGAAGACTTTTTTTCACTGCACAACATGCCGACCCAGGATGCCAGTCCGCGCTCTTTTTCGGGTAGTTAACGCAGTCAAACAGCTTCTCGTCCAGATTGAAGAACTATAGGGCTTTCGAACAGGCTACCGAAACATTTGCTTACGCTCTCTCTTGCGTGTGCATTCCTCGCATTCCTCGCATCCTGAGCGCACTTCGTCATAGCGTTCTCATCCCAAGTATTCCTGAAATAGAGTGCCTACCCAAACCGTATGCCAAGCTTCTTTGCGTTAATCATGTAAAGTTCCAAGCGTAATTCCCTCGCGTTAACATTCCATTACGGGAACCATGCAATAAATGACGGACATGCTGATGCTAACCCAACGAACCAAAAATATTTTGTGCCCTATTAGAGCTCCGGCCCGCCACGGTAGCATAGTGGCTATGGCACTCGGCTGCAGACCCGAAGGTCGCGGGATCGAATCCCGGCCGCGGCGTCTGCATTTCCATGGAGGCTAAATGTTGGGGCTTTTCAACTGGGCGACGTCAGTAACGTTAAAGAAATCCACAGCATATCCACGGAGTGAATGATGATGAGTGGGCGAAGCTCCGGAGGTTCGTCGTAGATCTTGCCGAGTTCCGGATTAATTTAGTTAACGCGCACGCTATGAATACTTATGGTTCAACCACGCACAAGTGAAATCTCCCACCGGCACTTCATTGCAAGTCAAGATCCGTTGCATATATATATATATATATATATATATATATATATATATATATATATATATATATATATATATATATATGGGAGGCCGGTGAACGGTTCTCCAGCGCGAGCAGTCGGTATTTTTCAATCAATAAACGCGCTAGAAGACGCTGCCTGCGCCAACGTTGTCTCTCGCAGGTGAGGGCGCGTTCTCCTTTGCGAGCTGGTAGAGCGTTCATCGAAGAAAGAGCGTTTCCATAGTCAACGCACTCCTTTCGCTCTCTCTCTCTGTCTCTCTCTCTCTCTCTCTCACGAGACAGCAGATGAGAGAGTGAGAGAGCTCACGCGCCGAGGGCGAGCGCGAGCGCGAGCCTCCCGGCGCGCGAGCTCTCGAGCGCGAGCCTCCTGCCGGTGCGAGGTGGCTACATACACACTACTACTACTACTATTACAGAGGAGGGAACGACCCACACCCTAAGGAGCTTCGCCCCTAAAACAGTGGGAAGAGCCAATAATAGTTCATGCCAGATCAATGGGACAGAGGGTTACCGCTGCTTGAATGGTGCTAAAATCACGAGTAGTAGTAGTTTCCACAGATTCAGTTACTCCCCAAGATTAATGATCGATTTCCGTGGTTTCATGTCCCAAAACGATGATATGAATATTATAGTCACCGTAGTGGAGGTCTTACGAAATTTCCACCACCTTGGGTTCTTAACGTCCACCGACAGCGCCCAGCACATGGGCCTCAACATTCCGCGTCGATACAGCCGAGCTATTATCGCCGCTAAATCACCGTTTCGCCGCATCCCCAAAATTAAACTGTACGTAGCGTTTCTTGCTGTAGTGTATAGACAGCAGACGTCATTACATGTGTAAAGAAAAATAGTGAATGTTGCCACGAAAAACGCATTTTACATAATATTCAAACGAGTGCACTTCGCGTTTCTTACTGGGAAGTACCTTACGTAAGGGCTCAATGGGAGCTTCTTTATTTCTTTTTTCTCCTTTTTTGCATTCGCATGAAAATACCTTCAAGAGATCTCGCAATTTAGTTTTGCGGCAAAAGTGCACTAGCAGTTTTGCGGCAAATGTGCACGAGCGCGAGCGTGGCTACGGCGCGACAACGAAACAGCGAGCGCCGCAGCTCCATCTATTGATCAATTCACGTACTAGCTAAGCAGCACCGCAGCGCCATCTCGTGATCATTCTGAGATCATTCAAGAGCGAGCACGAGACCTAGCGGTCTCGTGCGCCATGCGCTCCCATACTACGCGTTCCCATACATCTGAATTAAGCGAGCGCCGCAGGGCCATCATGCCATCTAGTGAGCACCTCACGAACTAGACGAGGTGGCTACGAGGGACAACTACAAGGGATGGAAGGACCCACGGCATAAGGAGCTTCACCCCTAAAATAGCGACGTGGTCGAGATTTCCGGATCCCTACACTACGGCGTCTCTCCTAATCATGTGGTGGGTTTCGGACGTAAATACCAGGAATAAATCAATTATTCAAGAACTGCATGTTATCGCGACATTTAGCGCCACACCAGAGCGTCACTATTGCTTATTCCACTGAGCTATGTTTACAAAAGATTGCAACCTGTTCAGAGTACAACCTACTCGTCTACTGCGGCGGCGCTCTACAGAGCTGTCCGTGCGGACAAAAATTGCTGCGTGTAATGCTGAGGCCGAAGTTGCCTGGAAAAAGTATTCGATGCGGAAGCACATGCCTTCCTTGTTGCCCGTAGCTCATGAATTGCCTGTAGCTCATGCTCTCTCATGAATAGTTCTGGGGGTCCTATCTTGTCAGTGTGGTGAAAGAAGAACCTGTGCCACCCACCTTTTGGTTTGACGCTGATGATGAGACAATGATAGCGATCAGACGAAGCACCTAATTTGTGCCCAAGATGTTATCACTGGAAAAATGTGGCAGTTATACACTTTCTTCTTTAGGGCTAATCGTGAGCCGCCGGTCATGAGTCGAGAGTGTCCCGTATGCGCGCGCCAACCCATCCTTACCTTTCCGTTAACATTACTCACATGAGCATAGACTCCACTTTCAATAACTAATATACACCTAGTCTTGCGCAAATTCTTGTATGATTTTTACCGCGATCTCTTCAAAATTATAATCCGATCCAAAGGAGGTATCGACATTGCCAAGATCGGTCCCACCGTCGTGGCTGATGCAATCCTCCTTGTCGCCTCGCTCAGGCAAGATCAGGACACCGATACAACCCGCCCCAACCTGCAGCAAAACATAGTCGCGGCTAGTACGCCGAAAAGTGAAAATGCCGACAGATACGTACCCATCAAGGAAATTAAAGTCATGGAACATACAACATCAGTGCATACGACGCTGCGCCCCACACCACCTGCAAGGGAATGATTAGAGGGGTCCCCCTCCTCGATGGACCTTCTAATATCGACTCCAAGATCGTGAAAGAACGCAACCCATTGGCCCTGGCGGCCAAACGAATCGGCACCACAACTACCGTGATTGTTGCATTCGATGGACTCAAAGTACCGAAATTTGTATGGCCCAACTCTCGTGTGCTGGTCGCTATACCGCAAGTCGACATATGCTACGTCTGTGGTCGTCTCGGTCATCGAGCGGACGTGTGCCCTACCCCCCGCAATCCCATATGCCACGGTTGTGTGATACCCAAGCCAGATATGTCCCATCAGTGCACACCAAAGTATGAGCTCTGCGGCGGCGAGCACCAGACAGGCGACAAGGAATGCAAGCAGAGATTTCAGATACCATACATCGTAAGAAGACAAGGCTGGAACAGAGCGCGTGCTGCTGCAGAGATGGAAAACGATGAAGGCCGAAGCACCGAACAAACCGTTAAGCTACAACCCCACATTGCACAGGAGTACCCAAACCTACGACGTCCTCGCTCAACCTCCAGAAATCGCCCAGGGTCTAGGGGGAGATCCAGGTCCCTGTCACGCCCCAGATCCAGATCCCGAGGACCGAGTCAACTCGCAAACGTCGACGTCCCCGCGAAGCAGGCTGGAGCTGTCAGTTGGGCCGGCACAGTCAAGGGACCTCAAAAAGTAACATCGGGGTCACTTCCAGAGCATGGCAGCAGGTTAGATAATCACAATAGTGCTAGCACAGCCAGTACCAGCGAAATCACTCTACTCAAAAGAGAATACGCGCTCATGAAAGAAACTATGAAGAAATTAATGCTCGAGATAGCTGAGATTAAAAAGAAAAACAACGGTACTGCTACTCAGTCATCGCAACCAGAAGCCTCCCTTGTCAGCGATGACGCCTCCGATGACGCCCCGGCTTCTAAGAAAAGGGCAATAGCCACCGTTGATTCTGATAACGTGGCCACCAAAGTCAAATCCGAAGTAAAGGACATGCTGGTCGCCATCAATGAAACCATCAAGCAACTGCAAACCACGCTATGTGCGATGCAGGGCACTATTAACTCGCACAACGAAAGGATGACCAAGATTGAGGCGTACTTAGACACCGTCGTAGCACCGGCGTTCACAGGTGGCGCTAACGCTTCAACTGCATTGCTTGCACCAACTAATAGCGGCATGCATATTGCGATCGCTTTTGCCGACCCAAGGCCCTCAGCGGGCAGACGATAGCAATGCTCATGATGGATCGCTCGGCTAGAAACTATGGCAATGGAACTGCGGAAGCTATGCCAGCACAAAGGCCTCCTTGCAGCAACACATTAGAAACTCAGCTGACAAACCTAACGTTATAATCCTACAAGAAACACTATGTGCCTCGATTTACCTCCCTGGTTTCCGCCCAATCGTCGCCCGCACGGAAGGCAGAGGTGTCTATACGCTAGTATCCAATAAATTGTTGACCTAGAGCTCAACAACATAGAGCACGTCTTTGTAGAGATACTCCCGCATGGCAAGTTTCGTCAAAGCATCTTCATCCTCAACCTATACAGCAGCCCTAGTAACCACAGGCAAAGGTTTAAGGCACTCCTGAAGAAAGCACTGAAGTATGCTCACAACAACCGTTTAATAATTCGCGGCGACTTTGATGCCCCGCATTCAGCCTGGGGCTATCACTACGACACTCGAAAGGGGCTAGAGCTCTGGCAGGGCACACTAGACCTAGACCTAACGTTGATAACTGACAAGGCCTTTCCGACCGGACTAGGCACTTCAACCTGTAGAGACTACACCCGACCTGACATTCGTCAAGAACGTGGAGAACCCCGTATGGACAAACTCGGCCACAGAATTAGGCAGTGATCGTTACTTGTTAGTTACGCAGTTTCCAGTTAACCCCAACAGCAAGACACAAAGACGATTCGCTTGGACGGACTGGGATCTTTTTCGCCCTATTAGAAACAACAGGGCGCAGTCCCCTGCTTCCCCTGCATCACAGCCACCGGGCTGTGGTGCTCGCCTGCTAAGTCTGAACTGCTCCTTTACCGCCCTGTCAAACGGGGTCCAAAGCCCAGCGTTTGTCAATAATCCTACCAAAGCATAAACCTGCATACTCGCTGTGGCACAGACATACCAAAGGTCAAGCATATACGTGTCCTGGGTATGATTACTGAAGAAAACGGCACAAATACCATGACTATTAAGAAGCTGGTAAGGAAAACGAACAACGCCATACGACTTATCAAAAGAGTTGCCAACAAGCACAACGGATTTAAGGAAGAGAACCTCATCCGTCTGGTACACTCCTTCGTCCTCTGCCATTTCTCATACATTGCTGCTATGCACAATTGGTATCGGAGTGAGAGAGACAAACTCAACGCACTTATTAGAAAAGCAGTCAAGAGCGCCATCGGGCTTCCCTGCGGCACCAGTACAGATAGGTTAATGCAGCTTGGGATCCACAACACCCTAGAGGAAATTGCGGAGGCACAGGAGCGCTCTCAGATCGCATGCCTATCTTCCACAATGACTGGCAGACATATCCTCAAGAAACTTGGGTACATGGAACAGTCATACCAAGGTGACTCCGTAGAAATCCCACCAAGCATTAGGGATCAGCAACGCAAATTCCCAGAAATAATAATAATAATAATAATAATAATAATAATAATAATAATAATAATAATAATAATATTAATAATAATAATAAGTTTATTTGCCATCTTTATGAGATACAGATGGGGGGATCGTAGAAAAAAAGCTGTCCCGGGACAGCTTGACTAGCCTACAACCCTTTGTATTTGGCAGTGAGGCAATATTACACATAAACATATATATATATATATATATATATATATATATATATATATATATATATATATATATATATATATACATCCACTTTTACATAATTATACAAACACAAAGCCACACACACGTGCATATATACAGGGGTATACTAGTGCTTTTACATATTTCAACTCGCTCTTTCATCTGACAAGGCAACGAAATCAAAGATGTTAAACATTGCAACATGAATCTATGGATAAACCACATACATCCTTTTTTAGTTCTTTGAAGGAGGCCTTGAAAAGATCAAACTGTATCGATTTATAGCTGTTTAATAGTGTAGGTATTGTGTAGTGAAGCATTTGTTTTCCGTAGTTTGAACGCGGTGTTGGCACTAACCATTCCTCTAAGTGTCTGGTACCGTAGCTTGGAGCTTTTCTTTGAAGTTGGGCAAGATTACATAGGTTGTTTAGGTTACGATAGTTATCTTGTTTGTATATGTGACTCAAACGATATTTGTACAGATTATGTGCAGGGATCACGCCCGAATTGTTAAAGAAAGTTATTGTCGATGCTGTATAAGAAGCGTTGTATGCATAGCGTAGATTATTTTTTGTAACAGGAAAATACATTCTAGATTGGTGTGTGTTGTGTTACCCCATAGTATTTGAGAGTAGTTTAAGTGAGATTGAAAAAGTGAATTATATAGTAAAAGTTTAATACATGTGGGAAGAATGTAGCGTAAACGGCCTACTACACCAGTGATTTTGCTTGCTTTATTTAGGACGTAATTAACATGATTATCCCATGACATGTTGGCTGAAAAGATAACACCCAGACATTTAAAATTCTCGGTAATTTCAATACTTCGGGAATGTAACATAATGTCTTGATGTGGAGGTATGCGCTTGTTCTTTGGCCTGAATATTACTGCTTTTGCCTGGCTTACATTTATTTTCATTAAATTTAATGCAGACCACTCTTCTAGATTTTTCATTGTATTGTTACATGGTTCTATTAGATCATGAATATGATTACCAGTGAAAAAAATGCTCGTGTCATGCGCATAAACAACAAACTTTGCCTCAGGGTTAATATTGATGATATCGTTCAGATAAATATTAAAAAGTAGAGGCCCCAAAATACTTCCCTGTGGTACTCCACAATGGACGGATCTGGTCTTAGAAGTGAAGGTGTCGATTTTCACAACTTGGGTTCTGTTGGATAAGTAGGATTTAATTAGAGATAATGTGTGTCCTCGGATTCCATAATAGCTTAGTTTTTCCACTAGAATGTTATGGTCAATCAAAAGCTTTGGAATCAAAAGCTTTGGAAGAGTCTACAAAAATAGCAATGACTATTGCTCTGTTTTCAAATCCTGTCAATATACATTCTTTCTGCTCTGCTAGTGCCAATTCAGCCGATTTACTTTTACGGAAACCAAATTGGTGTGGTGTTAGCAGGTTATGTTTCTCAATGAAGGTTGCTATTCTAGAGTGCAAAACTTTTTCGAATATCTTTGAAAAGATTGCCAGAATGGATACTGGCCTATAATTTCCCAGATCATTTCGATCTCCCTTTTTGTACAGAATGGTAACTTTTGCCGACTGCATTTTTTTCAGGAAAAATTGCCGATTGCAGACACACATTAAAGATATGAGCGAGTATTGGAGCAATAATTTCAACTGCATGTTTAATTGGGGCCACCTGGAAACCATCAATGTCGCAACTAGTGCTATTTTTTAATCTTTTTATAATCGACACAACTTCGTACGCCATGACTGGTTGAAGGTATATTGTAGTCTCGCTATTAGTGCAAATATATTTACTTGCCTGAGGAGGCTTAGCTTGAGGACGTGCGATATCTGTAAAAAAATTATTAAACGCATCGGCTAGTTCAACGCCTGACAACTATTTGCCATTGATTTGCAACTGATGTAAATGCTTGTGACACTCATTGCGATTTAAAAGTTTGTTTAGCCTCGACCATAGCAGGCTGTGGTTGCGGCTTTCGATGACCAAGAGAGATGAATAGTACGTTGTGCGTGCGTGCCTTAATTTCTTCGCAATTCTGTTCCGGTACTTTTTAAATGTGGCGAGGTCATCTGCTGATCGCGTGTAAAGAAACTGTTGATACAACTTGTCCCTGACTTTCATTTCCTCACGTAGTTCAGATGTAACCCAAGCTTTCCTGATTTTTCTACTTTTTCTACGTGTCCTGGAGGGAAAGCTCTGGTGATATACGACAGAAAATATGTCAATGAACGTATTGTAAGCGTCACTGGCATCCGTGTTTTTTTATCACATCCCATTCAACTTCCAGCAAGGAGTCATAAAAAGATTGTAAAGTTTTTTCTGTGGTTACTTGGTAAGACAGTACAGGGAAATGTTTCCCTCTTAACCCGCGTATTTGAGCACACAAGAATACTGGCAAGTGGTGACTGACAGAACAAGACAAGACACCAGGTTTAATATTGGACTGTGAGGAATCGGTGATAAATAAATCCAGGGTTGACTGACCTTCAGATGTGACCCTGGTAGGCATGTTAATTAAGTTGGTAAAACCATTCGATAATATAATCGCATTGAAAGATTTCGATGATTGACTATTGGAACACATGTCAATATTGAAGTCTCCACCAGCTATTAACGTTTTTGAATTATGCTGTTGAACCACATATGGAAGAAATTGCTCGTAGAATTGTATGAACATCGGTATGTCACCAGTAGGTGGTCGATAGCACACAGAAAACACATGCTTAGCAGTGCACAGTGTCAATATTTCATAGTCAGGTGAAAGCACAGTGTAACAATCCAGGATCTGACAGTCAACATCATCAGCAATCAGCAGTGACACTCCGCCCCCTCGAGAGCTTGACCTGTTTAAATAGTAAGTATTGTAATTGGGCAACCTAAATATATCACATTCTGAAGTACTCCATGTTTAACTTAGCATGATCACTGAGAACTGAAAAGAAAATTCGGCAAATAGTTCCTCTAAGCATAATGTCTTATTTCTGACAGATCGCGTATTTAGGTGGATGCATTTGATGGAAGGAGTGGGAAGTGCTGCTACAATGTAGCTTACATCGCCATTTGAGTAAAATTCCATTTCATTATGCACCATTCAGGTATTGCAGTGAACTTTATTATTTACACTTCTTCAAGGTCATCCTTATCCCTGATGTGAACTACATGAGCACCCTCGGATTTTCGAACAAGGATCTTGCCGTTGACGTACCAAACGAACCTATAGCCATTTCGCTTCGCTATTGCTTTCGTAGCCCTTAGAAGCTCCCTGCTATGTCGAGTCAAGTTTTCCTGAAGGAAAATTCGAGGGTTGCAGTCTGCGAGTGATTTCTTGTTTTTAAGCCACGCGTCTCTGGTTTCTTCTTTTGTGAATTGCATAATAATTCCTGGTATTCTACCTTGCTTAGCCGACATTCGATGCATAGATGCAATATCGGCTTTTGTAAGCGGAGGTACTTCAAGCTTGTCAGCGACTTCATTTAGAGAGGTCATCAAATTTTCACCGCCCACAACAGGGATTCCATGAACTTCTAGGTTCAGCCGCCTACTTCGGCACTCAAGATCGTTCACTTGCCGTTGGAGGTCGCATTCTGCAGATACATGCACCTTTTCTCTTTCCTCTAATTCTGTCACTCTTTTTCTTAATTCCTTAATTTCAGTGTCTTGGTTCGACACCTTTTCTTGAAACTCGTCAAATTTCTTGGATATAAACTGAACCGACTGTTCCATGGCATTTACTTTTTCTATTAGATCCGGTAAGCCCTCAAGTTTCTGGTTGATCGCTGCCAAAACTAGACTTACATCGACTTCACTGTCATTGCGATGTCACTTCACTGTCACCCGGAACACAATCTTCCAAGACGCAGAGCCCGGGCCGCAACTATCCTCAAGAACTATCAATCCGGCAGCAACGCCTGTTTCGTAGACGCCGCCTCATATCGAAGCAGTCCTCAAGTTCACTGCGGTTGTTATTAACCACAAAGGTCAACTCGCCAACTGTACCTCGATCTACACCAAGGACCCGCTAGTTGCCGAGCAGGTTGCGATAGCACTCGCTATCGTCAACGACAGCATGGAAGTAATCTTTAGTGACTCTAGACCAGCAATCAGGTCCTTCGCGAACGGCAGAATTGCCCCGCAGGTCCTACGCATTCTCTAAAACAGTCCCAAAGAACTTCGTCATCACACGCTCATTTGGCTCCCTGCTCACATCGGGCAAATCCCTGGCTGTCCCGTTAACCTCAACGAGTCTGCTCACAGTTCTGCGGGCGCACTGAATGACCGCGCAGATACTGGACGATTAGAGGCCGTGGAAAACAGAGACGTCCCGTCACCATACAACGAAATCACGAAGCATTTCTACCTCTCACGCCGTGTCTTCCCGCCGCCAAGCCCTAAACCAAGCAGGCCTCAAGCGCTTACTCTGAGGCTATTGCAAACCGGTACTTACCCAAATCCGCATATACTACATGTCATACACCCAGAAATTTACCCTGATGACATTTGTAACAATTGCAAACTCACCACGGCTACGCTTAAACACCTGCTCTGGGAGTGCACCACTATGCATAATGACGCTAACCCCGATGCTACGTCGGCAAAGTGGGATGCTGCTCTCCGCAGCTCTAGCCTAGCCGACCAAAAATGTGGGCCGTCCAGCAAGCCCGCGATGCGGCTGTCAGGCTAGGCCTTTCAGTCCCAACGTGGGAGCCCTAAACGCATTTGCGCGCTTCTTGCAGGACACCAATAAAGTTTATTCCATCCATCCATCTCTTATTTATCCGCGTGACCTCCAATCTTCATCTTTGCTTTGCTCCGTTGAAATTCTTAACCTTAATTTCACGAAATCAGTTACTTTGCTTCGCTGTAGGAAGGTATGGATTATTCAATGCCATTAAAAAGTCAGCATACATTGCTACCTATGTATTTTTGTTGCCTCAGTAATTATAGTGCTCAAGAATTATCCGTATTGCGCCTCGTTCAGCGACGAGAAATAGGCAAAATTTGGTCATTCGTTTTCTAGCGGCTTTGGTTTTCTTCGTTCGATGTAGTCATCGCCAACAAAGCGAGCGACTGTTATCAATATCAAAGCGCGCGTCGCCTCTGCATCGGCCGAAGAGACTGGGCGTGATCAATAAATCCTAGCTCACTACCGTAACGAGCTCGTTTGTATTCTGGCACGCTGTCCGTTCCAAACGGAAGCGAGTACCAGGACATTGTTTCCGTAACTCTCGAGAGGAGTAAGGTCTCCCCCGCAGCTTTCGTCCACCGGTATGTGAGCTTTGGTGAAATAGAAATAAGGCCATTCATGGAAGAACTTCCGCCTCCCTGCCCTCTCAGCCGAAACCCATTCCATGAGTGAAATATTTATTACTAGTGTATAGAAACTGGGGAATGTATTTGAGTAAGAGAGGCCGAGAGGAACTAGACCGAACGAAATTGCGGTTACTCTAGTGGTAAGCTTTTCTAGTATGCAGCAATACGCTGCTGTTTCGAAATAGCCTGCCCTCTGAGAACGTGTGGCGGGACATGTTAATGGAGTGGCTTTGGGACTGACCTTTGCCGCCTGCTTGTGTAAATAAAACTGGGCCGACAATTTGTGCTTGTCAAAACATACGTCTAAGGTAGGCAAAGGACTACTTATGTTGCTCCGCTCTGTGAACTAACAAACTAATCGATGTAGTTTGTTGCGCTCGATGTCTTTGCGTGGTGTGTGTGTGTGTGTGTGTGTGTGTGTGTGTGTGTGTGTGTGTGTGTGTGTGTGTGTGTGTGTGTGTGTGTGTGTGTGTGTGTGTGTGTGTGTGTGTGTGTGTGTGTGTGTGTGTATCGCCAATATTTGTGCGCTGCGTCTCGCTACAGGGAGACGGACGGCAGTTGTCTTGTTTGTTTACGTTCAACATCAGTGAGCTTCGGTATATCAACAAACAAGTTTTCGCTGCCTACAGGTGATCCCTGATGGTACACAAACCTCCCTGCTAGTGCTCTCGTGTGATATGCGCGACGCGGACGAAGAATTTTTTCAGCGTTTCAACGCGTAACGTGGGCTCGCCAGGTATATCGGCAAGACAACGACTCCTATAAAGGGTAGGTCATGGTACGGCGTTACGACTATACTCCCGTTAGTGCATAGACCTCTGTTTGGCGGACAATAAATTCAGGCTTCAGTTAGCTGATGTGTATATCACAAGCATCTTTCGTTGGAGTATTCCTGCAGAGTCTAGCAATGCTGGACAGAGGTATGCTGTAGTACGATTGTATTCTATCTGAAACTGCTATGAGCGTTTCCCGCGCTCTGCAACCGCAATCGACGTTAGACAAGAAGGATCACCACAGCTGTTGATGGTGTTCTTTTATTTCCGGCATATTCAAGGCAGGAAGAACTGCCATAGACGAAAGGTAACCTGCTCGCCTGGCACCTAGGGTATCATGTTTAGATTCCCACACTAGTACTGCACGGTATAGGTTGCATTAGAGTACTACTGCTTGTGTGGGTCTATTCTTATACTTCCGTTTCAATCGCAACTACAGCCAGCTGTGTGTCTTTCCAGTCTAAACTATGAAGAGTGCGATAATTGATTGGGCTTCGCGCGCCAAAGTAAGCTCTTATTATGAGGAATGCCCTTTAATGGAGGGCATGCAAAAATTGTGACCGCGCGCAGTTCTTTCACACACACCTAAATCTTAGTATTCGAGTGCCTTGTGCGTTTCGACCTCATGAAAATGCGGCCGCACGGCAGGGGTAAGGTGCAGCCGCTTCGACCTTTGTTGGCCCACGCCTGGTTCCTAAGCCACCATGGCGGGTCATTCCACGCGAAGTGCGATGTAATGAAAACTTGAACCTCTGCTTTATCAGTGCTTCATTCACGTGGCTGTAACGCTAACATTCATTGGCCTATAACGTATGCCTGTGTATCCAAGGCAAGATCTGAGGACATAATTCACACATGATTGTATTATTCTTAATTGTGACATATATTACGGGTATATGTTATTACCGACGTCATTCCAATTCGCCCTATTTCCTCAACCCACCACGCAAGTTCTGGTGTACGTCAAGGAAACGAGACAACTAAGAGGGTACAGACAGACAGACAGACAGACAGACAGATTAGATAGACAGACAGATTAGATAGATAGATAGATAGATAGATAGATAGATAGATAGATAGATAGATAGATAGATAGATAGATAGATAGATAGATAGATAGATAGATAGATAGATGCGGTCAGTGTGGCTTAAGTTCGCCAAATAAGCCTGTATTAAAAAGGCTTACGCAATCCTCCTGCAAAATGCACCCATCCTATCATTTCATAATGAAGCAACAATCATAAGAAGTGCGGCCGAACCTTAACCCATTCAGAGCTCACCAAAGTCAAGCTTGCTGTTCTGCGTGATCTCGAATGCCCGCCGCAATACGAATATTTTTGCAGGAAAAGTACGGGTATCTTCTAAATGCGCGTGATTATGCAAGTGAATTTAGGAAAAAAGACATCAGGCGGAGCTAGTAAACGATCAGTTGCGTTTGAGATAAATGAGCCATGAGTAACGTGCGTCGCAGAAGGAAGGGAGGTTGCACAAAAGGCTGCATGGCGGAATGGATTATTGAGAGTGGTTGCTGCGCTTCCTTCAAGCAGTTTTACAACTTTACCATGAGACAGCTGGGTACATGTTTTTGTTGTTATTGTTGTTGTACAGTAATAACACCATCGGTAGGGTGCAGTGAAAATTCCTACGAAAATACGATCATCGCGTTCCATTAAGATCGGCCAACTAAAATCCGCGGAATTTACCTTGGGAGCGAGAGGCACTCCACAGGGGGCTGTCATCTCTCCTCTGCTCTTCAATATTGCCCTGAAGGGCCTCTCCAAGCGACTCGCCACGGTTCGCGGGATTAACCATGCTCTCTACGCGGACGATATCACTGTGTGGTGCATGGGAGGGTCCGATGCCGAGGTAGAGCAGGCACTTCAACAGGCACTCAACGTCACGGAGGGCTTTCTAGTCGGTTCGGGATTGAGCCTGTCGCCTGCCAAGTCCGAGTTGTTACTTTACCGACCCACCCGACAAGGGATGAGGAACCTCACTCCTCTAGAGCACATTCCAATATCTCTATACACACGTGACGGGCAGAGAATCCCCAGGGTAGACAGCATCAGGGTGCTCGGACTGTTGCTGGAGTCGAAGTGGGGCAACTCGCAGATCATAGCTCGCATCACTTCCAAGACGGAGAACATGCTTAGGCTCATACTCAGGGTCTCGAACCGCAGGGGCAGGCTGAGCGAGAGCAATCTCCTTCGGCTCTACCATGCGTTTCTCATGAGCCACATTAATTACGTCGCTTCGGCGCTGCACTGGTCCAAAAGGGAAGAGGCAAAAATCGACGCACTAATGCGCACGAGTATAAAGCGAGTTCTAGGGTTGCCTATCAGCACCAGCACCGAAAAGCTCATACAACTGGGCATGCATAACTCCCTCTCGGAGGTGATCGAGGCGCAGAAAATGGCTCAGGTAGTGCGCCTATCGTCCTCGCAGGCCGGTAGACGTATCCTGGAGTCCATTGGCTGCGGTCTTACACAGATTCGCGAACGTAAAGTGACTCTACCGTCTTCTATCAGAGGTACATTTGCCGTAGCTCCACTTCCCAGGAATGTCCACCCGCAGTACAATGTAGGACGCCGCATAGCTCGGGCCCGTTCCTTATTGAAGTCAGTTGCAGACAGCCCGGACCTCGCTACGTTTGTCGATGCAGCACAGTACGGGCGTTCTGATCGCTTTGCAGTGGTCTCAGTCGACCATAGTGGCAAGCTCCTATGTGCTGCGTCGGTTAGAAACGTTTCGGCAACGATTGCTGAGCAAATTGCCATTGCTGTAGCAATGAAGGACGTATCGCGTCCAAATGTATTCACGGACTCGCGGTCCGCTGCCAGAGCTTTCGCCTCGAGCTCGATCTCGCGGGAGGCAGCAGCTATCCTCGGCAGCGAGGGGGCTGCCGGGTTTCACACCATAAGATGGTTCCCGGCCCACATGGGGGCCAACGTACACCCCTATGTCCCCAACGCCAATGAGTTTGCCCATGACCGTGCGCGAGGTTTCACTCACTGCGGCGGTCCCGGCGGATTCGCGGGCGGGCATGCCGGCAGGTATAGGGACCCGCTCCTCACTTTTCACGAGATCGTGACTCATTATCATCTCTCTCGGAGGGTCTTTCCACTTCCTCACATAAACTCACTCGTCCGCAGTCTTCGGCCTTCAGGATGCTCCAAACGGGGTCTTTCCCTTCGCGAGGCAGGTTTAGTAACTTCTCGCCCAACGTTGAACCGCATTGTCCGAACTGCGGAGAGGCTTACTGCTCACTAGCTCACATGCTCTGGCAATGTCCTGCGTTACGTGACACAGAGTTCAGCAAAGAAGAGGACTGGGAGGAAGCCCTGAGAAGCGGCGACCTTTCGGTTCAACTTCGGGCTGTCCAGAGAGCCTGCGAGAGGGCGGAGGGCCACGGTCTTCCTGTCCCTACGTGGGAGCGGCCCGCAACTACTACAGGATCCCCCTAGAAAGGGACGTCCAACTGCAGTTTCTCAGGACCAAAATAAAGTTCTGTGCCTGACTGCCTGCCTCGGAAGGGCTCCGCATCTTTCACAAACAGTGTTGGCTTATTGTGACTGCCATCTCGTCGCTGCCGCCGAATTCGTGCTGATCTGCTATTTCTTTTTAAAGTATTGCACGGTACTATAACCTGCCCTGAACTACTCCAGTGCGACAGTTTTCAAGTTCCACGCCCGGTAACTAGTGAGCAAAGGCCTTTTCACGTACCCGGCCACCTATGCAAACACTCGACTATCCAGATAATACAGAATATCTACAATGCTTGTTTTCTAAACCCTAATATTTTTCAACAATCCCTACCATTGCTTTCATCTGACATTTGCGATGTTATAAAATATATCACCTACGTTTTTTTCTTGATATAAACGTCATGTTCCATGACGCACTGACGTGAACAGCTTTTATCTCTTTGTCACACTATTTTTTTTTGTTCGCACGTGCTGCTCTTCTTCTCCTCTCTTTCTGAGGACGGGGGAGAGTGTTCAAAAGCGTACATAAACGAACGATGGAGGAGGCAGCTGCCGCCCTGACGAAGACAAGTCCGCTTGTCGAAACGTTGGCTCCTGCGACATTCCCTGTTCGAAATCGTATTTTGCGATTTGTTCATCGATTAAAGCATCCATCTTCCCTGAGCTTCTCTTCTAGTTTGGATTTATTTTTATTGTTGTAGCTTCCTTGTCGTTGCGACCTTTCTTTGTTGTTTTCTTGCATTTATTTCCCTCTATTTTCCTGTATGTTGTTCTGAATGTGTTTCTTTTCCCTCTTTTGTTTTGTCCTGTCGTGAAGATGTCCTAAGTTTTTCTCTTTCTGTTACACTTATTTCTACTTGTGCATTTTCTCGGTTTAATTGCATAATGTCCCCATTCCTTTATGCGCACCAGCACCAAGGCCTCTCGCTTGTTCCTGGGCACGTTCAAGATTATTATTATTATTATTATGAGTAACGTTATTACGCATGCAGTGTTCGATTCAGTTTTAACTCCAAATCAACTGATATAGGCACAGCATTGTGTAACTGTCATATGAAAGTACGCGTTTAGCTAGTGAGGCGTTTATTGAAGACAGCAGAGCCGAATCGACCAGCCGTTCAAGCGGAGCAAGCACGAGCAGCAACAACTGTCCTCGTCTTCGTCTTTTGCTGGCTCTCCTACATGCGCCCTATTTATACTACACATAGAATACTTAGCTAATATTTCAGTTTAAATTAATATTGAAGGGTTGGTGGTCTGTATAGTATTAACGCGTATCGGTCCCAGAAGCAGTAGCAAGAGACACGAAGTGTCGTTGGGAACTACAACAGAGACTATAACGAAGTGAAAGAAATAGGGGACAAAACAGAATAATTTATGGTGGTTTTCGTGCCAGAAACATGATATATGAGCATCAGGCATGCCGTAGTGGGAAACATCAGATATATTGACAGAGAGCGCATCGTTAACGTGCACTGACAATGCCGTGAGAACAAGGGGCCTTGACTTCTCGTCATCTGTAACATCTGTACACGTCTGGGAAATGAGATGTCAAAATTGGGTATCCTGCTCAGGGGTGGCAGTTATCTTCAATTAGACTAAATGTTCACAGCATATCCACGGAGTGAATGATGATGAGTGGGCGAAGGTCCGGAGGTTCATCGTAGATCGTGCCGAGTTCCGGATTAATTTAGTTAACGCGCACGCTACGAATCCTTATGGTTCAACTACGCACAAGTGAAATCTCCCACCGCCACTTCATTGCAAGTCAAGATCCAGTGGCTATATATATATATATATATATATATATATATATATATATATATATATATATATATATATATGGGTGGCCGGTGAACGCGAGCAGTCGGTATTTTTCAATCAAGAAACTCGCTAGAAGACGCTGCCTGTGCCAGCGTTGTTTCTCGCAGGTGAGGGTGCGTTCTCCTTTGCGAGCTGGTAGAGCGTTCATCGAAGAAAGAGCGTTTCCATAGTCAACGCGCTCCTTTCGCTCTCTCTCTGTCTCTCTCTCTCACAAAACAGCAGATGGAAGAGTGAGAGAGCTCACGCGCCGAGGGCGAGCGAGCGCGCGAGCCTCCCGCCGCCGCGAGGTGGCTACATACATACTACTACTACTACTATTACAGAGGAGGGAACGACCCACACAAAGGAGCTTCGCCCCTAAAACAGTGGGAAGAACCAAGAATAGTTAATGCCAGATCAATGGGACAGAGGATTAGCCGCTGCTTGAATGGTGCTAAAATCACGAGTAGTAGCAGTTTCTACAGATTCAGTTACTCTCCAAGATTAATGATTGATTCCCGTGGTTTCATGTCCCAAAAAGGACGATATGAATATTAGAGTAACCGTAGTGGAGGTCTTACGAAATTTCCACCACCTTGGGTTCTCAACGTCCACCGACAGCGCCCAGCACATGGGGCTCAACATTCCGCCTCGATACAGCCGAGCTATTACAGCCGCTATATCACCGTTTCGCCGCATCCCTAAAATTAAACTGCACGTAACGTTTCTTGCTGTAGTAGTATAGACAGCAGACGGTCATCACATGTGTGAAGAAAAGAAGTGAATGTTGCCACGAAAAACACATTTTACATAATATTCATAACGAATGTACTTCGCCTTTCTTACTGGGAAGCACCTTACGTAAAAGCTCAATGGCAGCTTCTTTATTTCTTTTATTTCCTTTTTTTTTGCATTCGCATGAAAATACCTTCAAGAGATCTCGCAATTTAGTTTTGCGGCAAAAGTGCACTAGCAGTGTGTCATGGTAGATGTACAAGTTGTGCGGGAATATTCCAGAAAACTTCACGTCATTTACATAACGACGTGCGGAGAGTTAGACGCGCTCATTCTACGAGCCTTCCTAGCTTTCCTGCGCCTGCGACATCATTTGGCACGGACTGATCGAGAACTTACGGCAACACAGTATAAGGGTCCCAATACTTTCTTAATCGTACGCTAGAATATTTGCCTGTAAAGGAAGCAGTGCATATTTTGTTCATTTACTGAGGACAACAAGCATTCAAGGAACTTAACATTTCGTCGTGTTTCTTTTTTTGTAGCCTAGTGTTGATCATACAACGATAAATATGAAACATTTATCCATATTCGGACTATATAATAACTGCGAAGTGACTCGCATTCAGAATATCTGTGAGAGGGTGTGGCAACACCGCAATGGATTGCAATGGTTCTTGTGCGCGTTGGCCATAAAATTCACGGTTATCATACCGGCAGCATACCGCGTTGCCACCACGTGGTTGTAAAGCGTCATCCTTCTTATTAAGTGAAAATGCACAAAGAATGGTTGCACCAGTCGACATTAAATAGGGAAATTATTACGGCAAGAACTATTGTTCCCCACAACGTTCCAGTATTAGCAAATCTCTCATTTTATTCATAGCGACTAGCTCGGCCGACGTCATTATCGTATCGTTCTGTCTAATAACGGTGAAATTCCTATTACTCTTTTTAACAGGGATATAGAAAAGGAACCCAAAGCATATGTACTGCGAGATTTTTGTTGCACCTCAATGCTCTTATTTTCTCCTGTGTCATGCCTTTGTTCTCGCCTTTCTTGCTTCTCGAATAATTACTGACGAGGCCTGAAAACGACGTGAGATATGCATTTACTCACAGATGTTGCGATTTATAAAGCAACCTAAGAGAAAGCGGTTTCTCATTAATGAAGTGTGGGTTTGAAAAGTGTGTACGGCAAAAAACAAACAGCGGTGGCTACAACGTCGGCGAAAGAATCGCGAAGCTGCAGAAAATAAGGCAAGAATAAGAAAATTTGCTAATCGGGCAAACAGACAGAGCTTCAAGACGGCAAACTTTATGAAGCGACAAGGTTCCAAGAAGACCAGTTTCACAAACCATGCCACGTGAGAAGAATTGAAATTAGAGAAGAACTGGTGGAAGAGAGCGAACGCCGGTGTAGCCAAGAGCACCGAATACGTTGGCGGCTGTACAGGAAAGACCGCCTAACAAGGAAGCCGAGCCACCAGCCTCTTCGCAATGCCGGCTATATGAGCCAGGGGCCTGCCCAAGCGAAGGCCTTCCCTGCGGAGATTCTGTACCTTAGCACACGCCACGAGCACGCTGGACTACATCGCTTCGTGTGGCTCACATCGGCGTGTACGCATATATTTAAACAAGGCAAGTATATATTCGCACGTCCCCTGTTATTACGCTGAAAAGATCGTGCGCCATATATGTGACGAGAACACCGGGTACGAATATGCTCTGATAAAAACGGAAGCTCTTTTGTAGCCGTTAAGATGAAACTTAAAAAAATAGCTGTGCATCACCGTGAACGAATAAAGTGTTTGTTACTTACGTTTTCATAGAAGTACCTTGGTTTGATATTTGCGTCAAAAGATACCCCCTTCAGATAACTGTCTTCTCTCGTGGTAACCATTGTTTTCCAGAGTGGCATGCGAAAAGTGGTCAAGGGCTTACTCAAGCTGCCGGTTTCACACAGGGTGGGCTGCCTGTGAAGTGACTAGGAACTTCGTCCTAACTAGCACCACGCTAGCATGCTTGGGCGTCCCTTGCCAGTACGTACTCGGCGGGTGTGGCTGATGCCACCCTATCTACCCTGCTAGCGAGGGATTCTCGACGATTTCACAAAAGGCGTGGTGGGTCAAGCAACGCCTTGCACGTCCGTATAAGGACGTAGTGGACGTACGTTCGCCCAACGCCGTCACTGAGCCACATCGCTTCGACAGGATATCGCGTGAGGACGGGGGGGGAGGGGGGGGGGGCGTACCGCCAACGTCCTTACGCGGTTACCAGTTGAAAGGTGTGCAACAACCGAACAGGAAAACAATGAAATCCATACCCCTCACCAAAAGCCGTGGCTTTTCTGCCCGCACTGACATTTTTACGTGGTACTTCTCAAATACACAGTGGACGTTCAACCGCTTGTCCACTGCTGCAAGCTCTTTTGACGCGATTTTTAGTTGTCCTCATTTGGTCGTGACTGTTCCTGCTGAATTGGAAGCAAGTGCGACCATACTTCGCACTGCTTTCCGAAGGCATCGCTCTGCGTATCACGATAACTATTCTGCCATGAGTATGCCATGCTCTACAACTGTAACCTGAAGGTCTCCGACTATCACGTACCTTGATAACCCACCTGACCGCACGACTGCTCTTGACTTTACTCCCTAGCGAGATAATGTGCATCACTTATATGTAAAATGTCACGACGCTGAATTCCGCATGACGCAAAGGATGCTAACGACAATGACTACAACAATATCATGTACATAGAAAACCTGGCAAAGTTTCTGCGACACAGCGCCACGACAGCTGAACGAAATTGCACAATATGCTGGCAAAGGGTATATTCAAGCCATTAGCGAGTCACAGCCTCCCGCGCGGTATTTGCGAAAGATAATACACCTGTGTGTTACGCGTCAAATACCGGTACTTCAACAATATTAACGAGGGCAGTGACTACACATCGCACAGAAAAGACGAGGTTCTTGCACGTTGACGAGGCGCACGGAACTTTTCTCCTGCAACCTTGCGCCACCGTACTGACAAAGTGCTGTTTACATAAATACCAGGGAGAAACTGCGTTTTCTAATCCTGGTAGCCTCTGCCATATTGAATCCATGCAATTTATATTGTGTAATGCGCTGGAAACATTTAAAATAATCGTAGATTCTTTCCCTTACTATTGCGGATGACCCACTTACATGTGTTACCTATACAGTACCGTCATTTTGCCTCTACTTTCTGACAACGCTTTCCGGCTCCGCCCGTTCTCAAGAACCATAGTGTTTAGAGACCAACGAACCGCAACAAAGGCGAAGAATGTCGAGCTTGCACACGCGCATTTTTTTTTTTTTTTACGCGCATGCTGCAAATGGCAGTGCGGTGGGGTATCCGGGTGGACGACAGGCGCGCGCATCGCTACAATGTCGGTTAGATACTGTCCTTCCGTATACAGCTTGTCCTCAGTTTAACTGATCAAAACACAAAATCTATCCATAGAGAGGTAACCATGTTTCGCGCTCTTTCCGCTGCTAGGCGTGCAGAACTTGTCTTTGCCAATGCGCGCTTTCTTACCAATTTCGCCGCTCCACACTTTTTGAAAGGTATGCATTTATTGTAGGTCGTAGCTGCCACGCTTTGTAAAACAGTTTCTACAGCTAGTCCAGTTGCTGACGTGCTTTCTAAAGGAGCACGATTAGTTTTGCAGGTGTCCTGGCCCCGCGTCATTCTACTCTCAGACCATCGTACTATAGAGTTATAAAAATAGTAATTTGAGGGGCTTTACGGTCCCACACAAGAAATATGGTTATGAGAGACGCCTCAGTGCAGAGTCGCGGAAATTTTGACTTCCTTGAGTTCCCTAACGTGTGCGGACATGGCGCAGTACACAGGCCTCAACATTTCGCCTCCATCAAGATGCAGCAGCCGCAGCAGGGATTCGACCCTGTGACCTTCGGAGAAGCATGTGAGTGACATACCTACTGTAGACCACCATGGCGGGGCAGTACTTTGATTTCGCTACCCAAGTATAGTTTCAGAATAATTTCCCAATTGTTCAGTGCAATGACTGCAGATGCCATGACATGGGTGCCGTTCTCATTCGGTTCCAGCGCGGTCCTTAACGTGTTACTGCATATGTCAGTCCGGTCCTTCCCAAAGCTGGATGAAATTATTTCGCCGGAAAGAAAGAGTGCCTTGTTCTTGTTTGAAATCCAAACTAGAAGAGAAGCTCAGGGGAAGATGGATGCTTGAATCGATGAACAAATCGCAAGGTACGATTTAAAACAGGGAATGTCGCGGGAGCCAACGTTTCGACAAGCGGACTTGTCTTCGTCAGGGCAGCAACTGGCGAAGGGTTGCCGCCCTGGCGAACACAAGTCCGATTGTCGAAACGTTGGCTCCTGCGACATTCCCTGTTTTAAATCGTACCTTGCGATTTGTTCATTGTTCTTGTTTGGGATGTCACGATATTTTATCCTTATCTTTAGCCACCCCGCTACGTGCTGGCTATTTGACCTCAGTGTCCAATGAAGGCCACCTTGGTTGTTGTTCATCGCGGCCTCAGCGGTATCCATACAGGTTCGTCTACAACTCAGATCGCTTACGTTGGCGCTCCGCGTACTTCTCCGGGTACACCCTGAACACATCAGAACCAGCTCTGAGTGCTTCTAGCTCACTTGCGCTTATTATCACTCAACTCTTCAACATTGGAATTCTAAAATGCCTTGACCGTTCCATATTATTGGTTACCTAGGGCCTTAACTTGTTTCCTAATTCCTCTCTACTTATCTTAGAAGTGCGTTAGGTCACCTTCCTTTGTCGCTGCTTGCTTCCTGATGGTTTTGCTTCCTGATTGTTTCGATTCCAGCACATATCCATAATACGTTCTGGCCGAGCTGCACGATGTGCAATCAGTGTGGCATCTCACAGTTTCCTCCGCCTACTATTGCGCACGCTCCTGCATCTATTGACCACACAACTGCTGGCCGAAATATTATTACATGGTCCGTGAGCGTCGGCATCGACACGCTTTGCTCATGTGCTAAATGTGCCACAAGGAACATATAGAGCAAGCACCCTTCTCACAGAATACTTACACGGTTTTAAACCACTGCTACTATTCTCTCTAGCTCCGTGAATGACCTTGCAGATTTGTTACTGTACAAAGCCATTTTCTGAACGGAGCACCACGGAAACACTTAGCCATCTGAGGCAGACGTCTTATTTCCGATTTCATCAGTGACATTCTGTAGCTTTGTCAAACGAAAAAATTCTGACGACTCATCCTCGACGGACGAAAGGTTGCACACGACTAATCAAACCCGCAGCGACATCATGACAATATGCGGCTCTTTCTACCTCTCGCATTCCGATAGTGGACTGTCGTTTTCAGCAGTCACGCACAAAATCCCCATCCAAGGACAAATGGTTATTCGCCTTTCTTGCACTCAATTGTTCGAAACACTGCTGTACCTGTGGATGCATGGGTGTCCTCTTTCGCGTATTCCTCTACACCGCGTGTATAACAGGTTCCTCCCCCTGCTCACCTGGCACTTGAGGTGGCTAACGCTACACATTCCAAGTACCAAGTTCAAAATAAATAACCAAAAAAACAATCTATATCCACCATCCTTCATAGTAATAGAAAATTCCGTTCTGGATCCGTGATCCTTCTCCGGTCTTGTCTCGAACTCTCCGTGTCTATCTTTCCGTAAGGCAGACACGGAGAGTACGCATTAGTATGCTCTCGTGCACAGGTCCGTACCATTTACGCCGCCAAAGTACCAACGTGGCTTAAGAAATGGCTTCATTTAGTCTACGTTGACTTAGTTGACAACTTGTGCTGCCCGCGCCAAGTTCTACCACGTCTTGCGCAACGCCTGTTGGTGAATAAAGTGAACATTTTTCTTGCCAAGTTTTGTCAAATGCACCGAATTAGTGCTCCTGAAAAAGAGGACGATGTTATGATCTTTGCGCAAGCTTGATCAGAATAGCGATAGCACAGCGAAAACGTCCATTAACTCGCCGAATTGTCACCACTGCAAACATCTATATGTTGCCTTGCCAATTCAAGCAATCTTCTGAGACCCGTTCATCTATATTTACTTTTATTCTCATGCATCTTATCCAGGTGTGTGACGAAGTAGTTTGTATGCCTTGATGAAACACCGCAGGTTTTCTTGTCGAGCTTGCGATAGTCATTATTTGTAGATTATATTTTGTGGATACCTGCAGTCGTGCGGTTGATAGATAATCGGAGTTCCGTAACCCTGCTCTCTCGTTCTCTTTTCAATCTTAGATGTTCGTAAACTCTGCCAACCAGGAAAAGAATAGTCATGGCAGGCCAAAGTTACAACGCATGGCTTCTTTAAAGGGAGCTCCGGCGATTTTTCAGTGCCCTCTGATTTCAATGAAATTTTCAGTATAGGTTCTGCTCCGTACTGCAATAATTTGTCAAGCCATGCGGTTGCGAGTTATTAAGCTTTTCTGAAAATGAATTTGGAGTATTTTTAGCTGATTCCCACACGAACAACCCTGTGTTTGTGACCTCATTACCTGCAGCGCTGCCTACCCGAGCAAGCAGGCCGTCTTAAGCAAAACGGCGACACTTCAGCGCTCAGAAGAGCTCAATACATCGCTGGATGACATCGACACGATAATTTCTCCTGCGCCAGCTCCATATCTCTGGTGGCTGGGAGGCTGTGACGTCATCGCATATGCTGCAGGAGGCGTCTACTCATTTGAGTTTCGGTTGGAAGGCCTCCTCCATTCGGTTATTTAAAATTATTGGTGCGTTTCTGAGCGAGCTGAATGACCCTGGCTGCTTCAGGACTATGAGTACTATTGGAAAACAGGGATATAAGAATATGGTGGAAAAACCACCCGAGTTCCCATTTAAAGGAGAACTATCCGTGTCATGGATATTCACAGCGGCCACCAAACACGAAGCCTCTATTCGCCAATTCGCTATCAAGAGGTCCACCGAAGAACCGGAACCTATTCGCTTTATGAGCGATGCGTCATCCCCGATACTCCCATCCCCCTTTGATTGGAGCCTAGAACAAAATCACCGACAATATATTGCGCAGGATAGGATTACGCTATGTGCTCGTAGAAATTCATCGCCGACCTTGCACGTTCCACCGACCAAGACTCGTGACTCACGGCACCAACCAAGACTCGTGAAAAGGTCGTCGGAAAAGGACGGATATCACGGTAGTCCGATATGGTGGCGTATGCGCCGGAGAATGCGCACAGCCACGTGGCGGACATGCGGGGCAGGAGGCGATCATTGTTGGAATTCGTTGTGCAGCTGGGAGCAGTGTAGCTGGCAATTGGGAACGGGCTTGACAGGTGTTTGACAGTCCCAGGGAGACGTGTGAATCGGGCAGCCTGTCGAGGAATGTCTGTAGTCACCAGCTGTTTAAGATGGGGTTTCGCACCATCTTAGACCACCCTGACATGGTTTAGCACCATCATATGGGGTTTGGCACCATCTCATCCCATGGAGCGTCTTTGCTAAGAGCAGGCGCGAGCAAGGGGCAGAGTGGAGGCCAAGGTTATTGTTCACTGGTTGAAGTCAGCCAGGATGTTTCATTGCTGTATGTTCTTTTTATTTCCAGTGTGGATTGTTGCTTCTGTATGTTTCCAACGTCCTTTCCGTGTGCTAGTTGGCATGCGCGGTTCTGTTTGTTGGATGTGTGTATGTTGCAAGGGGTTTTGCACTAACCTCTCTCTCCTCCGCCAAATGTGCAGTAAACGAAGAGGGGGATGTAGGAGTGCCCAGTGTGAAAACTCTTGTGATTTGCTGTCAGGGATTCAGGGGCGGAGCAAGCAGTGTTCTTAAGGTGGCCGTTCGTCCCTGTCAGGGAGGTCATGGAAGAGGAGATGGTCAGAAGGGTGAAAGGCTAAGGGTTGGTGAGGACGAAGCGGATAGTGCTATAGAGGACATCTAGCACGAGTCCGGGTGGTGGCGATGGTCGCAGGAGCAGTGCTATGCACTGTTCGGTTCTGCCGAATGCAAGTGATCGTTCCACCTAAGTCCTACCAACCGAGGCAAGGGAGCGGATAGTGCTAGAGAGGACATCTAGCACGAGTCCGGGTGGTGGTTCTGGTCGCAGGGACGGTGCTATGCACTTGTCGGCTGTGCCGAATGGAAGTAATGGTTCCATCTAAGTCCTACCAACCGAGGCTACTGTCTGTCAGTGTGTATACAGGGTGTTTTTTTAGTTGCAACACATTTTGAAAATAAGAAAAACACAAATCGCGGGAATGTCTTGTGTACCATTCGAGTATACGGATTGGCGGCCTGTAGATACAGAACAATTTCCGCACTTGTATGCATAATTAGCGAAATTACGCTAATTAACCTTTTAATTATCAGTAATTGGTGGCTACAGCAAATGAGTACTTTGGAGCCCGTCCTCGACACTACCTATCCCAATGATCAAATTTTGAATAGTGGAGTGCATATCGGAGCTACGCGAACAAATAGTGCCCCGTGGCAGGTTCCTTGAAACCGAAATTGCCGGAAAAAGAGCGTCTGTGACGTCGATGTCGCTGCCTCCCCGGATTTCTCACTCGCCCGCGGCGCCCAACGCCGCTGATAACAAGGTGATAACGCAAGCTGCTTTCGCGGCCAGAGAGGCTAGAGCGGCGGTGACCACCGGCGAGTGGCGAGTGACGAAAGCCGTGGGGGCGGCGACATCGACGTCACAGACGCGCTTTTAGCGCTCTTTTCCTTCATCATGGAGATAAATAAAACACCTCCGGCGCACACAAATAGGCTTTACTGCCACGTCTCTGGAAGGGGTCAATTTCCAGCGAGAGGGAGTCGCCATGTCGCTAGCTCCTTCGCAAACTAGCATTTATGCCATGTGAATGGCAGCTTGATTATAACAGTAGCATGAAGCACGGTGCGAAGTAGAAAAGAAGGCAAGGAAAACAAAATGCGATCTGATTGTACTACGTACATGTTGTAGTTGAATGAATTATACGTGCAGATTAAGTAAATTCGCTGTATAACAAGCAGCAACACGAGGAATGTCTCCAGTAAAAAGGAGACACCAGTGTGTTTGCTGAACTTTGCTTTAGAAAAAGTGGCCATGCATGTGTTATTAGTAGATTTTTGCGATTCACGTAAGGAGCACAGCCTTTCAGTGCGCGTGAATAAAGCGTGCGTCATATCACTTTTGCAGGGAAGCTGATAAGCCGGCCGTACCTTCTGCCTCCGTATCACGAAAAGCAAGCCGCGCCGTAACTATGGCAACCAGTGACGGTACAGCTTCTGCAATACCCGGCATTACCGTGCCCTCGCAACTTGCAACCATGGCGTGAAAAACACCAAGATGACCGGACCAAGTGCTCTTGAGCTTCGCCGGTTCGCTTACCTTGCGCCACTAGTGCATGCTGTGCTAAACTGCTTTTTTCTTTTCGAACAAATGTATTGTCGCGATTGTCATCAAAAGCGCACAACTTGTTTTCGGGTAAATTAAAAAATTGAAATTCGACAGTTCTACTCCGATACTACTACGACATTTCAAAACACCATGCCTCGAAAGCGGTCGGCTCAGTGTAACCGTAACGATCGAACGCACACATGCACAAGGCTATATTTGCGTCGTTATAAGAGAATAAAATGTAAGCTGTTTCAATAACCAAATTAGATATAGGGCACTTGTGGATGCTCCGAGCAGGCCGTCCGCAAATTTCTGTTATATCTGTGACACTTTTGATTGTTTGAATGGTTTCAGGGTGCGAGCTATATAAACTCACTTTGAAGGTTAACATATGCTACAGTATATACAGCTCCCTTCACGATGTTCACAGAGAACAGGGTGTTTTCAATCCGAGGCGAATCTAGTCGAAACGCATATGAAAACATATTATAACCCGCCCTACTTTAGCATCGCAGAAAGATGAATACCCATTAACCTTAGCGCGACAATACATATTAGGGCAGTATTTATAATGTGGTACCCGCGTAAGCCGCACCGCTTACTAAAATATTTTAACAAGCTTTGACAAAGCCACCAATGACTTACTACTTACCTAGCCTCGAGAAGACAATCGCACTTCCCCTTTGTAAATCAACGTGTCCACTCTGCACAGTCGAACGCGCAGCCCTTTCAACCACCGCAGACGCACGAAGGCCGTTCAAGCTGACACCTATTCTGAGTTATTAAGCCACTTCAGTTTTCAATGAACGTGTCCGCTCACAGTGGAACGAGCGTCAGAAACGCCGCGCTGAACAAGTGCAAGATTCAGGCTATTCAAACACAGATAAAACTCGGCAGAGCGAGACATGAAAACGCCCCTCTAAGGGGGCGTACCTAGCAAAATAAATTTCCGGATGCCCTTTTCTGCAGCGACGTCAGCGCCGCCTGTGCTTCGAAGTGCGCTGAGGTTAATGCTCATCATTAATACCACTAAGGTTTAGGACAACGAAATGCCATAGTCCCACAAGAAAAATCTACACAAGACGGCGTAAGAATATTAGCGTAAACAAAATGAAGTTCGGTGCGTGGATTAGAATTAGTTTCAAGTAATCGTGTCCGTCTACTTCACCTAGTCGCGCTAAAATTGTGATACGCACGAAACCTTCTCCCGTTACGCATTGTAGGAAAGTCTATACACGTGCTGACGGGCAAGACACTGTGAGCTCACAGTGTCTTGCCGACCCAAAGATACGAAGAAATAGTGCGCCGTGTTCCTTCTACGTTAAACACAAGGACACACTCGCTCCATTGGTTGTTTCATGCGAGTTGGCCAACAGACGTATTGCCGCGCGCATTTAAAAAAAAAGGAAAGAAAAGAACTGCACGCCTGCTCGTGTCGGGAAAAGTGGAAAAAAGTTCTTTGGCATCTTAAATCCCGAAATCACGATATGGTTATGAGAGACGCCTTAGGGGAGCACTACGCAAATTATCAGGATTATCATGGAGAAGCTAATGCAGCAACATGACACCGGTTTTGGTACAGAACGAGTTATCCGGTTATTTGGTTCTCCGGACAATCAAGTAGGATAGCGCATTAGCGATTTGATCGGTCGTTGAAGTATTTGATCAATTTATATTACACCCCTATGCGGAGATTCGAATAGCCGAACAGAATTGGCGACGAAAAAAACAAAGAACGCTTATTTATTTTTCTCTTTTCCTCTCTTGGATTCGTAATCTGTTGGCAAACGCCCGTTTAAACCTGATATGGTCTCTGCTTAAAGCCCTTTCGTTTCCGGTGTCTACATCTTGCCTTTCTGTATAGCTCCACATTTCAAAGTCTTACGCCTGCATCCGCGCTGTACAAGATTTGCGCTCTATGGTACTTTTGAATATTTTGAACACGAGAGGAATGCAGTCACCAGTTCCAACTTGATAATTGTTCGGGGAACAGCATAGTGGTAATGTATTATATATATTATTTACCTACTAAATTTTCCTAAGATTGCGATGATGCACTAAATGGGTACTCACCTGGCTACGTCACGGCGTTCTCTTTGAAAGTATTCTTGGCGACATCAAATAATGAAGCCACAAGTTCGAATATGCCGCTTGCCAGTCATTTGAACTGGGTATCCGTGGTATCCGTTTCTTCATAGCCTGATGACCGAATATGCTGATTTTGTCACAGGAATCCGGAAACTGATTAAAATAGAACCGTGAATCGTGAACGAAAAAAAAAGAGAAAAGAGCGCAGGTAGATTCACCCACACCTATTAGGTCTACCACAGTGCTGTTACCGTCCCTAAGCATCAAGCAGGACAACGAGACATCGATTTACCAGGTGAAGCAGGCGTTATACCGTGTATAACATATTCTACTGTAACTGGCCTATAGAGTCAATCAGCTTAAGTGTTTCAGCTTGCACTACCACAAGTTTATCTCCCAGCCTAATGACTGCGCCGAGGCCCCTTTAATCAGGTCTTCTTTACTCAGACAACGCTTAAGTGAGACAGTGTTCTCACAAATTTCATCAATCTCGGAACCCTTTATAACTTTAGAAAAAACATAAAATTTATGTGTTGATGCTACTACTTTTTTAATCCATTTCACATGGGAAGCCATGAGGCATAACTACCTTGTCGATGTTTCCAAAACAGATAAACGAATACACCATAGACAGGTTTTCTTCATGTAAGCTTTAATTTAGCAGCATTCATTTAGGTAGTAGAGATAATAGAAGGAAACGTTAATAGTTCAGAGGAGGCAGGGGGAGGGGGGAGGCTTTACGCGCTAGAATACCCCCGAAATTTTTTCAAGACTTCATTCGCCCCCTCTCCCACACGTGAAAAATGTCTAATATATTGCTTTGGGGCAGGCACTCATTTTTTAGGGGCGAAGCTCCTCTTAGTCTAACCTTGTCACGCGTCAGTCGTCAGGCGTAACCTGCGTGCCTCCCGGCACGCGCTCGCCCTCGGCGCGTGCCTCTCTCTCTCTCCCGGCGCGTGCCTCCCGGCGCGTGCCTCTGCTGTCTTGTGAGAGAGAGAGAGAGAGAGACAGAGATGATGATTGAATTGAATTTTGAATTTGAATTTTATTGCTCACAATTTTTACATGAAATTTGCACGCACTGTGTGGACCCGTAGCCATAGGCTAGTTTGGGTCCAAAAAGATACATTTTACAATATGGCACTTTGGAAAAAACATAACTAAAGAAGTTATACAATATTTAATAAATAATCTGGAAAGATGCTGTACAGTACATGAAATAACCACAAAAGAGCAAAAAAGAAGACTCAGAACTCAGGGGAAAAAAAAATGAAAGACCTCTACTTACAGACTAAAAAATGAAGACAGCCATCACACTAAACATGACCGGACATTAAATAAATCAGGAACATTCTTCTAAATAGTGTTTTTCTACTGTCTTAGTAAAGTTTGAACATACTTTTATTTCAAAAGGTATCTCATTCCATATCTTAATACCAGCAAACTGTAAAATCCGTTCACCATATACGTTGTTAGTTCGCGATATATTCCATTTACCCAAGGTTAGTTGTCTGGTAGAAGGAGAAGGGGCGGAAAACATCGACACATTAAAAGGGTGGTTGTAATTGATAACCGTGTATACATATTTGGCTAGGTTTAATTTCCATAGCTTATCGAATGGCAAGATAAGTAATTGGAAAAACAGAGGTTTACTGCGAGCATTATACTTGGAATGAGTAATAATTCTTACAGCCCGTTTTTGAAGTCGTCTAACCGGGTCCAGGTAAGTTGTGTACGTGCCTCCCCAAGACTCAATGCAATATGAGATGTGACAATGAATGAAAGCATAATAAAGTATTCGTAGAGCAGTGGTATTAAAGTGTTGGCGAGCATGAATAAGTGCATGGCACACTGAGGCTAATTTGGAACACACATTCTGAATCTGCATCCGCCAATGTAAGTTATTATCTATAGTGACACCAAGATATTTAATTGTGGTTACTTGCTCGATCACAGAATCGTTAATTTTAATGCACATATCATTAGTATTAATGATTTTTAACCTAGAGTGAAATGTAATACATTTGGTTTTATCGGTATTTATAGATAGTTTAGTATTTGATAACCAATGAGCAGCCTTTTCTAATTCGATGTTAGATTTCGACTCAACATCACCTAGATCTCGACCTGTTACTACAAAACAAGTATCGTCAGCGTACATCAGTATGTTAGAAAACTGTAATATGTGCGGAAGGTCATTTATGTACAAGAACAGCAATGGTCCCAGCACCGAGCCCTGAGGAACACCAGTATTCAAGTGACTCATAGAAGACATGAAATCATTAATTAAAACAGCCTGTTGGCGACCTTTCAGGTAGTCCGAAAGAAGTTCTAAAATGGTTCCACGGAAACCGTAATGTGGTAATTTATTTAGCAGTATTCTGTGGTCTACGGTGTCAAATGCTTTTTTTAGGTCCAGAAAGATAACCGCTACTAACTTATTTTCATTCAAGGATGTGTTTATAAATTGCGCAAGTGTCAAAACTGCGGTGGACGTAGAATAGTTTCGTCTAAATCCGTGTTGCTGATAGGAGAGCATGTTATATTTTGCAATAAATTTATAGAAACGATTAGCAAGAATTTTTTCGAAGATATTGTTAATTATGCTCAAAACAGAGATTGGCCTATAGTTGGACGGTTGTGAATGATCGCCACTTTTATGTATTGGAATGGTATATGGTATGAAAAACTTTATTGGGTCCTGAGGGATCAGTCTGTGGGGACTGATGCGGGCCGCTCCCACGTCGGGACAGAGAGGCCGAGCTCCTCTGCCACCACACGGGCCCTCTGGACAGCCCTGAGTTGGTCCGTCAGCATTTCACTGTGCAGCATCCGCTGCCACCACTGTTCACCTTGAGAACCATCACCGGCCAACGCCGAGCAGCGCCAGAGCATGTGGTTTAAATCGAGTAAACCCCCACACTTGCTACAATAGACTGAAACTCCGCAGTCGGGATTAATTTTATTCATGATGACCGGGTTAGGGTACGTCCGTGTCTGCAGAAGTCTTAATGTAACCGCCTGTGGCCTGTTTAATTTACAATGCGGCAGGGGGAATGCCCTGCGCCCTAAGTAATAGTGCTTTGTGATCTCGTTGTAGGTTAACAGCTGGTCCCTGAACTCGGGAACGAGAGGTCCAGCCCCTTCAGGGAGTGCACGGCACACTAATCCTCGTGCCTCCCTGTGCGCCACCTCGTTGAGGTTACGCGGGGCTCCCTCGACTGACCCCATGTGCGCCGGGAACCAAGTAACTGTATGCGAAGTGATATCCCTGCCCTGCAGCAGTCTGTAAGCTTGTTCCGCAACAAGTCCCCTCGAAAAAGCTTTAATCGCAGATCGTGAGTCACTAAACACTGAAACCCTATCTGAATCAATTAGTGCTAGAGCAATAGCCACCTGCTCAGCGACCCCCGGATCCTTTGTATAAACAGAAGCGGCATTTCGAACAATCCCTTTGCCATCTATCACCACCACTGAATAGGCATCTTTGCCATTAATCCATGCCGCGTCAACAAACGCTGACTCCTCCTTCTGATCGTCTGCCTCTCGTAACAAAGCCCTAGCTCTCGCCATCCGCCTCCCTACATTGTGCACAGGGTGCACATTCCGTGGAAACGGGCGCACAGTAATATTGGCCCTAATGTTTACGTTCAACTCGTGTAGCCGCGTCCCATCATGTGACTCAGCCACCGATTCTCCTATTGACTTCAAGATATACCTCCCCGCTGGTGTACCTAGCAACCGCTCTCTTTGTGCTGTACGCTGAGCCTCGGCAATTTCATCTAGAGTGTTATGCAAACCCAGTTGGAGCAACATATCGTTTGACGTGCTCACAGGCAGACCAAGTGCTGCCTTAACGGCTTTTCTGATTAAAGCATCCAGTTTAGCTTTCTCCCCCCTGTTCCAATTTAACATAGCTGCGACATACGAGAAATGACACATAACGAATGCATGAACTAACCTCATGGCACCTTCTTCTCCTAAACCCCTATGCCTATTAGAGATCCGTCTCATAAGCCTTACGGCTTCCTCCGTCTTTTTGGTGATACGCTGGATGGTTCTATTGTTCGATCCGGTCGCTTCAATTATCAATCCCAAGACCTTTATGGCTTCAACTTTTGGTATCAGCGACCCATCCCTAGCATGGATTGTAATGCAAGGCGCAACTTCTGGTACCCAGTCCTTCGGCCTACGACCTAGCTTCCTAGACTTGAAGATCAACATCTCCGACTTTTTACTGGAGCACTTGAGACCCATTAGATCCAAACATTGTTCCGTAAGCGTTATCACCTCCTGTAATCTAGCCTCAAGCTCCCCGTCACTACCACCGGCACTCCATATAGTAATGTCGTCCGCGTAAATAGTATAGCCAATACCCTGGACAGTGTCCAGTGCATTAGCCAACTTCGACATCGCCATATTGAATAACATAGGCGAGAGTACGGATCCCTGCGGCGTACCTCGACAACCCAATTTTAAGACTTCCGACTTGAGCTCCCCAAACCTAAGACATGTCCTTCTGTCCATAAGGAAGGCCTTGACAAAATGAAATAGCCGCTGCCCCAGATTCAATTCCGATAGCACCTGTAGAATGTAAGAATGATGGATATTATCGAAAGCTTTTTCGACATCAAGTCCAAGTAATACCTTAGTATCTCTTGTCCGCCGATCGAGTAGCTGATGCTTAATCCTGATCATAGCATCCTGAGTTGAGAGGCCGGGCCGAAATCCTATCATAGAGTGTGGGAGGACCCCATTACCCTCAACATAACGCGTTAGCCTATTTAAAATCACATGCTCAGCGACTTTCCCCAAACACGATGTCAGGGAAATGGGTCTGAGATTGTCGATCCCTACGGCCTTTCCAGGTTTGGGTATAAGAACAGTAGTCGCAAGCTTCCACTCTTCAGGGAAAGAGCCTTCCTTCCATCGCTTGTTTATCTCCCTCGTAAGCAACGCAATAGACCCTTATGTATTGGAATAACCTTTGCAATTTTTAAAGAAGGGTAAATGGCTGCTCTCACGGAATGGTTAAAAAGGCGACACAAAACCGGTCCGAGGACGTCTAAATTTTCTTTAAGAAGCCTTACAGTAATCCCATCTAGGCCTGCCGATTTATTCGTTGGCATTCCCGATACAATACATCTGATTTCCTCAAGTTCGATGTCATACATGACAAAAGAGTTCGGGTTGGAATCCGAAAGAACATGATCGAGGCTGGGTTCCTTGAATTTTTTAGCTAGTGTTAAACCGATGGAGGCGAAGTAAGTGTTAAACGATTCAACTGTATTGGAGTCGATGACATCAGGAAGTACTTTAGAAGGCGGAGGGTGGCCGACAACATCATTTACACTTTGCCGAAGTTTTTTCGAATTACCATTCGCTTGCTCTATTTGTCGGGCATAATAATTCTTTTTACTCATTCGCATCAAGGCCACTGATTTATTACGCATTGCTTTATAGTGGCGCAAAAAGAATTCGTTATGCTTATGCCGTTTCCGTTTGTCGTACCAGTAATCCTTGCCCCTTATGACCTCCAAGATTTCTTTATTCATCCAGGGACATAAGGGTGTTTCCCGTGAATGAACCGAAACTTTTGTGCTGCTGACTTTTATAGCGTTTTTGAGAAGAGAAATAAAGTTGGAAAATTCAATATTAGCGTCATCGTTGTATATTTCTTCAAAATTAGATCCAAGAAGAGTATTTCTTAAAGCCACGTAGTCGATTTTCGTTATAAACTTCAGCCCGTCCCGTTTTTTATTCTTGAGATGATCAACAGAGACAAATATGGGGAAATGATCTGTGATAGGTTTGTCATACACTCCAGCGCTAACATTTTTCTCGGAATTCGTCAGCGCGTGGTCAATCATTGTAGCAGAAGTTGCTGTTATTCGAGTTGGTGTGTTGATGAGATTGCGAAAGCGATACGATTTTAGTAAGTACATGTAGTCGTCGTTCGCTGAACTACGGGTATCGTTCATATCGCCAACAATAACAGCAGATTGTTTGACGTTCTTTGTTAGCTGACTCAGAATCATTTCAAGTGTTTCAAGAAAGGAGGGAAAACACGCATTTGGGGGGCGATAAACTACGCCCACTGTAAGTGAAGATTCCACCCTGACGAAAAGTGACTCAATGGCACGTGTACTGCATGATAGTGACGGAAGAATTTTATATGAATACTCATTTTTAACAAAAAGAGCAACTCCTCCCCCTCGAGAACGAGAGTCACGCGGCTGCGATAGCATTGTGTAATCGGGAATAATAGTGTTTTCATTCCTTTTTAGCCAAGTTTCAGTGACAGCGATCACACCAAAGCATTGCGGCTGCTGGGAAATATATGCGAGGAGTTGATTAAGATTTTTTCTTATGCTACGAATGTTGCTATGAAATATCGACATGCCTCTACAAGTGTAGTTGTCTTGTTGATTTAGGTGAGACATTTTGTTTGAACTGGGTATGTGCGCCGGGTATAGACACAAGCGTGCTACCTAAAATACACCGCCAAGGTCGTCCTCGCAGGTCACATGAAACACACGCGAATTTTCACTTTTACGCATCAGGATCCTGCCGTCAGCCACCCACACAAACTTCCAGTTTTTTTCCCGCTTTAACTGTATTGCCTTCCCAAGCAGAACCTTGTTCTCGGGGCACAGATGTTCGTTTACGAACACCGGCTCGTGTCCCTCAAAACCAAGGGACGACCTGTTCAGTCTGTGTTTTTTGGCTGCCCCCAAGACCCTGTCTCGTGTCGATCTAGACAAAAACTTCACCACCACGTTTGGAGGGCCGCTCCCACGCGTTGGTACACGATGAACACCATCAAGTGCGTTCTCTTCAAGCCTTACACCCAGTGACAACGCAATTTTCTTGACAGTCGAAGATAGGTCCTCATTAGGTACCTGTGGGATTCCCTTCAGTTCAATATTTTCCCTTCGACTGCACTGTTTAAGCTCAATTAGTTGCTTCCTAGTTTCTTTCAATTCCTTATTTAGCCTTGAACTTTCCTTTTGACACTCTATGCTGCATGTCTTTGCCTCCGAAAGTTCCGAGCGCATGCTTTTCATTTCGTTTCTAAAATCTTCGAAGGAGTCATTTATGTGCCCCATTGACTTTGTGACAGCTATCGATTCGGCCTTCACAGCACTGATGGATGGGTCTTGATTCTTAATTGTAGTAGTAAGGTCAGTCATAGCCTTAACAAACTGCGCAGTCATTTCCATCAATACCTTTGTGACTTCCTTGATGCTGCCAGGGGGTTTGTCCGCTAAGGACTTTGCAAAGTCAGACAAAGGATCTGTTGCACTTGACATGATTGCACAAGAAAGACAATGGACCAATACGTTTTTCAGAGCGGTCCCGCAGCTATGAAATTTGAGTACCACTAATTAGGGTAGATGCGTATTTGCCTACCTGAAATGACGCAAATCGACGGTTTAGCAGACGTGAAGCACGGCTGCCAGGACCGCTCTGAAGTGTACAAGCCAGCTGCGCGGTTTCTTATATAGGCGACAAAGATGCCGCCCCTCGATGAATTCCGGAACGGTGACGTATGCTTGCTTGTTTGATGAGTACGGTGACTGCCAGGATGCGCATGCGTCCGACGATGGCCTGCTGGCTGGTGCCAACCCTCGAAGTGTCCAAAGTTGCAGAAATCCAGTTCACCTAACCGCTGAAATTTGAAGCTTTCAAGCCCCAAGATGATTGTGGTTCAGTTAAGGAAAGGACGCTAATTTCTGCAGCCCATGTAGGGAGCACGTCTAAGCGTCCGTGGGGTGGGGAAAGGGAGTGAAAGAGATAGAGAGGAGAGAAAAGCCGTAGTGGAGGGCTCCGGAAATTTAGACCGCCTGGGGTTCTTTAACGTGCACTGACAGAGCACAGTACACGGGCCTCTGGCATTTTCGCCTCCATCGAAAATGCGACCGCCGCGGCCGGGATCGAACCCGCGTATTTTGGGTGGCAGCCGGGTACCGTAACCACTACACCACCGCGGCGGACGAGAGAGACAGAGAGAGAGTGAAAGGCGCGCGTTGGCTATGGAAACGCTCTTTCTTAAAGGAACGCTGTACCAGCTCGCAAAGAAGGAGAACGCGCCCTCACCCGCGAGAGACAACGTTGGCGCAGGCAGCGTCTCCTAGCGAGTTTCTTGATTGAGAAATACCGACTGCTCGCGTTGGAGAAGCGTCCACCGGCAACCCATATATATATATATATATATATATATATATATATATATATATATATATATATATATATATATATATGCACTGGATCTTGACTTGCAATGCAGTGCCGGTGGGAGATTTCACTTGTGCATAGTTGAACCATGAGGCTTCGTAGCGTGCGTGTTAATTAAATTAATCCGGAACTCGGCACGATCTACGATGAACCTCCCGAGCTTCGCCCACTCATCATCATTCACTCCGTGGATATGCTGTAATTTTTTTTTTACCGGTGAGGTATTACACCTCCCGAAACATGCACACATTTCTTGCTAGGCTGCTGGTGGAATTCTAATGCGCCCGTTGCGCTCTGCATGATTGGTACTAGACGACAGACAGTTCATGATGAAATTCGTAGCGCGCACAGTAGAAAGAAGAACAGTGCAGAATGACAAAGAAGCACTAACTCACAAATGTTTATTTTAAGAAAACGACTAAGATGCGCACTGAAAATGAACCGAACTAGGCATGTGGTATGCATACGGGCTACATTGTTCAAGAAAAGTTCAAGAGCGTAAATTCTTCATCTCAGTCATGTAATCTGCAGGCATGTCATATTATTAAATTTTCTCATGCTCAGTGCAGATTCGTGCGTTTTATGTTCAGTCGTTTTCTTAAAATTAATACTAATGAGTAAGCGCTCATTTGTCTCTCTTCACTGTATTTCCGTTCGCTGGGCGCGCTACGAAGTTCATCGTGAACATCTACTAACTCGCCCAACTATCCGTTTTACGACAGTGAGTTGCACGAAAGCTGGCTTTCGCGCAGCTGAATGAGGCCAGATAGATAGATAGATAGATAGATAGATAGATAGATAGATAGATAGATAGATAGATAGATAGATAGATAGATAGATAGATAGATAGATAGATAGATAGGGGAAATATTTCGCCGCAAAGTGCTCCCGCCAATTTACATAGCTAAGCCATGCCGGCGAAGCACTTCCGCTGGATGAGTCGCTGTCTGTTGACAAAGGATTGATGACATTCTCTTTAAAGGGGAGCGAACAGATAGGTTCGGCTGTCATGTGAGCAGTTGTTTTAAGAAAATTGGCTCATACTTGGACAGTAGAACGTAGAATGTAGAAAGTAGAATGTAGAACGAATGTTACGGTCCACACGGGCTTTCCTGGATTGGCCAACAGCCAGGTGGCTTTATGCAAAGCCTCAAAATGTAGGCTTCAATAGCCTAATCTTGCCAGACCCTGGGCAAGAAAATTTGAGGAGTCCTTTCTCATTTCGAAAAACGCACGCAAGCGAAACTTGGCGTGTGCCCGCCTGGCGTAATATATTTCTCTCTGTATCAATATTTCTCTACTTCTGTTTCCATCTTTCTTTCCTTTCTGCCTTTCTTTGTTCCTTTCCTTTGTTCCATGCGGTCTTTATCTGAAGTGGAGCGCTAGGTCGAGCTAGTTGGCTGATAGGCACCGTAAAATGTTTTTACTGCGCTAACACACAGTGGCAAAGAAGAGGCAGACCACGCATTTGCGGACTCCCAGGTGAGTATTTGAATGGGTGAAAGTGAAGTATATACAGATGAACGTGCAAAACAACCTCATTGGCCATCTAAACACAGAAATGTTGCCTTCAGAAAGTATGATTTGAAAGCACTATGTCACATTCAGCAAGTGACCCCGACGGATCGCTCACACAACCACGTACAGTTCTAACTTATATGCCGTAAACAGCTCCTGGAGTGCTACGGTCTCTAAGTCGGTACGATATTACATTTTGAGAAATTGAAGGCATGCGTCCTTGTTTAATTTTCTTAGTCATTGCACACAGAACCGACGTAAAGGCGAGAGTTAATACCTTTGGTAGTCGAACCCTGCGCCTGTGCCTTCGGACCCGGGACCTGCGCTACTCGTACTTAGTGTAATCTGACATAGGATGCACATGTTGCAATTGAATCCGGTGTGGCTCATACACGCTCCTACTCAATCACGCATATTCAATGTGGGTATGATTCACGCGCCATTTCATTGCAGTTAATTATGACGAAAATAACAAAGACGTGAATGTATTCATGTTGCCAACTATCTCTCACGTTAGTCGCACACTCGCAACCTTCCATAGTACAACTGAAATATACCAAGCCAATTTTTCGATTTGTGGTACTACGCTCTTCTCTCACACCGGTTTCGAGGTCACCTTCTCACGACACATATAAGGGGCTGCGCATTGACCGTTGCTCAAACGTGCAAGGCGGAACCTTTCTTACTGCTACAATATAAGTAGTTGTAGGGCTCAAGTACGCTTCGAAAGACGTCCATTGAGCGGTTCACGTGGCGCAACATCTTATGTGATGCTGTGAAACTGTGCGATAACTTGCTTTAGAATGTTCCGCATATTTGAATATGCTCACCAGAAAATCTTTCTAGAGTTTCCGAGCAACTTATTAGAGCATGCCTGGTTCACTGTCCACTGAAGTCGACTGACATGTATATTTGCAGGTTTGCAAGCAGCAAGAACTCGGCGACGTTTTCCGATTGCTCGCCATGATAACTGAGTGTCTAAGATGTTGGGCTAGAAAGTTCGCGGGCACAGTTTTGTTTCCCGACCTTGGCTTCCACACTTGCATAAGGAACTAGCGCAAAAAATAAACGGAAAAAGGTCTACGTTCTGAATTTATTCAAATTTCGGTGCAGGTCAGCGAAATCCGTTTCGTCAAAATTTACGTGGAGCCCCATGCAACGTACTTCATAATTATATTGCGGTTTTACGGCGCAAGACGGCAGAATTTGTTTCCCATTCAATATTTGCACGTTTCGTTCGCAGAGAAAGCCGATTTGGGTACACGTTGTTTCAACTGCTGCAATAGCGACTCAAGGAGCCTTTACAGTGAAACCGTAGTAGCTGATATTGAACCTAGAATATTTTCTAATGAACAGCCACAAGGGCTGTACCCTGGCACTCCCGCCATAAATTCTGAATCGGTTAAGTAAAGCTACCTAGTTTTTTTCAGCCCTTATGGTCAACACGGCTCATCATACTGGGACAAGGGAAAGGCAATAAGATCAAGGAAGGGAGAGGTACACTTCAGTGGAAAGACCCAGAAAATTTGAACACATCGGGTTCCTAAAATCGCATCTCCCTCCAGCTATTTTTCTTCCTTTCGTCTCTTTATCCGTGCCCGATAGACATACTTGTGCCTAACGTTTTTTAAGCAATGATTTACTGTAAACGATGACAATTTAATGCAATCTTTAAAGTTCGAATTTCTTTAACGATCAAAGATGTACGTGATACAACCGCTTTTACGTGTAATCGAAAAAGAAATCATAAATATACAGCGCACAAACCGCCGTTTCGTGAGATGTTGCCAAAGACTGGCCAGCCCGCGATTTCTTCAGATTTTTGTGGCCTGTAGCAGCACTTTACTCAAACGCCAACAGAACAGAAGCAAATCGCTTCCTCATTGACTGGGAGGCATTCATTGAAAAGTGGCGCTATCAGAAACTCGTGTTCATAGTGTTCGTACGCTACGCCGTACTTCGTTCTAATGCGTCCGTGGAGAGACAATGAAACATCCGCTTGAGCATTGCAGCGGATGTTTTTACAGGCAAAAAGCAGGGAAATAACCGATGCAAACTTAGCAAGGCTGAAACTGAACAACCTGTGTTGCACAGAGAAATGTTAAATGCAGAATTGTGGAACACGTATTTAAGTCATATTATGCAAGAAACAGCGATGACACCGGTAAATCCACTCGGAAAGATTGGTAGATGCACGTCCACAACTCAAATACTCTTGTAAATTGTGAGCCCGAGCATCAAAATCTGACTCGGTAGCGTGGAGCTCTGAAATAAACTTTGATGACAGTTTGACGCACGTCCGTGCTGGCACGAATTTTTCCGACCCAGTGTACTGGTGGCCTCGCTATTTTTGCCACGATACGTCTGTACGTATGTGATGTCCTAACAAGAAAGAATGAGGCGTGAAGTGGCAAGTTAATCAATTACTTCACAGTCGTTTTTCTATTACATTCACAAGCTGCAATTGTAATTCTAATCGGTTACATTTTCGTTAACGTGAAGCAGTCTACCGACAGAGTAGGATGCAAGAGAGAGAATAAGAGCTCTTTATTTAAAGGCAGAGAATTTAGCCGGCGTTGAAATATCGCTGGCATGCTACTCTGCGTGAGGAGGGTGTTTGGGGAGAGAAGGCGAAGAGAAAAAAGTGCAACAGACCGTGAAAAACAAAAGAGAAAAAAGTTGACCTTTGTTTTTCTGACTATAATGACTAATTGCGTCAAAAGATATTTCATGTTTACATCAACCCGCAGTGAGGTGATAGGATGCGTTGCATGATGGGTGGGTGATGGTGACTAGCAAAACCGAATGCGTGAGTGTTTAATATCCGCGTCTTTCGTTTGCCCTCCTTCCTGAATTAAGTGGTTTATTTAACCGATGGTGGAAATAAATTATTCACCTATTCATATGATAACCTCGTATTAGTACTAATAGATAAGTGCACGATAGATTCAATATTACGCATGGCAGCCGTGAAAGGAACAACACCGCTACTGCGAGCGTCAAACCGTAACCAATAGCCCATCGGCAACTTCGCCAATGCTTCGTGGGGATAGCAGAGAGCGGCTGCTACGAAATAAGTATTAATTATATTAATTATTTGGTTAGTCAGATAAAACGAAGCTGTATATGGCCACGGGAAAAAGTGACTGCCATTGGGGCATGGCCTCAGGACAGACCTAACTAGAAGACAAGAAGGTTGAAGATGGAGAATGGCCGAGTCAGTAGCAGTGGCTCTCACATAAAGAGGTTTTCCTTGTCCGTTTTTGTGGCGTGTGAGTTATATACACGTCCGAATATATCACCAAGGTATGGCTCATTTCGTGCGCGAGAAAAGGGAAAATAACGCCGGGAAGAAAAATCTTGCAGCGGTGGACCGATTCCAGGGTCAGTACACGGCGTGGAGCACTGGCTGATGAGCAAAACAAGGTGTGAGCTAAGTGAACCAAGTGAGAAATAAATTGAACAAAAGACGCAACAACCGGAATAAATGTGATTTCATCATCATCATCATCATCAGCCTGTCTACGCCCTCTGCAGGGAAAAGGCCTCTCCCATAGATCTCCAAGTGTTCCTGTCTTGTGCTATCTAGGCCCAACTTATCCTTGCAAACTTCCTGATGCCATCTGCCCACCTAACTTTCTGCCGCCCCCTGCCACGCTTTCCTTCTCTAGGAATCCACTCTGTTACCCTTAATGACCAACAGTTGTGTGGTCTTCGCATTACATGGCCCGCCCACACTAATTTCTTCTTCTTAATTTCTATTCACATGTCCGCAACACGCTGTTTGTTCCCTAACCCATTCTTCTCTTTTCTTATCTCTTAGGATTTGATGTTAATCAAATGTGGAATAGGCGAATGAACTATTAACGTGATTCAAATTTGTCCTAGGTGAACTAAGGGTATGATCCATTCAACTAAACTGCATATGGCTTTTGTTTTGACCAAAAGTTCCTTTGTGTATCCATTCGCCTCGACAAAGAAGTTATCAGCGGTTGGCCCGCCCCAAAGCCGCAGAATCAGTGGTCTTCCTTATTCAGATAAGGGAAGGAAACTGAATTCGCAATTATTGCTCTTCAAACGATTGCGTACGACACAACTAAAACCCTCATTTGTAAGTTTCGCTTGCAAGTGCGTTTGGATGTGTGACAAGTTATCGAGGATGGGGCTGAGTCATCCCTATGAAGCTGTTCTCCCTATGATGCAGTCAAAAATTTAAAAATATTGGCACACGCGCTTGGCTGCGCAATTATAACATCTCGAGCAGCGGTGCTTAGTGTTCGTGTTCAATGGGACCAGCGATGTGCAACTGGAACTGTCGTGAGAAATGCCACAGGTGCTGCGGCTCGGAAGTTCTAAAACAACATCGAGAATTAGGAATGAATAAAAAAACACAGGATCAATAAACGAACAGAAAGATTCTTAATAGAATGACTCATGTGCCTGCCGCTAGGAATATCAGCTTACTGGAAACGCTCCAGCACAACAATAACGAGGGTGGAAGTCGTTGCAGGCAAACTTACCAGGAGAAAAGAGAAAACACACACACACACTCACACACACAACACACACACACACACACACGCGCGCGCGCGCGTAAGGCATTTTAGAAGCGTGTGCGTGAGAAGTTACTCCGAGAGGAATAAAAATAAACTCGTAATTTCATTGTGCGGTTGCGAGTAATACAGCGGGAACCATGGCAGAATGATAAAGCCATGGTGCTTTGACCTCAGGTGAGGCCCTTGTAAACTCATTTATTTGATAGAGAGCCTTGTCTTCGTTTTTTTTTGTATACGGAACATTAAATTACACGGGAGCCTTCCACTAAACTTCATTACCGTCCATTCCCACAAAAGAGCAGGCGGGTCAGCCCGATGCGCTTCATTTCACGACGCTATTGTTTGTTCGCTTGTCAAATCGAATGGAGCGATGCTTCAATATTTACTTTGTATTGTTGGCATTGCTTCAACCCCTAGCTGGCGCCTGCTGATAATACTTTTTACATGCTAGCTGCTTGATAAGCATTTCAGCTTTTTTTTTCTCCTCCATCCGTTTCACTGCCCCCGTTTCTTTCGCAACCCGAGGCGGTCGATGTAGCAAGCTCGAAGAATTTCAATTTCACCTATCACAGGTGTCCTGGAGGAGCGACTGCCGACTTGGCGCTCCTCTGTCTCACAAAGTGTGTGAACTCCTTTGTTTCTTTTTCTTGGTGATGTTTTCATTTGGAGGTCGCCGTCGACTTCAAAAGGAACAGTAAAGGAAATTGCGCTGACATGGTAAACCGGGAAAGCCTTTCGCCGTCTCGCCGTTGATTCTATGCGTCAGCCAGAATGGCGAACTTTCACAGATTGCGACAGAACTGTGCCACTCCAAAGTGTCAGTTTCAGCAGAAAATTTCGAAGAACATATAGAAAGCAAACATCTATCTGAATTATAGCGATGACCCTTATGTTTTAAGATACTACGATGAGATTGGGTAGCAGCCATCTCATCGTAAATTCACGTTCCACGTGACGAAGAAAGTGTGTTCCACACTCGCCGCCATAGCTACGAGTGGCGCTGCCTAATACTTCCAGGGTAATATGTACATAACTACCCAATAAAGTGGACGGGGAGACGAACGCCCTCGTAGCTCAGCGGTAGAGCATCGAACGCGTTATCCGAAGGTCGTGAGTTCGGTTCCCACCGAAGGCAGGTTTGTCTTTTCGTCCACATTATTTTCTTTCTGCTTACTCCATAATTACAATACCACAATTAACTTCTCCTATGCTTTCCTAGGCTTCAGTGTCTGTTGGCTCGTTAAGTTTTCTTTCTAACGAAATAAAAGCTAACCTTTCACCCATTTTCTTTCAGTTATTTGAAGAGCGTATTAGGAACATATAAAGTTTGTACTGGATATCACGTCTTGTTCTTATCCTTATAGCCATGTTAATACTAACGATCACTGCAAAACTAGGGGTAAAAAGATATTCTAAAATAATATGATGGATATCTCTGTCATGGGAATCGGTATAACACGAAAGTGAAATCCCTCTTGGCAAACGTTGTGGAATGCATAAGCGGCAATCTGGCGAATCGAGGGATGGAATATGGGTTGGGTACTGTGGACGCATCAACACTCTACATGGAAATATCAGCGGCACCTCAACGCGGCACAAGTATACTCGACAGCTGTATACAACGGAAAGTTCTCGAGTTGTGCGATTAGGGCGTGTATGGCTTCGCAGATTTCCATTGCCTTGTGCACTTTTTTAAGTTCTTGTATAGCCGATAGAGAGTCGGTGAATATATCTAGTCGCTCAAGTGTACGTAGCTTAGAGATGGTGTCTTTCAGGGCGTTATGAATGGTTTGAAGTTCCATTACCAGAGCACTGGCTTCTTTAGATGTATAGTGTTGGTGTCCACTGATGAAGGAATGCGTAGAACTGAGGAAGGACGTCGTACCGCTGTCAGGTAGAATAGCAGCATATGTATATACTGTGCAAGTATCAGCGCATGTAGAATCTACTGCCTTGTTCGCACCAGTATTTTCGGCGTAGCTTCGCCGTAACCTCGTTGTTTTATTAGTCGTGATGTGGGTAAATTCCCAGGGAGGCATTGGTTCAGTCGCATTTTCTATTCGAGAGCCACGCTGAAAATGTGCATGCAAAGCGGACGACAACTGGAACCAGCTGCTTTTTATTTCACGTGCTTGTTCACGCTGCGACATCATTCCTGCAATTGCGTTCAGCTGAGCATGTTCCTGCAGAATTGGCACTGGTGTGATTCGAGGTAGCGAAGTAATGGTGCGCATAGCATCACGATTTATTGTCTCCAATTGTGCCAACTGAGCCAAAGTGAGACGTTGAAATTGCGCTTGTTACAAAATCCGTGGCTGCAGGACTGCACGTACGATTCGTCGAGCTACGTCAGTACGAGCTCCAGCTGATTTTGAAGCAATGCGTCGGATGAGATGGAGCGTTTGTGAAGAACTCTGTCTAATTTTGCGGAGCCAGTGTGCAGCACTGCCGGACCGGTGAATTTCAAGGCCCAGGACGCGGATCTCTGAAGCTTCTGGGATCGTGGACACGCCAACTCTAAGGGTAAACGGGCACTGAGTGAGCTTTCTGCGTCCTGCTTTAAGGCTACCACAACGTAGCTAGATTTTTGTGCGGAGATGTCAAGCCCAGCTTGCCGAGCGTAGTTGTGCACGACACCAAGGGCTTCTTGAAGCTGTCAAGATTGTCTTGAAATGTATTTAAGTACGGACCACAATGTCGTATCGTCCGCGTATATTAAAAACTTAACGTCCGGAATTTGGTGTAGTTACCAAGCAAGAGGTACGAGAGCAATATTGAAAAGAACAGGAGCGAAGACCGAACCCTGTGGGACTCCTCTGTTCGACGTGAAGCACCCTTCTTGCCTTCCATCTACTCTTATCGCCAAAGTGCGATTACGGAGAAATGAATGGATGAAGTTCACGACCCTTCGTGGAAGCCTCAATTCGATGCGGTTGGTGGTAATAATTTCATGGTCGATATTATCGTAAGCTTTCGTTATGTCTGTGGCTATTACTGCACGCACGGCGTGACTGTGTGGTGAAACCTGCAACACATCGTCCGACAATATGGAAAGTCCGTCTTCAGTTCCCAAATGACGAAATCTAATTTGTGCAGGATGGTATTTCTTGTTCCGTTCAAGCCACCAGGAGACACGTGTAGCTAGCATCTTTTCTGTGAGCTTGCAAATAGTCGGGGTAAGTGAGATCGGCCGTAAGGATTGCAGATTATTTGGAGGTTTTCCTGGCTTTGGTATGGGGACAACAACTGAGTGCTTCCTATCAGGCGGAACAATACCAGTCTCCCACACTGTATTAATAGCCTCTAGGAGTGCGTCAAGCGCTGCCCCTTCCATGTTCTTGAAAACCTCATAAGGAATGCCATCGGCACCCGGTGTCGTTCGTTGCCTGGACGTTTCAATCGCCGCTATCAGTTCGGCCATGGTGAACGGGCTTGATATATCTGAAGTGGCACTGGTGTTGGACTCATCATGGTCAGACAAGGTTATGGGTGACACATGATCGTACTTTGAAAAATAAAGCTCTAGCAGCGTGTTGAGCAAGCTCACTTGGCATCGCTAACCTTACGCTTGCTGCTGGATCATGTTACTTGTTCCCGCGTTCCATTGATCGAAACGTGCGCCAAAGTGCTCTGTTCCCAATTCCAGATCCAAGATTTTCGCACCATTCGTGCCACCGTCTTCAAGAAAGTTCGTTTTCGTGTCGACATGCCTTCGCCGCTATGTGGTTAGCGCTTGCGCGGCCGCCAGGTATGTTAGGATTTTTCGACGCATACACTTGTGCTTGACGTCGCTTTGCCCAAAGTTGTAGAAGAGCAAAATCCGGTTGAGGTTGTTCCTCATTAACTGTGGTTGTAATCGTGCTATTCCGGAGCAGTTCTTGCAAAGCAGGCAGAATTTCCGAGGGCTCCGTCGGTACTTTATCAATCGATGATTCCCGAAGCTTGTCCCAGTGCGTGATTGTTACTCGTTTTCGAATTTTCTTTATGCAGGTTCTGTTTAAACCATTCTCTATTGGCATATGATCACTGCCTCAGTTATCCGGTTCCTTTCGCCACTGTGGCATCCCAGGTCGCAACCACCACGTGAGATCAGGAGCGTGTGTATTAGAATTTAGACGCCATGCTGGCAAAACATGTAGGCACTGCGTGATGGTTCCGGAGCTTAAATGTGGCATCAGTCATGATATTTTTGATTTGACATCCTCTTTGAGAGTTGTACTTGTACCCCCATTCTGTATTTGGGGCGTTGAAGTCTCCACCCACTAGTATAGGAATACCCGGGTAAGTAGAACGCAGATGTGGCACCCACCCCAAGTTTAAACGTGTGCGTTGTGGTCTGGCGTAAAAGGATACTAGAATAACAGGAGTCTCCACCAGTCGTACCATAACTCCTACGACTTCTTGATTACTGTTGCACCACGGGGCGAGATCGATCACAGTGTGAGCAATATGCGATGAAACATAAACAGCAGCTTTACCTGGAGTTAAGGTCGCTGTTGTAGCACGCCTGTCTCTAATAGACCGGCTATGATACCCATTAAAATTGGACAGGGAGCATAGGTTATTATGCTCTTGAAGAAGCAGTGCCCAGGCATGAAGCTTGTTGTACAGCAATTTCGTTTTGATTTCTCCCAACTTAGAGCTTAAACCTCGGCAATTCCACTGCAATATTCCATCCTTTGGTAGCTGCGGTAGAGAGTTAGCCATTATGCAAACAGTCTTGAATGAGTAAGGTGAGTTGAGTGAGCTGTTCTAAAACCGCTAACCAAACAGCATGATTGACTTGTTGTGCCGGACGGGATGCAAACATGGCTGTGGTGTCCGCACTTGGCGATGAATGAAATGTTGGTCCTGTTTTCTGAGGATGCAGAAGTACCGATTCTTTATGTCTGCGTAGGCGCTCAATCTCTCTCGCCAGTGCATCTATCCGAGCGTCAATGTCATCATCTGACTATGGAGGAGGTTCGGCAAATCTTTTCTGCTTGGTCTGGGACTGCTTGCAGTGTTTAACAACAGTAGAATATGACTCTGTTTCTGCGTTTTGTGCCTCTTCTGCCAAAGTCTCCTCTGGTTCTTCGGCAAGAACAGCATAACGATTTTGAGTTGTTAATGGACTGTTTTTCGGCATGGCGTTTCGTAGTCGTGCTGTGGCTTTCTGTTTCGACGGACTTGTCATGTCATGCTCATCAGATTTGCATAGGCCACATCGATAACGTGGCTGTCTCTCAGGGGTGAGCCTTTCTGGATCCACTGTACGCTGCGGGCAGAAGGCCTGCATTTGTCCACGTTGAAAGCAATGGTTGCAAAATACGGCCCGAGGAAGGTAGGGCTTAGGGCGCAATACACGGCCATAGTAATAAAACCGCTCAGGAATAGTCTGGGGGCCTTGAACTCTTACTAAGCAAGTACGACTCCTGCCCATAAATCTGGCTGCTAGTACCTTATGGGTTGTAGAAGTCAATTCGTGGCATATTACATCAGGGTTGTCTTCCGGGTCAATGCCGAAAACAATACACGTCTGTATATTAGGACCGGACTTAAAGTAGCACTGAACTGGTAGCTGCCGATCTTCTGACAGAGGGAGAGATGTTAAAGCGCATACTTTCTGCACGTCAGTAAGAGATGCCAAGTGCACATTGATTGTGTTCGTAGATTTATACGCTGCGAACCCTTTGTATCAGGTGGTCTGAAGGCATTGATCAATGACTCTTTGGATATGTTTTGTGGGCACTGAAGTTATGTCGTAGCATGAAAGAGGACGTATATGAACTCGATATGACTGAAAAGGGTCGGGAGTGGGGTAGGGCACGGAGGAAGTGCCTGGGGTGGCCCTTACCATTTTAGGCGTTTGCTCCGATGCTATGAAGTCGTGATGAGGCACGCTGACAGGAGCACCCCGCTTTGTTGCGATCCCAGAAGCTCCAGAAGACTGCACATCCATGGGGTCACCAGCGTCCGGTGGCACGGTAGTGGAATTAAGCATATCCGGACTACCAGGAAGATCGTTCTTCGGTGTTGCATCTTGTGTCTTCGAAGCATCGGCTGCCTTTCGTTGCGACATGGGCATGGGCATGGGCGGCGCGAATGTTGTGACACGTCCCTGTCCACCCGTAGGTACAGAAGAGCTTACATCTGCCACGAACCGTTCGTCGGGTGAGTACGGCAAGGCCACACTAGGTCTAAGCTCCAGCCGGGCGTGTTTTGGGTCTGGTTGATTAGCAGCTGCAGTAGGACAAAGGAAAGGAGAATTCTCGCCGCACTCCGCAGGTCTCCACAAGCTTCCGAGAAGCTTTGTGTCTGGATACGGCCGGGATTTTCCTTGCGATCGAGCTATTTTCGGAGAACCCAAGGGAACCACGTCAGCGTAGGAATGTCGTCGTCATCTTCTCGTTTTAGTTACCAAAACACGTTTTCGTTTTAAGTACTTAAATTCATAGATTCCTCGCAAGTTATTCTATATCTTCCTGAGCTTCATGCAAACTCTATTTGTCCTACACTAAATGGAAAGCGTTCTTTTTAATTAAAGCATTGTATTTTCATATTTTTCTTACGTAAGTAGGAATAATCCATATAGTATATCGGATGCTCTCCATCCATTCTGGGAACATTGGCTACTGATTCATTGATTCTCGCGTGCAAGCAATATCGAGCGCCGATGTGATTTCCTAAATGTGAAGTTAAGTAGTCATACTAGTTCACAGAAGCTGCTTGGATCAAGCTTCTGAATGAAAAAATAACTAAATGTGAGCGAGCCCACGATACTTACCAATCGAGAGAGAACAACGCGGTCCTGAACAAGTCCACTTGTCTCTAATCCGATGCCGTGTTCGATGCATATTTATAGCAAACGGTCACCACGGAACAAATTGACTTGTTTATAAAACTCTCCAGCGCATACTGGCTACTAAAGATCAGCGGGATAACAGCGTCGTGCTGCAGGGCTAAAACTTCTTTTTTCTTTTTTTTTGCTGACCTCATTACTAAATCCGAGGTAACATCGTGCCCCTGGCAAGGTTATATGACTCCCACTGCGAGGGCATCCGTCCGTTCACAATGCGGGAAGTTAATTAGTGCTGAAGCCACCTCGTCCATTTACCAGGCCTACACTCGCTTACGACGCGGGTTAATCGGCGAGCCAGCGTAGAAGGTTAAAATAACGATGTTTGCGCGCACTTTGTGAGATAACGAATATACCTTGGTGGTTTCTTTTCGTGATAATGAAAGAGAGCGCGTGCTCATGACCATAATGCCTGAATAACGTATGAGGCGGCGTAATCGAGATGTGAAACAAAGCAGGGTATTTACATTATGTTCGTGGAACCCTGACGTGATCCTTTTGTACATATATCTTGCACGTCATTCTTTCGAACACAATAACGCGTGATCGTTCAAATGCGTTGTTTCTTAATTTACAGTATAACACCATTGCAATGAGTTCACCCATAGAAATTTCTACTGAGCCTACAATATGCGTATAACGAGTGCGTGCAGCTGTAAGCCCCACTAATATATTTGAGTCGTTGTCCGCTTTATTTGTTCTAAATAGATTGGTGCTTGTTGATAGTTCATTTCATGCACTTCAACCGTATACCAGAAGAAAAGCAGATGCACTTTAATTATATTACTGAGCAGGTTTTACCTTGCAGCGAATTACCGTTGATAAATGCGCATTAAGGATGACAAAAGGACAGAAAGTTGAACGAGTTCGTAAAGGTCCATAGTGAAAAGAACAGTCGTGCTAAACAGGGACACAAGGAGAAGTGGAGAACATGAACGCCGGTGTTCGTGTTCCCCACTTCTTCCCCTTGTGTACCTGTTTTGCACGCCTGTTCTTTTCAATGAGGATGGCATTTCTCCGACGAAAAAGAAGCTCTGACAAATCAAAACCTCTTGTTGGGCGAGTTGGTACATTCTTGAAACCTAAAGGCACCGGCGCAACCAGACGACACAGAAGGAGAGACAAGGACACGTGTGTCCTTGTCTCTCCTTCTGTGTCGTCTGGTTGCGCCGGTGCCTTTAGGTTTCAACTCTGACAAATCGTTCATTTGGAATCCAACAAGACGCCCAAAGGGTTATGGAGGTAAACGCCGCCCATTTTATGAACGACGGTGTGAAGGAAATCCGTGACTATTTCATCTAAGCAAGGACTCTTCCCTTACAAGAATGCTATATATGACGATATAGCGAATTTAAGGCCATATAGGGCAAATATAGGGCATATAGGGCAAATACGGCCACATACGGGCACGTGCCCGCATGTGGCTGTATTTACCCCAATTGTGACAGAGGCATATTTGGCAATGAAAAGACCTACACGATGAATGCCATGTAAGATTCAGATATGTATTGGCTAAATACGGCTACATATGGACACGTGCCATATATAGCCAGATATGCATACTGGGCATATGTGGCTGTATATGGCACGTGTTCGTATTTGGCCGTGTTTGCCTACATGCACACAGAGTTTTACATGACATTCCTCGTGTGTGTCCTACAATGCCACGGATGTTTCTATCACGATTTGGGCAAATACGGCCCCATACGGGCACCTGCCATAGATAGCTACATATGCCTAATTCCTGATATCGCCATATATGGCATTTTTGTAAGGGTTAACCAAAAGAATCCGTCTAGAAAGGAAGTTCTTATGCGTCAATACTGGTGAATGCTTGACGCTGTAGTTTTCTTTATGGTGAAAAAATGATCAGCAAGGAAAACTTAGCCGCCACCCGCTTTTTGCACAAAGCTACAAAGAAATCCATTCGGATTTCCCAGAAACGAAAGGTTCTTAGCTTATGAAAACATCAACCGGGTACCGGCTGCGATAATTTTTCTATGAAGCAGCTTCCTTTTCTTTGATATGCGTGTGGATTTTTTGTAGCTTGGTGCTACGAGCGGGTGGCGGGCAACTCGGCCTTTTAAGTATCAAGATTGTAGCGGGACCTAGATTTTTTGTCTCGCCCGTGGAAGTCTTTACGCATACTGACTGAACGGGTGTTTCTTGTTTCCAGGGTTTGGGAAATATGTAAGTTGTTTTATGTGCCTTATCTTCACTTTAACACCTGGACCAAAGAGGGTCCAACATGACTGATAACATGAAGCTTTACTGTGTCATTTCCACGGAAATGACACAGTAAAGCTTAAAGTTATCAGTTGCGTGGTGGAAATTTCCGTGGTGGAAATGACGCAGTAACATTAAAACATGCAGCCACATTGAAGCCTGGAAGCCTATCTGCGTCATTTGCTTAACGGGAATGGTGCAGACAGTCCACCAGGCGTCCACGTGGGTACATATTCTTCACGGATGTGACGCAGCAAGGAGGTGTAAAAAACAAGAAAAGAGGAGCAGAAATGTTTTGAATAACGTGGGCGCGCTGGTAATCAAACACACAACCTCCCGTACCGCGTCGAAAGACGCCGGGAGCTTTACGCAATGCGCTATCCACGCACATGCTCGAAGCTGTACGAACGTACACTGTATTCTTTCTCATATCGCTTCTACTCCTTTCCGTCGATGCCTTCGTTCTCCTCCGGTGTGCATCAAGGCAGTCTTTCCCTCGGGTGGTGCCGCCCTCAGGGAGATACGAAGCAAAGCACCCCATCTCGCAATGTTGTCCCCTGACTATTGCTTGAAACGTGGTGCCACCGAATAAGAGAACTACCGCTTTCAGCGGCACAGTACGATAACGTTTTTGACGGGTCACTGTCGGTGCAAGTGGACATGAACTGATGGAGCGGTCTCGCGTCGTTTACCATGCACTGTTTGCGCTACTACTGTTGACTACTTCAGTTAGTACAAGAGGTTCGTCATGGTCATAAATGTCTGTCGTGGAGATGGATGAAATGTGCTACCAAGCGTAAACGTACATGCATCCAGGTCAAGCAGTGCCTTACCAGCCAAACACCGATGGCAAAGTGCAAGTGCACGTCGATGTGAAACACACCATGCACAGTAAACATTCATCTGCTTCCCTGAAGACGCAATTCCCTTTCCCGCTACACAGATTATTATCACAGAGGGCTCAACCTTCTCTAATTCTTATCGCGTCACGCTGATGCAGCATAGCAAACCGTCGCCCGATTGATTGATTTCGCTAAGATTTCTTTCCTACAAGGCTCCTGTCTTTTGGTTAACAGTGTGTAACCCAGGAGCAATAAATTATAAAGTATAGAAAATGAACTCGTCCGCCATCCAGCTCAACACAAGAAGCTGGGACTCATTCCAGATAGTATGCCCTGCCATGGCGGTGTAGTGGCTATTGCACATGGCTGCTGATGCGAAGGTCGCGAGATCGAATCCTGGCCGCGGCGGTTGCATTTCGATGGAGGAAAAACCTTGAGGCCCCTCGACTGTGCTACGTCACTGTACGTTAAAGAGCCCCAGGTGGACGAAATTTCCAGAGCGCTCCAATAAGACTCACAATTACATCGTGGTTCTCGGACGTCGAACCCCAGAAGTCGGTCAGTCAGCATAGTACTATGCCATTTGCGCGTAAAATGTCCCATTCATAGGCACACAGCTGTGCCTTTGCAAAACACGCGTCTGATTCCACTTAACGAAAACAACCACTTTTAGGGGCGAAGCTCCTTAGGGCGTGGGTCTGTACATCCCATGGTGTTCGTCGGTGATGTACGTAGACACGTCTACTTTTATGAAAAAAAAAAATTCCGAAAGTTGTGTCCTCTGCCTGCATTCGAACCCAGGCTCTCGGCGTGGCAGTCGAGCGTTCTACCACTGAGCTACGCCTGTTTTTTTTCTCTTTATTACATGGAAATGATAACTGAGGTCACAGGGAGATAACGCCCACACACTCAAAACTCTGGCAAACACACACAGACTGAGCTACGCCTGTGGTTGAAAAATTATCGCTAAAAGACCTAAACAGGTATAATGTCTCCCGCGGAATCGCATTAACAAACGTAATGTTACGTTGAAAAATAGTAATACACCGCTACACGACGCGAAAATGGATTGTATAACGAGGTCAAGGCATCATTTGAAAGAACACAGAGCTGCGTGCTTTGTAGCTTTGAACCCATTACGGAGGCACTGGTAATTATGGCGTAGTGGGTACTTCCCTACTTGGCAAAATGATAAGTTATGGCGCAGGAGATACCTACCACTTCTACTTGCACTAGTTTCCTCAAGCGTTTAAAGTGGCCTCTAAGAAAGTAGCCCCTCCTGCTTACGCTGTCACTGTCCTGCAGTTCCGCGCCGGCCTGGCTCTAGCACAGCATATCCCCCTTAAACGCGAGATCCCAGCGTACGAATACAGTGTTTCTCACGCCTTTACATGATGATCGACTGGGCGATTTACGCGAAAGATTCACGGTTTACCGATGATGCCCTCCGGAGCTTCGCCCACTCATCATCATTCACCCCGTGGATATGCTGTGATTTTTTTTCCTGTTTCTAATGCAAGACATAAAGATAGCATGCTGACTGCATTAGGTGAGAATACTTAATTTATGCAATGCAGCGCTGACGAACTGGACCTTGGCTTTCGGCGCAAAAGGCAAGACAAGGAACTTTGACATCCGTGCTAAATACGACAAATCGCATGGCGAACCAAATTCACACTGAATCTATCTATCTATCTATCTATCTATCTATCTATCTATCTATCTATCTATCTATCTATCTATCTATCTATCTATCTATCTATCTATCTATCTATCTATCTATCTATCTATCTATCTATCTATCTAGACAGCAACGTATTCTCTGCACTCTTCCAGTGGTATCGTTCACTTGGTACACGTAAAGATTGGGATGGTAGGCTTTATACATAATGCAGAACATGAATAATTGACATCGACATTACTAAAATCATGTCAAGTACGTCACAAGTAACTGTACCACGATGACATGGGATTCATACTTGCGTTCTCCGCCACGGCTGTGCGGTATGCGGCACATATGATCGCATGTTAACATTGCAGCTAATGTATTTTAAGGGCCAACCAAACTAGACGTTGAATACATCATGCCAACACACCTTTGGAGGGTTATTGAACCGAAAGACCCACCGTTCTTTTTTTACCTTGCGTATTGAATGTAGAAATAAGCGAAGAAACATAGACAAGCATCAACTTTTCATACGTTGGGGGGGAGTGGGTAGGAATAGAACCTGCCTCATCGACATAACGTTATGCTTCCTTGTACAAGGAAGCACGCTACTACTCTTGCATTACAGTTATGCGCACGCGGTACATATTGATAATAAGGCTATGACGTCAGCACTTCTGGTTCAGCACTTGTGGTAATGGAGTTTGTGCTCACTCGCTCGCAAACGTTGATCGGGCTTATAACACTTGGAGTCATGCCAAACAGTTTGCCACCGGCAAATGTGAGGGATTTCCCGTATTTTAAGTGATATTTGTATTGTCTGACGTGTGAATCCGTCGATGGCCTACGAAAAAAAAAAACCATCATGATTGTAAAACAGTGCACGCGCACTCCTTCTCTATAGCATGCGATAATGAGATGGACTGGAAATTCTTCGGACTTCGTATTCGAACCACGGAGCTCGGAGTTGCCAGACGTTCACGCTAAACGATTTTATCGCTCTCAATCCTTGCTGTGCTAGCTCAGTGCCAATCAATGCAGCAAAGCGATCCAGTGCGCTGGCAGCTTCTCAGAACATAAATTCTAAACAAAAAGGGGTAGCCGTCACCAAAAATGGCGACAACTCCTTAATTTATCTTTACATCAATAAAAAACTTAAATTCCAAGATAATGTGACATAGTTAAGGAATACTGGACTGGTGATTCTTTCCCTGTCTTTCCTCCTTTCCTCTTCCTCCTCCTCCCTTATTACTCCCCAGTAAAGGGAAATGGCAGTGTGAGAAAAAACCTGTTTGGTCCTCAAGGTCGTTCTGTTTGTTCACGGCTACGGTTGAAGTCACGAATGAAAACCTAAATATTGGAATTTTGAGGTTCTCAGTCAAGGCCTCACAGGATATTGCCGGAAGTGCAGCACGGATACCCTTCAGGAACAAGCACGTAGAACACCACAAAAAAAGCTTCCACTCGAACTACACATGCACTGCAGAGATTAGGGCTGGTTATTGAATGCGCTTCCATGAAAGGCGTGTACGGACTGCGGTACCGCAGGGGGACTGTTTTCCGCTCGCTAGCTTCGTAGGTTTCCATTAACAACATAACGCAATTTTCCTGGCGTAGCCAGGACCGTGATCGCTCAAGGCCCGAAAATCACATACGCGTGTTCATGCGAAAACACGGAAGCACGCATGCCCGTCGTTGCTTGCTATCCGCATAGCACAACGCGCCTGTGGCCTTTCATGTTGCCGTAAATTGCACTCGGATATCTCGGGCTTGTTCACCGCCGGTTGCGTCGACTTTCTGACTGTGCTTGTGGTTGCGCTGTTGGGGCCGTTACCCGGAAGCGAATTAGGCTAACTGGGTTTAACGCCACAGGGCTCAAAAACGAATATACGAAGTAAATAACGGGAATAACGAAATTCATTTCTAGATATACCTACAATTACCCAGAAAAATTAGTAACCACCACACGCAAGAATACACATGTGTTTTCCAAGAACTTTCACAACCGCTTGCCATTAGGCTTCCCCACACACGTCGTAATAAATCTAACATTATCGTCTGTGGTTCTGCGTTCATAGGCGGCATTTCATTATGCGTTTGGTTGAAGTTTCAGTATTAGTGTGATAGCCTCCGTTTTACAGTGCATGTGCGGCGCGCGCTTGAATTAGGCGTACGTAGCCAACCCGCATTTAAATGCGGCGGCTTGCTATAACATCCGCCAAATCGGTAAAGGCCAGCGCTGCTCCATATACAGATATGCTAGTGATGCGAGCCACACTTCGTGGGAACGGGTATCGACCTGCCGCAGCACTTGACAGGGTACAGTTTAGTTCTCGCAGAGTTCGGCGTCGCTTTCAACATCAACCTGGTCTTTTTGAGGCTTAACTTGCAATGCCGCGACGTGCTTTTTCGGGTGCGGAGCACTTCCTTAAAGCTTCTTTTTTTTTAGATTTTCCGCTATGCCACTTGTTTACGAAGAGCAGTGCCTCACGAGGTTTCCTCTATTTTGCGGGCACAGTATGAGCTTTCACAGACTGGTGATGGGGCAGTCGTGTAGGTGCTCCATTTTTAGATACTTAGGCCGGCTTCATTCTGCCGATTTTCTAATAGAAGATTGAACCTCTAACTGCAAGTGCGGTTTCTCGTTATGGTCAGCTTTGGTCTATATCCTGTAAGGCAGCTTTTCCATCACGCGACTGAGGAGCGACAGCATATACATACTGCTTCTTGTAAGGCCAAATCAGGCGCTCCGAAAGAAGTAATAACTTTGACAATACCTCTGCAACACTGAGGCAAAACTAACAAGATTAGGCAGTACATGCCCTTTCACAGTTTGCATGTACAATTCCAGTGTGCCGTTTTGTGATGCTCACAATAATCCATTGATACAGAACCGCTATGTATGAACATCCCAAGCGGAAGCATTTCGATCCTCACACTCCGATAGCGCACCCATACCGCCAAGAACTGATGCCTCTAAATGAGGCTGCTTTCCTCAAGCTATGAATTTTTTTAAATATTGCTTTGGGTAGAGCTTCCGAATGGACAGGAAACGGAACGACGCCTTCGCGTTTCTCGCCTAGCCACCTGTGCCTGAAATTATTCCGTGTTTTCCCTCGCATTTTTCTGGCATGTACATTAATGTTATTCATGCCATAACAACGAAGCTTTTCTCGGCAAACGGACGAGTCGATCGACCAAAAAGCCAAACCCGTTCATCCGTCCACCCTTCAGCATGTACGGAGGATGTATGTAGGATAGTATCGGCAACGTGCCATACCAGTTTCACAAGGCAATGTCATCAGCGAATTGCTCCTGTATTCCCATTAAATTTTAGCCCATGGTGTTCCGAATATATGGCTATAGATATTTCAAGAGAATGCGTGGTTGTTAGTTTCAATAGATAGGGTCTCTCTGCCATCTATGCTTATTGAATGCGATTTTATTGATTTGTTGAAGGACGCCAACTGTGCAGGCCACTCCTTTACACAACGGTACCAGTGTGCCGGCAGGACAGCTTGCATTTCGACTCACTGGAATGGTTTCACCTAATCTATGATAGCTATATTTTGGCTTGGTTATATTCCATACGTGGCCTGTCACAATACTCATGGCTTGAATGTGGTCTATTAACGGGTTGATTGTTTCGTTGAAGTCTACGGTGGCCCTAACGCAGTCATAACTAGCCGAGAACTCGCTCAATTATAGACTTACGTGAAATGTCTTTTCCGTGCAATGGTTAAACTGAAGAGATAATGCTGAAAGCACCAACTAGCTGGAGGACGCGTTATTATTTGATCTCATGTTCGTCCTACCGTCATCGTCACTGCGGTGTCGTACGCTAGCCCCACGAATCGGCGACAAGACCTGCCCCTTCCCCCTCCCACGTCACTACACTTTTGTAAGCTATTCCACAAATTATACACGCAGAGAAGTAACAGAAATGACGTCAGCCGTTTGCGTTGCACCGCTCTAAGGATACAGCCCAATATGTATTGCTCCCAGTAATGCTTTAGAAGAAAAAAGAAATAAGCAAATAAAGCACGCCGGCTACATTACACAAAATGTCGCTGTGCGACATCTTTATTCGACAAGTAATCAAAGTACCTTCTACGATTTTCACGGTGCTTCCTGTGTATGTCAAAGACAGGCACATCATAGACATATTTTCTGTAATTTTTCCAGCGTTCTTCTCTAGTGCTTGCACCATAGTTACAATACTCAAAACCTCAGAAACACGCTTTAGTCATAACCACATTAAAAGATGCTGAAAAGAAGTTCATATACCCTACTGCAGTATTCCTGGCGCTAGGTCATCAAATTGCGACTTTCGTTCACAAATCCACACAACGTGCCTGTTTTGTATCAAATGCAGGACAACTGCACGGTAATTGTTTTCATGCAGACAGAACAAATGTAAAACATTTGCCTTCAAAAATGAAACAATGTATTTGTTAAGGGCATGCCAAACGCCCCTGTACTAAAGCACCTGGCGCGTGATTTGTTTTCAGCTGATAGCCATTTACGCTAGTTTCACTGACTGTGTTGTGCGCGTTTTTCTTCTGTTAAAAACCAATGACTGTTATTTATTATGTGAAGTTACGCGTTCTGAAGCTTCTAGATGTGGTTTTGGACAAAACTAATCCAACGCGAAATCTGACTGGCGTCTTTCTCCTTGCACTGTTCAGTGTGCATTATCACTGATCTTACTTCTTTTCGTGTCCACATCGATTGTGAACCTAAATTTCGGCTAACCAAGGAATTGCGCTACAGTGATGCCAGAACATTCAAGTGCAATCTTCGGAGCGTTATCACAAGCTGCTCAGGTCATGTAAGGCAGTAGTTAAGTGCTACTGAACAAAAGAGTGCTTTCTTAATAAAGACAGAGCGCCCAAGCTTTACTTCCGACGATTTAAGGCGGTCTTAAATAATTTCCCCTACTACTTCACCTACATAGCAGTAACACAGCTGTCTGAGTCGAATGCGCGGTACTAACCAAAGCACCTCGGATCAACCCTTTCCTCTGTTTATGTCATTGCGAATTAGCTTGCTGGGTATACTACTAATAAATAAACCAGTACGACGAACAAAGGTTCACTTAGTGCGATGAAAATAACTACGATATCATGCGTGATAGAAACAAATACAGGAACTGTACAGCGCTTGTAAGCAGGTAATGCGCTCGATAGCTTTGTCCACCGGCTAAAATAAATAATAGAACATCAAGTCAACGGCTTTCCTACGCTCGGTTGCCTTTATCGCTGGGGTTGTGTAATCTAATAAACGAGACCACGTCGCAGTCGTTGTTGTTTCAAGTGAATGGATCGTCGAACGGAAAAATCGGGTCTCGGCACATTAGTGAACTTGGCCTGTCTTGGTTAAGAAGCGGAAAGAAAGGAAACTGTGATGGGCGTAAAAGAGAAAGGGCAGTCGCCGTGCCTCCTGGAGGCGTTCTATAGCGCCAAAGTGCGTAATTTGTTGAGCTTTCCTGTGGAAATATCCAGATAAAAAAGATATTATCAAAAGCCAAGAAGATGAGTGAGGCTGTAAGTGCTTGTCTAGATGACCATGAGCAAATAAGCCGGAACGAGACAACTCGACGTGGACTCACAATAGACGCCCTACCCGTGCCTTCGGTAATTTCGGTAATGTCGAGATCGATGGCACTCTTTTTGGACCAGGAAAGGTTAGGTGGACAGTGAAAAATATCGCGAGGCGAAGAAGCGCAGCCTGTACGCTGCGTGCAATAATAGATGAAGATAAGATACTCAAGCTTAGAGACAGCGGCGCGAATCCACTGCATGCAAGCAATAGCGATGAGAGCCGTTGGCGACACGATGTGTGCGACAACCCTTACAGCTGCAATATCGCCGACTGCCACAATCAGGCATGTAGCATAAAAGACATAAAAGACATAAAAGAATTTTGACTACGGATAAATTTGAATCCTGTAAGAATGAATGTTTCCACATGCCCACTAACAATACGGCAAACAATCGTTCTTCACAGCCAAATTTGATATGTGTTTTGGTACACCATGACATGCCGAAAAATTTCTCATATGTAACACTGAGAAATAATTCTTTGATATAGGGTAGACATGCAGTCATCAATGTTTACGAGCTCTCGGCGGCCCCTCAGGCTGAACGGCACTGAGGTTATTGTGGTAGTAATGATGGTGACTTTTGGTAAACCATTTTTAAAGAGAGTGATGAAGAGTACCCACATGTCATGTTTGCTAAAATTAAGTGTTACCCCGTTGAATACGGGTGGCATGCTCAATAAATTGTTTTCATTGCGCTACCTCAAATTCTGTAGTTTACTGTTACATACTTGGAAAAGAACGCGTAAAAAAAGTAAAGCCAGTTCCACATCTGTGAAACCGGGTGAAGAATTCTGGCACGAGCAACAGTACCAAGTTCACTATGGGTGTCATGCATCACCATCATTATTAGGTAGCAATAGGCTGAGGGCAAGCGTCACTTGTCTATTCTACGCAACCCGAGACAAATATTTATTTATTTATTTATTTACTTATTTATAATTATTTATTTATTTCCATACCTCCCTCTTTCTTTCTGTATCTCTTTCTGTACCATCCTTTCCATAACCACTATAATGTAGGAGTGTGGGTAGAGGCCCAAAAGCAAGAGCAGGTCCGCTTTTCTTTTCCGAGTGACAGCCCCGCTGTTAACTAGGAACACCACTAAGTATGGCTTCACCTCCGCGTTACATATATTCGCCGTGAAAATAACAATGCACAAAATTGCCCTGCTTCAAAGGCTAGTAATATAAGATACAATCTAGCCCGGTCGACTGTTTTTCCATGTTATACACGCGTGTAACAAATCCGCTTTCATAAAGTTCATTAGGCTCTTCAGGTTTCACGTCCTGGTGGAAGTTAGAAGTCTTGAAGGGCTTCGTTAGTTCGGCGTACTCAATTTTGTGACAATCGTTGGCAGAAAAAAATTACAGCATATCCACGGAGTGAATGATGATGAGTGGGCGAAGCTCGGGATGTGCATCGTAGATCGTGCCGAGTTCCGGATTAATTTAGTTAACGCGCATGCTACGAATCCTCACGGTTCAACTATGCACAATGCACAAGTGAAATCTCCCACCGGCACTTCATTGCAAGTCAAGATCCAGCGTATATATATATATATATATATATATATATATATATATATATATATATATATATATATATATATATATATATATATATATATATATGGGTTTTGCCGGTGAACGCTTCTACAACGCGAGCAGTCGGTATTTCTCAATCAAGAAACACGCTAGGAGACGCTGCCTGCGCCAACGTTGTCTCTCGCGTTTGCCGGGGCAGTGTCGAGTTTGCCGGGGAGCGCGTGGCTCCCGGCGCTCGCGGCGAGGGCGAGCGCCAGGTGCCACGCGCTCGCCCTCGGCGCGTGCGTGCGCTCCAGCAGGCACGCGCCGGTGGCTACCTACTACTAACTACTACTACTACTACTACATACATCGGGGACGCACGAAATGGCTGCTAATGGGGAATGAGAGACAGAAGAATTCGGCTGTTAGTTAACGCGCACGCTGCGAATTTTTTACTGTTCAACAACGCACAGGAGTAATCTCCCACCGGCACCACCTTGGAGGTCAAAGCGTAAGACTGGTTACGCACTACTACGACTACGACGAGGGACGAACGGGTGCCGCTTTAAGGAGCTTCGCCCCTAAAAAATTGGCCGCGTATCTCCGTGCTTCGCTGCAAATGTCGTCAAAAGACGATAGCCTTCTACCGGTCCGTAGTACATGAGTCCCGGTTCGCGTGTTTCTATTTCCCCGTGGAGTCGCGCAAGCGAGAGGGAAAACGAAGAGACGCCAGGAGAGAAAGGGACCGGCCAGAGTGGCGGGCGGTCCGTTCCGCTGCCTTCCGTTCGGCACGAGCGTGAGATAAGGGCGCCATCTGGCCATGGTTTCGGGAAACGCAAGAATCTTGCCTAGTACGCAGAACTGCATAGGAAACGTCCGCTTTTGCGCATCCTAACAAGCACTAGGGTCTTTAGAATTACACATCTATGTATTTTCTACTAAAGGAACACACCGTCTAATACTTCCGTATTGATGTTGCGCCTCAGATATGCGTAATATTTGCTTTTTGGCCGACTGTGTTCAAAAGTATGAAGGTAGCTACCAGTTCAAGCTGGGTGGTCGTTGAGGAAGGGGTTCACCTTTCGCAGCAGGACAGACACACGCACACACAGACAGACCAAAATTTCTGCGTTGAAGTATCCCAAGAAAGACTATCGTCTTTAAAATATTGTCCTCGCAGTTCTAGCATGTCGTTCCTTCAATCTGCTGCGGGTCCGACACTCAGTCAATGTCTTCCTTGAACGGCTGACAAGGATGAAATGCATCAAATATATTAAGAAAAATTTGCGATTGTTTGTGCGTCTCAATTATCCCAATTTTTAGTCACCCTGTTGTGACTGACCTTGATTTCAACTTTTTCAAAATAAATAATATCCAAAACTCTTGTCGAACAGCTGCAATCAATTTCTCTGAAGGCAAGCCAGTCCATTTGGACAACGTGTATGCAAATTGATTATGTTGCCACACTACAGTAATTGATGCTTCGTGCACTTTCCAGCAATGTAGGCAACGAAACTGCTAGACAGATTACAAGTATTAAATGATCTGTACAACTGACGCAGTCACTACACAATGCGTCTGTTGAGGCATATAAGGTATGTGTAAATCAATAAATAAACACTGTCTACCAATAAGACATGGAAAAGACGGCAACGCATTATTTTTCCTCTGCAGTGATCCTTCACATCAAAGAAATGCATTCCGTAAAAAGCTTGCAGTAATCTTTTCGAACATGAGAATATTCTGGAATTTCTATTTTGTCGTTCAACAAAACGACTGAGCCAATCGCAAGCTTCGAGGGAAAAAAGAACACATGTGGCATACAATCGAACAACCTTTAGTGAGCCACGCCCTTGAGATAGAAAGAGAGAGAGAGAATGCTCCCACGTCGTTTTATTAGGAGCGTTGTAGCAAGAGCAGAGCGACACGCATGAAGAGTCGTAAAAGAGGTCGTAATGAAGCCACATTGAAACGACGAGTTTTATTGACCCTTTACGGGTTGCCACGTGTACTGATGGGCATCGTTCTCGCAGGTCGGTTGACGGCAGCGGTGTTGTAAAAGTGCAAAATATATTAATATAAATAGTTTTTTCCATCAGCAGTTAATATGGTGTCGCCCAAGAAGGAAATTGCTCTCGTGTGTGCGTACACCACTACTACTAACAACGGATTTGTAATAAGCTGGGACTTGTCTATACATAAGTTTCTATAAAGGTAGGAATCATGTTATTTCCTTTCATCATGTAAGTCAACGCAGAGATACCTATGCTATGCCATAGTAGATTCTTGAGATATTTTTCAGACACATGAAATCCAGGTAGCAAGAGCAGCCAGGAAGTAACCATGGGAAGAGTGAGACAGGAGAAGATTCAAGAAATACCTGACAATAACTTGTCTTAATCAAAAGAAGAGGCGTGCAGGACACGGACACAAGGAGAGCAGTGTCCGTGTCCTGCACGCCTCTTCTTTTGATTATGGACTGTTACCAACTCGCTCAACTTTCTGTCCTTTTGAACTTGTCTTACATTTTCTTTCGTATTTTTCGTAAATTTCGAATTCTCTATTTGCTTTTCTGCTTTGTCGGCCATGGCTGGCTGGGTAGCTTTCCTACCCACCCTCTCTTTTCTCCTTCTATATTTTAAATTTCTACATCATTATTAAAGTATCTTCAAATCCTCTTAGCGGCATGGTAAGGGGTATATTTTGTATTATGTTTAATTTCATCTCTGTTTTCTTTCTAATTACCCTGTCCCGGCACGGTAGTCTAGTGGCTTTAGCACTCGAATACAGATCCGAAAATCGCGGCCGCGGCTGCTGCATTTAGATGGAGCCGCACTGCTGAGGCCCGTGTACTGTGAATTGCCCATGCACGTTAAAGAATCTCTGGTGGTGGAATGTTCCGGAGCTCTCCACTCTAGCGCCTCTCATGTCATCATATCTGGTTTTAGGGCGCAAAACTAATTAAATCAATCTAATTATCCTGCTTTAACGCAAGGTTGTGAGCTCAGTAAGAGTGATATTGCTCACTCGTCATATCAGCGTAATGTAGTTTATGATGTTTTACCTAAATTTGAAGCAGTCACGGATAGTTTGAGGAGAAGCCACTGTCACGAGGAGCGAAATGTGAAGAACGAAGCGAAGTTAGTGGTGCGCTAACGCAGAATGGGCGAGGCGTACGGAGTTACAAGAATATGGAGGATGGAAAAAAGCGAAAAAAATTAAACGATATGCGTGTTCTACGTTAAAGGCTATCTCTCATTGGAGAAGCTTCAGTTCAAAGCACAAATGCTTTGTCTGATAAATACTAAACAGAAAAAATTACAGCATATCCACGGAGTGAATGATGATGATGAGTGGGCGAAGCTCGGGAGGTTCATCGTAGATCGTGCCGAGTTCCGGATTAATTTAGTTAACGCGCACGCTACGAATCCTCATGGTTCAACTATGCACAAGTGAAATCTCCCACCGGCACTTCATTGCAAGTCAAGATCCAGTGCCTATATAGCCTATATATATATGGGTTGCCGGTGAACGCTTCGCCAACGCGAGCAGTCGGTATTTCTCAATCAAGAAACTCGCTAGGAGACGCTGCCTGCGCCAACGTTGTTTCTCGCGGGGGAGGGCGCGTTCTCCTTCTTTGCGAGCTGGTAACGTTCCTCTAAGAAAGAGCGTTTCCATAGCCAACGTGCCTTTCGCTCTCTCTCTGTCTCTCTCTCTCTCTCACAAGACAGCAGAGGCACGCGCCGGGAGAGAGAGAGAGAGGCACGCGCCGGGAGGCACGCGCCGAGGGCGAACGCGTGCCTCCCGGCACGCGCGTTACGCCTGACGACTGACGCCTGACGCGGGACAAGGTTAGACTAAGAGGAGCTTCGCCCCTGAAGATATAATTTGGTTGTGGTTGACAAAAATAGCATTTTTCACAGTGTATTATAATTAAGCTATGTGATGAATTTGTACACCTGGTAGATATTTTTACCCAAATTCAGCGGCGCAAATGCATATCTGTACAAGAAAATACGATTGGCCCCTACTAAAAAGAAAGACCGAATTCGGCTGAACCGTCAATGATAATTCCTGTATTCTTTTATTACGATAGTAATTATATGGACAGTCTCGACGAATTTTTGCTGTCGCCGGGGCCGTCATGTCCCGTATAAAGTCTAAATTGATAACGAACTCCCCCGCATTGTACCTTCTACCCGTGGGTAAAAGTACGCGAGCGGGGGCGATGAACACGGCTGAAGCAGAGATCAAACGAGCACGGCCCATCTCCGTCGCTCGGAGGCGCATGCGCTAACATCACCCCGATCGGGCCGCCTGCCGCCGAAGCGGAGAGGAAACCTCCCGTCCGTCCCGTCGCGTCCCGTCCCTTCCGTCCGAAATGAAAAGACGCGACGGTACGGGGCATCTGTCGAGCACCAACTATGGACTTCTCGCAGTTGCCATCGCAGGCGCGCGCGTTATGTCGGCAGCCATCAGAGGGTGGCTCGTAAACCCTTCTGCGTGCTGCGCTCTCAACGCGATGAGACTGCTAAAAGCGTCCCTGGGGCAACCGCCTTCTCTTGCGCCAGCGTTTTGTAAAGTTACATGAGATCGTATCCAAAAGAGTTAGCTGCCAGCCTCACTTCGTATAAAATTGGTATTTCTTGCTTTAGTATTCACAGCTTTGCCCTTTCCGTGAAACTGTCATTTCTCCTTTTGTTTCTTGCTTAGGTGGGTGGTTCCCATAGGTGGAGCTTGCATTCATTCTTAGGCCGCACCTGACTACAGCCTTTATACGTATTGTTCAACTAAGCTAAGAGGACTAACAGGCGTCCCGCTGCACAAAGCCATGTGATATATACTGTTAGGATAAAATCGTTCATTGCCTTGCAGATAACTTGCTCTATATTTACGCGCACCCTACGCTTATCCTAGAGATCCAGAACACGAGAGAACGTGATAAGGCGGTCGCGCAAATTACAGTGACGTTTCTCTAGAACAGTTGAGTGGGCTACTTTTATATTGTCTGGGTGGGCGAAACAAAGAGTTTATCATTGAGTGAACAGATACAAAAGGAGCGAGTTCAGAAACTCGCTCCGCGCGGCAGCTGCAAAAGATACACGCTGCTCTGCGGACATTGTAGTGAATGTGGCCAGTGAAAGTGGCTCTGTAGATGCACACCAGCGGGCCCAGAATCGCTTTGTCTGCTCCAACAATGACGCCCAGTTGTCCGACATCACCGCTATCCTCTCTGGCAGTAGCAGCTTGCCTACTTGGCTGGCAGTGACGCAAGTGCAGTGATACGAAACTGATTCAAAGTATAAGAATGCTGGAGTAGGCTAGTTGAAACTTGTCCATTGTGATTGCTCCGAAAGCAGATGAGGACAAAATAGGGGAGGCAGATAGCTGTTTGTATAGCATATATTGTGGAAAAAAAGTTATCAGGAAATAAAACGAGGCTTATTGCAATAGTGCGCCTTTGTTCGCCGGCGGGGGTCCTTCAAAAGAGTTGTGGCTTCCATAGTGAATATTTGTCTTTTTCAGAAGCTAACATTTTTTGCTGACAACCAGTGCTCATTTGCACTTGATAACAGCTTTATGTAACCGCATAGGAAAATATAAGAAGCCACTGCACAGGCAGCGTCTACCCAGTTCACACCTTTTAATACTTGCAGCTGCAAAGGTGTTGGTCGAAAATGATTATGCTAAGGGAAAGAACAAAAGGAAAAGTTTCACTTTTCCGTTCTGTTCTTTCAATTTCTGCATTTTATTATTACAACTGTCTCCTCCACTTTCTGCGGGAAAAAATGTGCTAACGCCATTGGGACCGGTGGTGTATTTGGTGTAATTGCAACTAACCAGAAATTTTTGTTGTGCATGTTGAAGGTAAAATGAAACTTCATTTGCGAAAAAAAGGAAGAACACGGGCATGTGTCGACGAAGCTGCGGTGAGAGCAAGAAATGGAAGGAGCCTGATTTGATTGACAGTGCTGGCGTAAGCGGCGAAGGTTTTGTTATAGAGATTTTCATGTTGAACTGGTATTAGTTGTAACGGGCCCTATGATATTGCATGCGCTTCCATACGAACAGTAGTTACTACGCCTGGCTGCTGACGATAAACTGCCTACGTGGGTTTTCTCCTGGCAGTGGCGGACGTATTTTCATCTAGAGGTCGTGTTCTGCGCAGTGTTTGCAGACGTTAACCCCCCCTCCCCCCAGCGCCCCTCCCCCTCCTTTCCGTCGGGATTTCTTAAGCTCATAAGTACAGCAAGTTGGATAAAAAAACCATGCCTTTCGAATGTTAAACGTCAGCAAATAATATAAATGTACAAAAGCTGTTGTGATCTATCTATCTATCTATCTATCTATCTATCTATCTATCTATCTATCTATCTATCTATCTATCTATCTATCTATGCCATGGCGATTGACCTATTTTCAGGACGCACAAGTTACATCCATGAGCAACTGTTATACCACTTTGAAACATGTGCCGTTAGAGCGCCTCGAACAGTAAGTTTTGTTAGACTTCGATCTTAGCGACATTTGAAACATTATTCGCGTAGTTCTTGCATTAAATAACACTGCGATTCCAATATTTTCTTCCGAGCATCAGTCAGGAGTTCGTAGGAACCTGTAATTACGCATTTTAATAACTACGAAAATGATCTACGTACTGCAAATGGTGCCAGCATCATCGAAGTCAGAACTGACGCAGTTTTGTGCAACCCGAAGAAGGAACTGATTTGAGTTGATAAGAAATGGATATTGCGATGCACCAGAATTGAAAATTATGACCGTTCCTAATGCCTTTGGCGCAATGTTTATTTTATTTATTTATTTTTGCAAACGTGAGCTTGGAAAACATTTAGGTTATCTCCTGCAAAAAAATAGGGGCATGGCTCTTTTCGACAAATTCTACCGACAAGCGGAGCTGTGCAGGCTTAGCAAAGTATTGCGAAGTGAAGAAAGGAAGAAGCAAGTTTTATACGAAAAGTACACTTAAGTTTTCTTGCACTACATATCCCTTTGTATTGTTTTCTAATTTTTTCCCTGTCTCAGTATCTACTGCTCTCTCTCCCTCTCTCGCTGTCTCAGTATCTCTTCCACTCGCCCATATCGTATTGGCGATACAGAGAACGGCGTGAGTTAGAGTGTTTTCTGTCTTGGAGTCCTCTTCACATTCTTTGCTCTATTCCTGTTATTCTTCTTCCTACTCTACCTGAGACTGCTATCCTGAAACTACTATCTACTCATAACACTACTATCCTGATATCCCGATGCGACTATCTGTGGCACTATCATTATCGCTATCACTATAACGTAGTAGTGGGCTGAGCGTAATGTTCTGGGTAACTAGCCTGACGGCAAGTGTGGGTCCGCTTTTCTCTCTTGCGCCCGGTGGAACGGTCATTATAGCGAGGCTATAATTGCTCCGCTCTATTATATGAAGTAACAGGTGCAATAGATTACCATGGATATTTCCTTGCAGTAGGTGTACGATTCTTCTCTACGATAGGTAGTTGAGCTGTCGCTCAAATTGCTCCGAATGAGTATTCATGAAATACCACATAAAATGATGAAAGTTGGGGAATTTCGTAGAGCCGTCGTTTCAACAAATGGACAAGCCTGAGGCAGGCCAGTCAGCTAGTGTGATGCATGACGGCTGCTCATAATATTATGTGTCTCTTCGCACTACCTAAAACCGGATAAATGACGTACATTTTATTTCTTTAAAAATTCTGTTGCATTTCATATTTTTATTGTATGACTTGTGAATGTTCACTTAAATATTCTGTACTAATTATTAGCCATGCATTGGCGTTTTCAATTTAGTAAACCCAGCTGAAATTCATTGTGCGTAAAGTGTCGATTCTTCATTTCCACTTGGGAAGCCTTGTTACCACGCCGTAATATTTTTGATGGGATGTGAACTAGTTAGAAAGAGTCTCTTGACATAACTTTTCTTGTTGCGTTTTGCCATAAGAGAAATAAACTTCCTTTTCTCGTTTCGTGCAGCTGCTTCAAAGGGGGAGACCTGACAATTTAGTGGCTACAGCTGTTATTCCTTATCTGCTGAACAGTGCCAGTCGATAGTTGAACCTTCACAGGTGCTCTCACGCCGAACATACCTCAAAACTTATTATTACTAGTATAACCTATAAGTCTAGTGGGGCAAAGAAGCAGTACCTGACCATTCCCAAAGACTCTCTTGGCAAGAGGAAAAATAGCATGACAAAGCGTGCCCACGCTATAACATTGCGGGTTTGCAGGCTTCTCCCTTAGAACAATGGCTTCCTTTCCAGGCACACCTTCGTGCAATATAAACGACCCAGTGAAATAAAATAAGAACACGCATATGCCAAAGGAATAATTTTTTAATTGCTTGACGCACTCGTATACGGAATTAGAACAAAAATTGCGCTTGCTTTCTTTTCCGGGGGCGAATGGCCAGAAAAACCGATTTATTTATTTATTTATTTGTTTGTTATTTAGTTATTTATTTATTTATTAAAGATAATTTCACAACTCGAAGGCACTACAGAAAGGAGTGGCGAGAAAAAAAGAGTTACAAATCAACCCAGCGTAACTGGACACGCATTATATATCACTCCGTGGTATTTGCTTTATCGCCTTCATAAAACGAATCGTTCACCGGGAAAGCGCCACAGTTCTCGTTTACCACTGCGATTCCATGTAAGTTATGAGAGAGCTGCAATATCGATTAAAAGTGTCCCACCGGCTCCTCAGCCTCCAAGCCTTTCAACCTTCAGGGTCTTCTCGCAAGTCGAGCCCTTAGAGGCGCCTATGTTGCACCTGTCGCATGTACCTCAAAATGCTGCGGTGTCACTATCAAAGATACTAATGTAAGGGAGTAGACCTGGTGTAAGATAAGGTCGCGTGAATAAATAAAAAATGAACATTTAACGAAATGAAGTTCCCTGGCAGGAAGCGCAAGTTTATGTATCGAGAAGGAGCGTTCTTGAAGAAACAGGCGTGCTTTTTCTCTGCAGGGCGGTGTTACGCTCACACGCTTCGAAGACTGGCCACACTTCAATTCTTCTGTTAGGATCCTCTAGCAAACCAGGGCGCAACAAACACTACCGCGTCACGAACCCGCAGAAATTTATGGCTACAGTTACTCTTGCTAACGCTGTTGGTAGCGAAACTCGAAGTTCGTAAAGTATATTTCATAAAAAATATATGTGATGTTTCTGCAACTATCAAATTGAAGATGTGCAAGCATAACTTCAAAAAATTGCTGCTTACATAAACAAGTTTTTAATACTTAGTGCCAAATTCACTTCGTCGCCACTGCGTCATGACTAAACATTTCGTTCTCATATGGAAAAGGTTGGCGTGCAACATGTTCTTTTCTTTAAAAATTGATGCTAAATGTTTATGCCTCGCGAGTGTCGGCGTTGTAGCGTATACGCTAGAAAATAAAAGATAGAAAGGCAGTCGCCGAACAGGGACGTGCTGGCCCTGTTCTCCAGGCTCTCCAGTGCGCTCTTGGTAAGCTAAGATGATATGAACATACCTGAGCCATGTGCATTCTTTATATCTTCCACCAAAGAAAGGAGAAAAAAAAAAGCTCGAATAAAAAAAATTAAACAGAGAAAGAAAGAAAACGAAGAGTCAAGAAACGAATGCAAGACAGATGGAATAAAAGAAGGAACCCAGGAGCCAAACAAATCACGAAAGGAAGACGCAATAATATACATAGAGAACTACACGAACAAAAAAAATCACAGCATATCCACTGAGTGAATGATGATGAGTGGGCGAAGCTTGGCAGTTCATCGTAGATCGTGCCGAGTTCCGGATTAATTTAGTTAACGCGCACGCTACGAATCTTTATGGTTCAACTACGCACAAGTGAAATCGCCCACCGGCACTTCATTGCAAGTAAAGATCCAGTGCATATATATATATATATATATATATATATATATATATATATATATATATATATATATATATATATATATATATATATATATATATATATATATATGGGTGGCCGGTGAACGGTTCTCCAGCGCGAGCAGTCGGTATTTTTCAATCAAGAAACTCGCTTGAAGACGCTGCCTGCGTCAAGCTTGTCTCGCGGGTGAGGGCGCATTCTCCTCCTTTGCGAGCTGGTAGCGCGTTCATCGAAGAAAGAGCGTTTCCATAGTCAACGCGCCGGGAGGCACGCGCCGAGGGCGTACCTCCCACACGTAGCATCATTCATTTCTTTGAAGGTAACGCGCTACTACAACGGACGGACAGACCCAAACCTTAAGGAGCTTCGCCCCTAAAACATGTAAAGGAAGGAAACGCAAATAGGTCATACATGCAAACACGAGGCTGTATATGAGCTTGCCCCCATTTTCTGGATAGGGGAAGAGTTTTTGAATATTCGTTTTTTTTTTCATCGTGTGTGCGCCAGATAATTATTGTAATACCTTATTGTGATTACGCAATATAAAGATAACATTTACCTGGCATTTAATACATACGAAATTTATTACAATGTGGCTTAAAATCTAACATAAGCCTAGAGACCGCTATGGCCTCTCCAGAAACTATGCTGAGTAGGAATGTAGGATAGAGTGGCCAACATAAGCAAAGGCAAGAAACAACGTCATCCAGGACCAACGTCCTTCCCTAATACTGTGTGAAGCACCAGGGCGCGCTCTAGATTTTACAAACTTTGTAGAGAAGAAATTGAAACAGCTTCCACGGTTAAATTACACGCGTTCAGGCACTCGTGTTGCAGAAAATCATTTGGAGACGATGTCCGTGAGTAGAAAATCCCATTAAGTGCAAAGATTAAAAGCAGTGCATCTGCCAACGTAGCACACACTTTCAACAGGCAGCTCGTTGTTTGGCTGAGCCGTTCCATCCGTTATCACAGGCACAAGTCAATGGAAAAGGTAAACTTACTTTTTGTTTACTCTGGTCTATAAATTTTTTGTTCATGTGTGTCAGTTAAGAGTAGCTGTGGTAGCTGCGCTCCACCCCTACATTACGTAGCTTGAACGTTCTGTACGGTTCAAACAAAATGATTGGTTTATAAATCACGGAAATTATTCTGACATCTCCCTGAGTCGATAAATCTCGAGTTGTTTTTCAGTAGCGGTACTGCTGCTGCAAACTATAGAGCGGCCGGGAATGTTGACTTTTGAATAGTGGACAGCAAGTAAAAGCGGTCACTGCAGGAATTGCTCGGTGATATTCTTAAAAAGCACAACATGCACGACATGCAAACACTGTAGGAAGCGTTATTGCTCCTGAGCGCTCTGTTTTTGAACGCGAAGCATTTCAGGCTCTGATAATTTGTGCGTCCATGTCATAAATTATCATCATGATTAGCTCAGTTCCCGAAGAGCGCACGTGCACTTCTACGCAATGCCCAATTTGCGGCGCTCGTACGCGCGCTCCTTTCTTCTCTTGCGGACATGACCTCTGCCCACTACTACACAGGCAAAACTGCAGCTGGCAGGGGCATATGTTAAGGCAGAAGAAAAAAAACACGCAGCTTACATTTGGCTAATCCCCCCCCCCCTCCAAGTGGGTAGATTGCAAATGTGAAAGAGCATCATCGTCATCATCATCATTACAATAGGCAGCGAAAGGCCAGAGCTCAGCTAAGCTGGCCGATAGTCGACTGATCGGTACTATAACATGGCGGTGGTAGACCTTAATTATACTTGGTGTTATCTTGATTAGACCGGGGCTACGCCTAGGTAGATCCTTTGTAGAACTCGGTATATCTTATTAGTATATTGAAGTATAGTGAAGTGTAGCCAAGTATTGCCAAGTTCTAGTAAGTTATATCGAGTTCTACGAAGGATCTGCCTGGGCTTAGCCCCGGTCGATTCGATATAACAGCCGGTATACTCAAGTTATACTCCCGCGATGCTGTAGCCACGGTCAGTAGACTACCGGCTAGCTTCGCCGTGTTCTCCTTGGGTGACCTAGTGTAAGCTGCGTGCTCTTTTTGTCCCAGTCCTGCGTTCTTGGTAGAATCATATTGTTGCGCCGAGAAAACTGACGTACCGCTATTTCCAAGTGAGTAGTCATACACTGAAAACTTGAATTATCCGTTGACGAACACGAACTTCTTAAAGTGCATCTACTTATGGTGGCTTTCAGAAATACCCGTAAAAACTGCTCTCCGGTATTAGGCAACTCCAGCTCACCGTCATTCGCTTGTGCTTTTAGTGTTTATACCTCTAAACGTGTATGACTAAGCCTTTCACTGTATAGAAACAGAATATACGCACAACGCTGATGTTTGTGCATTAATGTAAAGGGATTACCCTCTTGTCGTTATAGGCTCGCCTTAGCAAGCCTGGCGCCTCATCCAATTCTCTTCCTCTTGTTATTGCAGATAATTTTGCGCCTCGCTTTCACATAAAGGAGCTCTTCAGGAATATGAGATGATTGCACTAGTGTGAAGTGCACCAACGAAGAATCAAAGAAATAGACCAGTGGACCATTAAGGAAGAAAATCTAAAACAGCTCTGTACCATTAGACATGCAAATGGAGCATGGACACGCGCTGAAGCCCTACAGGTCACGCACGCGCAGGCATATATTGGTCATAAGCAGGAAAGCATACAGCCATGCGGGAACCTCACATGTATTTCTTGCTTCTCTCTATGGAAGAGTAATCCGTTGTGCTCAAAAGCACGCGAGTGCAAAATATTCTCTTGGAAATAGCGGGACGAGGAAAACAACCAACAGTCATTTCAACAGACGTTGAGCAATCATTTGCCCTGTGATTCTTTTATAACAAGCCGGGTAAAATGTGCGATAGGACAGAAGTTCTCTTCGAAAGAAGCGGCAGAAGCTTCATATAGTGCAGATTGTTGAAACCGCTGGAACACTTGATTAGGTTACGGTTTTATGGTGCGGCGTAAATGCAGGTAGACGTGGATGAGAAATCTCAGGGCAGTCGTTTCAGCGTGATTTGGTGCTGCCTCACCGTGAATATACGATGCATTAAATTTGCAGAAGCACTCAACGTTCACATAGTCAAACGCATATCTTCGATAAAAATAAGCGCACTAGTTTCAGGCAAACAGCTAGAAACTGTTTCTGGTAGGTTTCACCGAACACATGTCTATATGAATAGATAACGCTCGCATGCTATCATGAAGGCTGCATATGTGCGGTTTTTAGTCTGTTACTATCCCTCTACTGAACCGCTTGAGTAACCGTTCCACGGCATTCTCTGAAAGCAGGTCTGTTGAGAATCATTGCGAGTAGTTCGCACTGATATGAAACGGAGATGGCGAGGTCATTGGTGACTAAGTAAAAAGATAAAGTGTAGAAAAATATATTCAGGTAGACGCTGGTGGGCGGCTTACTTTCAAGATCATAAGATATTCACAGCAATGAGATGTCCCAAAGGTACTCAGTGAACGCGAAAGAATGTCCGCTCGGTCTGGCCGACCGAAAGGCGCTCGCAACGTCATCGTTCCTCTTGCATAGTTTAGTTAGCGTTACGGCTGGCACAGACCGACTGAGGACCGTTACAGCTTTCGAGTTTCTTTCGAACAGCGTACTGAACGGATATGTTGGCCTTACAACAGTGAAAAATAAACGAAGTTTTCCTGCTGTTTTTGAATGAATGAATCAATCAAACAAACAATGAATGACTGAATGAATTAAATAAAACTTTCTTTGTCCCTCTTAAGGGGAAGGGGGACATGACGCCACGGGGAAAAGCTGTTTTAAAGAATAAGCTCTTATTGGCTCTTTACAATGGCTGAAAGCAGTGGCGGTGGGACCCACCGTCACAGCTCTCCATAAACGCTAACTACTTCAATGAGCAATAGCCCGCGCGGGTTGCCTGTGCGATTTGCACCAACCTCAGTGGGAGCGGAACCATCACGTCCCCGAATGACTCTCACCCTTTGTTTGCGCATCTGGCACTCTAAGCCATAGATAGCTCTGATATGGCAGAAGTAGTGGCTTCCACTACGGAATCTCCCCATATTACTGGGCACTTTGTCTTCTAAGCCACGATCCTGCTATGTAGGAGTGGTACTGCATTGATTGGTCTCCGGGGTTTGACGACCCAAAACCACGAGCTGATAATGCGAGAGGCTGTAGTGGAGGGCTCCGAAAATTTAGACCACTTGAGGTTCCCTAACGTGCACTGACATCGCACATTAAGCGGGCCTCAACGTTTAGCCTCCATCGAAATAAATCCGCCGTGGCTAGGATTCGATCCCGTGACCTTCGGATGAGAGGCCGAGAACCACAGCCGCTAGACCACCATGGAAGGTCGAGTGGTATTTCAGGACATGATATGTCGTCAGTCGCCGGGAGTGCTTTTATAAACGAGGACGAGGACGAAGAAGACGACAGTGAAAAAGAAGAGACAGAGACTATGACCACGAAGGGGATGAAAAAGAAGGCGGCGACGAGTAAGAGGAGGAAGACGACGGTAACGAAGAGAAAGAGGAAGCTCTTTGACGACGAAAAGGATGAAGAGAAAAAGCAGAAAGTATAAAAGGAAGAGGAGGGGTGGAGAAGCAACAAGAAAATGAGAGAGCACTCATTAAAATCTAGCTGACGATGCCATGCGCCGCGGTCGTGTAGTGGTTATGGCACACGGCTGCCACTCAAGAAATGCTGGTTCGATCCCAGCCGCGGCGGTCGCATTTTAGATGGAGGCGAAAATGCCAGAAGCCCGTGTACTGTGCGTTGTCAGTGCACGCTAAAGAACCATTGGTGCTCCAAATTTTCGGAGCCCTCCACTAGCTTTTCTCAGCTTTCTATCTCTTCCACTCCCTATCCCCAACCTCCGCGGAAGCTTAGCGCGTGATCATCTGCGCGTTCAATGCCGGAAACTCGGGCTGCCCTGTGCCACTGATCAAGAAGTCCTATTCCCATCTGGCTGCTCTGAGCGACGACGCTCCGCTCTCGCCGCCGTCCTCACCTTAATCGAAGACTCCAGACTGTCCGGGCGGTTTTAAACCCGATCGACACTTCGTTCTCTGCTGACTCTATCCCGGCTGGACATGGCGTGTGAGTGTTCCTCGTGCTTTGAACTTTCTTTCCTCCTTGCTGTTCTTTCTTATTCCCTACCCCTTGAGTGTGTACCGGTTGAGGTGTCCTCTCCGGAGAGACAGTTGTCGTGCACTCTCCACCCCCCCCCCCCCTTCTACTTTTGCGTGACTTCAAGAATCTCACCTTAGCCGTGCTCCCAACATGGGCTGCTCAAATTAGCGTCCCTTCCTAAACTGAATCATCATCATCATCATAATCATCATCATCATCTCTCCGCAGGCGTTGGAGTTCCTGTTATCGCATCCTATAGCTTTGTGTGTACAGGACTAGGGGAAAATCTGAACGCCGGACCACAAGGACGCACTGGTGCGTATACACCGCGAACTGCTATGTATGTTATTTATGTAGCAGAAGTGCCCCCTTGCGAGTGTCTACAACTGTTCCAGGGTATGGTATAGTTATCCGAGCAATTATTCACGACGCCTTACTATAGTCCCTCTTATAGTTTGCAAATTTTATCCGCAAATCTTTGGCAACGAGTTGTGATTGCAGCTAGCTGATTTTGTTATGTGAGTCTTAGGGAGTTATTGTCATCCTTAGATTGCAGTGTTTAAAAAAAAACATCATCACTGAATATTCGCGGGAGGAGTACTATGCAAAAAAAAGCGTTTTCCTACCACATTCCTTCACACCTTTGTGCGTTGGTTCCTTTGGCAAGGGTTATGGGCGAATTGAGATGGCCTGTCCTGCAATGTGTACTCCATTAACAGTAGCTTCTCTTCGCGTATGCTAAGAGTGCCAACTAGATCGTGCCCATTGTTTGCTCTATATTGGCACAAACTCGCCAACGTTATATGAAGATGGCTAAATGATTGCTATGCTTCACACACAGTCGGCTTGCCATCGGAAACGATGGCCAGTGCTGGCAAATTATGGCTAAATAATGGCAGTGGTCTCTAAACGACCGAAACGCTGGCTTATAGCGACTACCATATATCGCTTCTATAAGTACTGCGTTCTCTTTATATGGTCTAAATAAACCCTTCGGCAATCGCTAAGGTGGCTTCCTTGCATTCTGCTCGCCCAACTGACGGTGCCGTAGTCAATGCTGCAAACAGCGTGTGCGGCCTTCAGCATTTTCAAACAGATCGTGTGGGCGTCATCGGCACGCAGTATCAGCGCACAACGCGGATCCAGCGCAGGCGTCGTCGTGAATGCCGTTTGCTTCCAGAACAATGCGCGTCTTATCATAATGTCCACGTTGGTCTATATATACATATATAAAAGAAAAAAAACGATGTAAACAAACCCACGCGCGCGACTATAAAGCGCTCTGTCCCAATACCTGTTCTCCTTGCGGTCCCCGTTACTGCGGCAACAGAACCTGCGCAAAGATTATGAGCAAGTAAATTGGTGTAAAATACAGGCAAAATGTGCGTGATGCTTCCAACTGCGAAGTTGCGAATTGCGGGCCCCTTGGACACAGGAAGGAAGCTTTTCTTTCTCTTTATTTCTTTTTTTCCCTTAAAGGAGCAGCGTGGCAGACGATGGCAAGCTAGCTCTGCTTTGTGCGCCTGTGCGCACTAGTGGTAGTCTCGCAGGTTATCGTCCTCGTAAGACGATGACACTGCATTGGGTGGAGTTGAATATGCTGTATGTTGTGCAGGTGCGCGTTGGGTGCGCGTTCACTTGGATATATATACTCTGCCCTGGCGATCTCGAGCTGTCCAAAGCACAAGTCCCTCCATGTGCAGCTAGAGGGCTTTTTAGATTTGAATGAAAACATGCATCGCCACTAGTTAGGTAAAGGCGCAGTGCACGGAATCGCACTTGCCAATTTTTATGAGGGTCTATTCAGAGGAGCTCTCTGATACGCGCGGACAACACCCCGCGCTAGTTCTGGGAAAGTATTTTTTTATTTCGATGAAAGCGCAGGTCGTTTTCAAGAAATGTTTGATTTTGAGGCGATTTCATTAAAATGCTTTTACGTCATAAGCATCGATGATTATCTGGAATAATACAATTTTTCGAACCACATCTCACAGCTCTCCATGTACAGCGGAAATCTGTTGCGAAAAAGAAACCGGAAATAAAGCGGTCAGTGCAGAGACACGGTCGCTTCGAAAGAGTGCCCGGAGGAATGATCAGCGCGAAGTCAGTCTTTGATTTCTTCGTCTCTTACAAACGCCTCCTGTACAACCACGCCCCACCGGGCAGGCGATGAGGCGACCAACGTTGTGGAAGCGGAGGCGATACAGGGTTACGGCGATGAGATCAAGAGAACAGAAGAAAGCACAAATCCTGACAAAGCTTTCCGCCTCGATGTTCTAACAAGATTGTCGCCTTAATGCTCCTCGTCAACCCCGGAGGTCACGAAGAAACCGCGGGGCTCTGCAGGTTAGAAGCCGCACAAAGGCCAACGACTATGGGACAGCGCCTTCGACCTGCCAGAGTAAACACAAACGAAATAACCGGGCAGTGACAAGCAAACAAACTAGTAAACAAACGCACAAACGAACAAAAAAGATGTCATGTAAGAAAGGAAATGCCCAAGGGGCTTAGTAAATGCCGCGCGTACGTCACGCTCATAGTTCTTCACTTTATCTTGTTCTTTGTTATAGTGCCGATATCCTGTCTGTTTCTCCTCTTTTGCTCGGTCTTCCTGCCACCGACAACTTCCATCGTTGTTCATCTTCATACCGTCCAAAGAGAAGTGCAAATACCCAAAATGCCGTAGCTGTTTTCTTGGATAGTTCGTGTGCTCCGGTTTTCTTGTTGTCTCTTGAAAAAAATATGTTTATGACTGTGTGTTCACAATAACATAAAGAGGATGGCGTTTACTTTTAGATCTAAGCTCCCAACACACACACACCGTGAGATGCGGCGAAAACATTTCCCATCTCTCTGAGTAACATATTGACAACGTCACATGGCTGATGTCGTTCAGCAAGAAAAATAAGTATTCTTTGCCACGCCTGTGCATCCTATTCAAGTAATGTTTTCCAGCACGCAGGAAAAGTCCGCAGTCCCTTTATTGCTCTTTTGTTGTTTTTTTTTGGGGGGGGGGGGGGCGGCACCACCACAAAATTCACGTCACAGGGTCACAGGGTTTGTTCCCAAACTACATTCACAAGGACATTTCACTATGCTGAGTTCTCTTGAGAAAGATTTTAGCGTACATTGTGCTATGAATGGCACACACTAAAGGTAGAGCAAAAGCTTATCCACCCATAACCCGTCGAAAATGTCAATCGTGCGTCTGGTCACCGTTCGATATACTTGTCGGTGCTGGGGCACTGTAAAGGGGACTAAGAAATTGCACTTCTCAGCCATTGTATGCCACGAGATCTGTTTACGGCATGTGCCGATACGTTTTGACAGAAAACGTTATTCAGTTGTCCTTTTAAAGGAGATGACTAGTTAAAAGCTCACGTGAAAGTAAACGGTATACTACGTCGTTGTACATCAATTCATGAGGACTTCCTGACACATACCGCTGCATATTCGAAAAGAGAAAGAAAACTCCTGCCAGGCATGCGTGTAAACACAATACACTGCGGTCATTTTAACCAACTTTTCCACTGATATTTTACAGATTTTTCTTTTTTCCAGCTGTAAAAAAAGTAGCGCGCCCTTCAAAGGGAGCTGGAAGAGTCTTCCTGCGAGGTACTTCCCGTACTCTTCAGTGAATGAGACGATAGTACCCGCATAGTTTATCTGCTGCTTCTGTGCGATTGTCTCTTTGTCTGTCCCTAGAAAAATATGCAAATACGTGCAGATACAGGTTGCAAGAAGCGAACGTCCGTTGAAAACTCGCGTCATCATAAACCGCACACGAGCCTTCGCCCTCGCTCTTGAGCGTTGTGGGGGCGCCAAGAGAAAAAAAAGGGTACATGTGCTAAGGAATGACATATGAGTACTATAGTTAGTCGCGTTGACAAAAATAAGCGCGCTTCTTCGAGCTTGCGCTTGGTCGCGAAAGGCGACGGGACAGCCGTCCACATAACGAGGCCTTGTGCTCTGAATTGTCAATGCCGGCTAGCCCGTGGTGACGGCCGATCGTTGTGATGTTTTTGTCTCTCGCTCAGGCAGTTTTATTCAAAAAGTTCTTATAGAACGAAGCAGGGATGTGGAAATAGTTGCTTCTATTGAATCTAATGGAGGGGTTAGGATGTCTACCAGCTTGTACGAAGAGGCGTTGGGAGTGGGCGGAGCTTCTGTCAACGGTGAGCAGCAGGTCCTTTGTAACTCCCGCGGAGAACGGTTGAAATTTGTTATACGGGGTTACACTAACTAGTTATCGTTGCTCGTGTAACTAGCTCATTACTAGATGTTGCGGGGAAGGCTTTAGAGAAACAACTGTAGAGCATGTAGAAAGCGTTCGTGCCAACTTGGCATATCATGTATTTCCGTGCTGTGGTGCAGCTTAAAGAGGCATTTCGAAGAGCCGTTCTTCTGCCACAAATTCTCGTGCCCCGGTCTTCTCTTTACACGTCACTTACTACGGACAAAATGACCCATACTGTCGTTTTTGCGCTCCTTGAGTAAAACACAGAAGAAAACGAACACCAGCGCAGCAGCGATCTTCTTGCTGTGGGCTAGACAATAAGTGCCTGTCTTGACGAAACCTTGCCTCGTCTGAGAATTCCCAGAGCACATCATTTGTCGGTTACATTCTTGTGATCTTGTGGCCGGGACGCTGCCTTTTTAGCAAGCAAGTGACGTCCTTCTATATTAGCGGACGTCCTGTTTTATTGACAGCTCAGCGGAAGTTCGTGCTCACGGATTTAGGCGAATATTGTTTCTGTTGCTCGGGGGGTCTTCCTGCCGCGGCCACTCGAGAAGCAATAACTTGGCACTTGGCAAGATTTCCCGCGGGACTTGTTTGACTCAAGACGGCTCCTTTCACGGAAACGGTCAGTGCTGACTTCCAAAGAGGAACTCTGTCAGTGCAGTCTGGCACTTCCATTACGGCAAATGACGATTCTAAGATACAGAAGTTTGCTGACGTAAGTCCTGCAACCATGCCTCTATTTTCTACTCCCTGAAGATCGATGTGAGTTTTTGGGCCTCCGAATGTTCAGTTCTTCGCAGTGCTCTCTGGCGCGCACGTCGCAAGTAACGCATGTTGCTTAAATATCGTATCAAAGTACCTTCAGCTTTCAGAGAAGGGACGGAAGAATGAATTCTAGGAAATCTCAACACGGAGCGAGCTGAAACGTATTGAGACTCATCGTCCAAGGACGACCTTTCATCGAAAGATGCTTTCTTTCTATTTTTTTCTTTTCATACAGAGGCAGCTGAAATACATTCTTTCATACCTGTGTGCACGGATATAACTTGGCCCCGGCGTGAGCGGAAGTCCGCCTGAAGTATATAAAATTTAAGCTCTTTTACTTCAGGCAATTTTCCGCTCGCCCAAGGACAGAAAATACTGGGAATCGTATCTCATATAGAAATTTAACGCACTCCAGCCTGTAGGCATAATGTCTCAGAAGGAGTCATTGAGTCCATTAGATAAGTTGGGGGTAACGTCATAGACGACCAATGGTCGAGGTCTTTCGCCCTATGCAATATAACGAAGTTTCTTTGGAAAAGTCTCTTTGCAGGTGTTGATCCACCAACCGGTTCGACGAAAGCCACGCTGCTGAACATATTAGTCGCGCTAACACATGTCACTCCCCTCCCCCTCTTTTCCTCTTTTCCTTTCTTTCGCAAGCGCTCTCCTACCGCTCTGCTTCAAAGAATGCTTGAGAATGCAGCTGGTGTGCTTCCGAAGACAATTCCTCTAGTCAAAAAGTTGGCTCCAGCTGCATTCCCCAGTTCTCCAGCATTTTTAGCTGATCTGTTCATCAGTAGACCTTTAAGGTTGTTTTCACTGTAATACATGAGCCGATGCCAAGGCAGGACGTAAATACATACATACATACATACATACATACATACATACATACATACATACATGTAGCACTAGCTTGTTAAAACTTGTGCTGCCTGTCACGTGAGCTAACGTTAAGGTTGTATTGGACTGCCCCTGGTTCGACGACCCGGAAGGTCTTTTGCCGCTCTTTGTCGTTTCAGTGGAGTGAACCCATCTGATTACGCCGTAGGTAGTCGCCTTCAATAACAGCTGTATCGCCAAAATCAGCGCATCCAGTGCATTTCCAGTACGTTTTCCGCACTGGGAGCACTGGAGACGCGCTGGGCACGAAGATATTACACTGGGCGGTGCACACTGGGGCGCTGGAAGTGCTGCCTTTTCGGTGGCTTCCACTGGTGTGCGCTGGCATTTAACTGGGAGAAGTTGGCATCGCTGGAAAATCGCTGGTACCGGTGAGAGGCTTGCTGGAGTGCGCTGTATACTGGGACGCGCGCACTGGCACCATAGTGTGGAACACACTGGGCAGCTGAAGAGACGCTGGCGCTGGTTGTAATAGATTATTTCGCCAGGTGTGAGGACGCTGGGTCCATTTACGGCTTAGCTGCACCTAATCGCTGCGAGCTGCAGCACGTAGCAGTTCGCGGCGCACGGGTTTCACACGCATTCAGTGCTAGAAGTTGTGAAGGTTTCCACCTTGTGCATTTCCCCAGACTTAGCACGTCACATTTGCTTACAACTCCGGTGATAGCTCTGCTGCAGTGTTTAATTGTCCGGACTATTCGGTGCAAACAACAGTAAAATTTTACATCACCGCGCTGTTATAATGTTATAAGGCAGAGAACATATGTGTCGTAAATTTTGATGACATCGTAATGACAACGGTCGAATACATTACTGTGCACCTGTTCGAGCAGCTTAGTGAAGTCCTTTCTGCTTGGTTTACGAAATGTTTCATTAACTAACAGAAACACGTTAATGGTTTTTAGTTATATGTCACCTAACTAAGCAGTATGTGTGGAGTAGCAACCTATATCAACAAAACATGACAATGCTGGCATCAAAAAATACCAAGAATGCTGGATTTAGGCAGTATGGCAAGGTACTGCATCAATAAAGAGGCGTTTCCTCGTTTCTATCCTTTCGTACTGCGAGTACATATTCGCACAAGTGTTCTCCAATAAAGAAGCTTGCAAAAGAGCACGTTTCAGCCTGTCCCGTTGCTGTACGTATTATTTAAAGCGGCGATTTGTCTAATAGCAAAAATGGCTCATGATAAAGGATTTTCGTGAGTCCTAATTTGTGTTATTAATTAGGATTCTACAGGACTTATTCTTTAAGAACGCGTCATCGTATTGTGACATATTTTTCGGAAGGAGCATATGGCGATATTCTATCGCACATGGTGAAATTTCCTGCAGCTTGTTCCTACTGCAATGTCGCGGCATTGCGTCCAGCGCACGCAGGTAAAGCCAATTTCAGCCATAGGTATGGCTAACTCAAAGCGTCTACATGTAGACCACAGCGAGACCACTGCTGCGCCTGTACTTTGTGAAGGTATCGAGCTTGACCTAACACATCTATTAGGCTATGCGCTATGCGCAAGCTACGCTTGAACTTCCTGTAGCTTCTGGATTGTTTTCCTTAATTGATAAGCACGACGCGTGGCCTTGGGTACGTTCCAGATCTTGCACCAGCGTTAGCGAGAACGCGCTGGACTGTGGTATGTCGCATGTATTACCGCCAACGCATTTCGCCGCTAATCAGTCCTTTCAAGGACCCGTGTTGGTGCTTACCGCTATGACTTCACAGTGCGATCTGTTTACTCTGATGGGCACATGTTCGCGCCTAACCAGTTCACTCTGCAACGGTTCGGATTCTGCGTCCCTGATCATCACAACCACGTTACTGTAAAAGGAGCACATGCAGTTTAGGGTAGTCAATGACGACGTGGTGCCATGTGACATCAGTGATGTCAGAAACTGGTATGTGCAGTTGAGGAGACGAAAGAAAGGAAACAGAAAAAAAAACCTCGAAGCATCACGATGGTGCCGCTACTTTTCTCATTTAAACTGTCGACTTCCAGTCTTCTGTCTAGGAACTCGTAATGTCCCAGCGACGATGACACCTAATCTGTCGTCATTAGGGACAGACGACAGGCGGTGTAAACGTGCGCGACAGCTGGGTGAACAGCAGGGAGTCACGTTGTTGATTAATGATGAGCTGCCCGTCGGGATAGGAGTACGGTCATTAACGAGCAACGAGTGTGTCTCGTGCTAGTTCTGCAGCACGTTCGAAGAACGGCTGAGCAGCACGAAACACCCAGTGCGCGTTAGTCTCTTACGGTGAGAGAGAAAAAAAATTGCTTATTTTACTTGAAAGAAAGAAAACAGGGATGCGAAAACAAGGCGAAACAGCTTTTCGTAGTCGCGGTAGGTGTCTTTTAAAAGCGCAGTACATGGTTCTGTGCGCTGTTGTTACCGCGTGAGGATCGACGGTGTAGCAGAACGTGGCCGCCTCCCACAGTCACAGTCAATGTAACCAGCTGTACGAAAGAATTAAAAAGAAAGCCTGATCGCTAGACCTTGCCGTGCTATTTGCAGGTATGAAAGCAAATAAATGTACGCAAGATGGTCATAGCTGCTGAAGCAGAATTTTCTCTACAATAAGGCGATTAAGAGAAGCAAAAATTGTATCACGTGCCATCTAAAGTACCATCATACAATGTTCCGCCAGTTGTGATTAGTTGCAGCACTGTTGCTTACAACGCTTAGTCCTTAGTGGAATTTTCGGAGTAGCTGAATGTTTAGTGAATTTGTTGCAGTTATTTATGTGGTTTCATTTTCTTAGACTACTGTGGCAGTTACACTAAAGACGAGAAATCTGGTTAACAGACACGTGAACTTCCGTGAAGTCAATGGTTGTAGTCACAGAGCACTATGGACGAACTTATGAGCACACACAAGAAGCCTAAGATGTTCATTTGTTCTAGCAGAGAAAAACGTAAAAAAATGATACAGGGAATCGCTGATATAATTGTTCACAATCTTACATCTTACATCTTCTGTAGGTTCTACCTAAACGAAACAATATCCTCCATACACCTATCCGACGAGAAATAAAAAGCCATATTTTTTTGTTATGTTTCTGAATGTAGATGCTATTGTAATGCTGCTAACTACGTAATATGACATATGACATTCGAGATAAGGTGGCACCAACCAAAAACGTAAAAATGCCGACGTTTCGAGGCCAGCTTGGCCCCTTCTTCGGTGATGACGGGTCGGCGCTGTAGAGAAAGGTTTATATAGGAGCGCTCCTTTTTGTTTGGTGTCTGGAACACGTGGCGAAGAAGTCCTTTGGAATAGGCGAAAGGCAGTGCACCCGCAGACCGGTTTATGTTTCCAGGTGCCTCCTGGATGTCTCAGGATTGACCAACTGTTTAAACAGCTTCTTGCGGGCGTTGGCCTCCACGTCGATTACCTTGGACTTGTCAAACGAGATGCTTTGTTCATGCACCTCGCTGCCTTCCGCGAGAGAGTTCTTTACCTAAATTTTGACTTACGAAATTTTGAAAGGTAGAAAAACGCCCTCGTAGACCACAGCGAGGTGCATGACCACCGCATCTTGTTTGACGAGTCCAAGGTAAATTGATGTGGAGGCGAACGCCCGCAAGAGGCTGTTTAAACAGTTGGTCAATCCTGAGACATCCAGGAGGCACCCGCGAACATAAACCGGTCTGCGGGTGCACTGCTTTGCGCCTATTCCAAAGGACATTCCCCACGTGCTCGAGCCACCAAAAAAAAAGAAGGGGAGCGCTCCTACATAGACATTGCTTTCCAGCGCCGAAATTCTTTGCGTTTTTGGTTGGAGCCACCTTATCTCAACTATACTTATCCTGCACAACGAAGCAGATTTCTGTCAAACGTTCACGTTTAAATTTGAAATGTGTGTTCATGCAGTACGGCATATAAGCAAAATATACTTTTTATGATGTCGGTTTTCATGCACTATAAATTTTCTTGCTGCTAGTTTTCATGATTTATTCCGGCAGAATTTACATTCCAAGTGGTTTCGGTGCTAGCGAAACCGAAAAAAATACGATAATAAAAGTGGCACCAAACGCAGCAAGAGAGTGAGGTTATTGCAATACTTCGATGCGATGACATTTCCAACAAGGTAATCGAGCGGTTTAAAAGGTTTTCGTGTGAACATCGCGATGAAATTTGGATTTTCTTTGTTCATAACTCCTCAGTGATAACGCTGTTTTATTTTGATTAATGACATTTAGTGAAATAACGGTTACGGAAAAGCGCAATGTACGTACGCCTTTATGGCATTGGCGCAATAGTTTGTCTGTGCAGCAGTGTAAGGAAGACAACTGTACTTTGCAAATTTATGGGCAGTCTTTACACCAAAAGAAAAAAGATACTAGAAATTGCATGTTACACATCATGTGTTCCCTGTTCTAGACGCGCATGCATGAAATAATGGTTTTGGTGTCTCTGTGGTGTACATCGAATTGTGACGTTAGGCCTATATGCAAGGTTTTCCTGCATTTTCAGGGCAACTTCACCGAATGAGTCGTGAGCATTCGTGAAATATGGTTACGTTCTAAATAGAAAGGATCTGTAAGAGTTCTCATTGCGTACCATCAGCACTCAATGGCCTCTGCACCAGTCAGAGTAAAGTGTTCTGAATGAAAAAAAAAATCTAAGTTCGTACAAATACCTAGCATCTGCTTGCTGTGCCTGGAACAGAAGCGTTCCTGGAATAAATTTATATTGAAAGTTGATTTTACACCCAAGCGCGGTTTTCAGTTCGTGAAGTAAGAGAAGGCGTAAGGTTATAGTCATATTGAGCTGAAAAGAGGCACCAACTTACTGCTATGCACAATGTTGTAGTTGAGAAATTAACGTACATTCGAAGATTGTTGTTTTGCAGAAATATCATTCTGAAATAAATCAGCAGTTGGTAGACATTCTACAAATCTTTCGATCCTACCTTTTTGCACTTCTACTAAATAATTAATGAGAAGGAAGAGCTTTCACGATCGCCGATATTGGTCCATAAGCTCAAGCATGTCGTTGTACACCATGTCTACGGCGTGCATCCCAAGTGCGAAGTCGTAGTGTGTCATCCGTTTGTCGGCCACTTGGATACTTCGCACGACATTCGGCAGCTCCCATTGAAGCCTCGCTACATCTTTTGGCACAGCGTATATGTCACTGGCGCTATGGTAAAGTGCAACCGGAACTGTAACTTTAGATACCACATAGCTGGGAGGTACCACCTGCGAATGACAAACGTATATAATAGGTGTGGTGCGCGTTGCTTAATCATAGAATGGAATGTCGGGGTACAAACAATGCACGAATATCTGGTTGCCCCCCCCAAAACATAACGATGATTGCCTTTTAAAGGACAAACGCATATGATAACCCGTTTATTTTCGCACACTTCTTTGATACGAAGTTATTCCGAATTACTTTTCATTCACCAAAAAGTGAGTTAATGACCGTAACAGTCTCCTATTCGAATCGGGGATATGCCCGACTGAGGCATAACGAACGATTGCCTTGCTATGACTCAGTATCCCGCTGCAAGTTCTTCCCTGCTTCAAACCTTATTATTTTAGGGGCCGCGAAATTATCCTCACAGAAATTAAAAAGACTGTGACGCTAGAAACTGCATAATCGCTGCATCTAAATATTGTAGTGCTTCATACATGAAGCATCTATGTAAATATCTGCATGAGCATGAGCATGCGTATACCTGAAGTACCGATGGCAGATCGGCACTTCCTCTGATGTAGTAGAGTACCAGTAAGCAAATTATCCTCAGTCTGCATTTTACATATAAATCGAAATAACTTTCTTGGGGGATTTTCTTCTTACATTTGTATAATAAGCCCAGACGTATACCGCCTGTAAGCATTCAGCCAAGCTGCAATGTGTGAGCTGCACTCAAGAAAATGTGAAAGACATTTCTATCTACGTAGCATTGCTAAAAATAAACACATGGAGTACCTCAACGCAGCCAACTTCCTATATACCGTGAACGTGTTCCAGCCAAAATATTGTGGCTTCTGTGAAGGCTTCTTTTACGGCACTGATGTATTTCCACCAGTAGAATGACTGTTTTCACGAAGAGAGCTTTACTATAGCATTTTCTTATACAGTTCTTATGTTTTAAAGAAGTCTTATATTATTATTTAGAACGCAAACGTTCAAGTCTTAAAAAGATCGTGGTTCCACGCATTCCAGCACTATTAAAAAATCCGCTGGCGACGCATCACAGTCGTATACCCTTACCCCTGTTTTATGCAGCTTGCTCGAAGAAATTATTATCAGAGTTGTTTATCTCCTGATCCGCACGAAAGTTTACCATGTGCCCTCTTCCTAAAGATTTCTGTTTTCTAGTAACAGTGTTGCCTGCGCTAAGTTCATTTTTATGCGCCTATGCTGTTTCTTCCACTACAAAAGTTTCTAGCCATGATTGAAAGCACTAAATGTGTAACATGTCTGACTTTATGAACTCGTTATATGTAATACTGCACTGACAACCTTAACCTTCAGTATACGTCGCGACAGAGCTTTGTGATACTGTTGGTACAGATGAAAGAATATTACTGTACAGCACAAATAATGCGCATTCGTTTTGCTATATTTTCACGTTGTTGGGGCGGTTCTACGAAACGATGTTAGTATTTTCATTACGACTGAGAAGAGCGTTTCCAGTACACCGTGAATCATCTCCACTAATTGCCACGTTATCCTGACCGTTAAATGTTGAGTAGCCAATGCATAACTATCGATCCCGCCTATTAGAGGGTGGGGTTTGAGAAGAAACAAAAAGTAAGCTTTCTAGTAAGCCAACAGCAGCCAGCGAAAACATTGGTAATAGAACCTAATAATTAGAAACAGCGATGCGGCGCGTTTTTGTGTACTGCTGAAACTTACAGCGGCAACATGGATGCTGCTGGCCTGACTTGTGTAACCTGCACTGCTCTTATATCGCAGCTGCGGCAGTGTGGTGAGAATAAATGACAAAACTTGAGACGCTTTCGATATGCTGAAGGTGTGAGTTACGACTTGCCGCGGCGCATGTTGTTCCTTTAGCCACTAAAATCTGGCCACCATAAAAAGAATGGATGCCACTTTGGAACAGTTACTAATATTGTTCCTGTTCAACCTATAAGTTCCCATTCCTTTTGATGTGCATCCATTTTGCTAATTTACGACCTGCGCACGCACAGGAAGAAAACCGTAGGATTTTATTAGCAGCGCCGCGAAACGCTTGCCTTTCTCGGCAGGTTAAGTTCTTGTTAAAAGGAAATGCGGTTCATGTACTAGGAAGAATTTCGATGAAAACAATATGTTGAAAGCTCGTCGCAGCATCGCAGAAAAAAGTTGGTTCGCTAGCCATTTTTCACTGATTAGCAGTTGTAGAACTCGTTATATATGTAAGAACCACGATGCTACAACCGCATCGTCTAAAGCCATCGTACACTGATGCTCTGGCGGAATAAGGCCTGCCTGATCTCAGTACTGTTAGATATTAGCGATTCCGTATTCCCTTTCGTATTCGTGTTCTAGAATGAATTCCCCGACCGCCTCGATGTGGCAACCAGCTGCGATCGCTATGATTGTGAATGCGAGTACTTGGATAATTCTTGATGAATTTATTATGTGAAGCTTGTTAGTATTTAGCACAGTTCGATACCCTGTCCATTTCGCTCGCTTTTCATTGTCTAATGTAACGTCTAGCATTCCTCGTTCCACGTTTTGTTTAATTTGCCATAACCCAATGGAACAAAAAGTGCAGTGTTAACGAAATAATAAAAACATACACTTACTGATCCGTATTTAATCTTATTGTAAAAGGACCCATGGTTGAATTTTTGAAAGCAGTTGCAGCGAATGAGCTGGAATGAGAAATACGTGCATCACAAGCGCGTAGGGGCAACACAGCAATTCATGAAGCTAGAGTGCCGCTTCGGATACCTTCCGGGAAACCATCATGAAATCACAAAGAGTATTTCTCAGAAAAAAAAGGGCAAACGCGTTTAATTGCAATGTTCGTTTTGCGTCTGGCAGTTCTCCTTTGAATTTCGTCGGAATGTTGGTCACGTGAATTGTGTAATGCCACCGTGAACATGATCGTCTACCCGTAGAGGGGTCACCAGCTCGTGTTTAAGAGAAAATACAGCGCGAGCTTTATTTTCCGTCAATTACGCACGACAAAAAGCAATTGATACTTTGTAGTTTTGCAACCTAACATAACGCTTGTAAATAGGCGTCGGTAACGTTGGGAAAGGTTATGTTTTTCAAGTGAACAGTCGGACAATAGAAGTTTTGATTCATCTCCCCGCCCTTCACATTTAAAAGGGCCCTGCAACACTCTCCCAAGTAATCCTCCCAAGTGGCGTCAGTTAAGGGGCTCACTACCTCAGAAAGCGCCAGCAGCAAACATTTTAAATGCGAAACATTTCTTAGCGAACTTCGGCGAGTTTGAGCGTATCTATCTATCTATCTATCTATCTATCTATCTATCTATCTATCTATCTATCTATCTATCTATCTATCTATCTATCTATCTATCTATCTATCTAGCCGCCTACGATTTTGTGCTCTCCTGGCCGTTTCGCTAATCGGATGTTTACGAAAATTGGTATGCCACATCATGACTACATGACGAACATAAATGACAGGTCATAACATGAAAATCATAATATGCATCTCATGAGCGGCATGATTTACTTGCCACGGTCTTAGGGCTCTCCTGTCCGTTTCGCTAATGGGATGTATGCGAAAATTGGTATGGCACAACATGACTGCCTGACGAACATAAATGGCAGGTCATAACATGAAAATCATGATATGCATGTCATGAGTGGCATGATTTACATGCAACGGTCTTAGTGCTCTCCTACCCGTTTCGCTAATGAGATGTATGCGAAAATTGGTATGGCACAACATGACTGCCTGACGAACATGACTGACAGGTCACAACATGAAAATCATGATATGCATGTCATGGGCGACATGATTTACATGCCACGCGTTTCATTAACGGGATGTATACGAAAATTGGCATGCCACAAGATGACTGCATCATGAACGTAAATGACAGGTCACAACATGAAAATCATGACATGCATGTCATGAGCGACATGATTTACATGCCACGGTCTTGGTGCTCTCTTGGCCGTTTCGTTAGTGGGATGTGAAGGAAAATTGGTAAGCAACAATATGACTGTATGACGGACATAAATGACAGATCACAGCATGAAAAGCATAACATGCATGTCATGGGCGGCATGATTTACATGTCAGGCGTTTCGTTAATGGGATGCCTACCAAAATTCTATGGCACAACACGACAGCATGACGAACATAAATGACAGGTCATAACATTAGAATCATGACACGCGTGTTATGACCGGCATGATTTACATGGCATCGTCCTGGCGCTATACTGCCGTTTCGTTAATGGGATGTATGGGCTGCATCTACTGACCAGGGGGCGCTACGTAACTCTCGTGGGACGGCTCAGTGGCGCACGGTGGAAACCGAGGCGACAGCGACGCGTGCGTTTCTTCGCTGCTTTCCGGGCGTGCTGCGAACCACACGAACGCTCGCGGCGTTGCCCTTTGGAACAGTTTGCCGCAGGTTTGGAGCGCGCGTCTCAAAGGAAATAAAACGAAAGAAGGTGGGACGGGCGGTCGCTGCTGCTATAGAGTTGGAGACGCGCATCGCGTTCGCGTATTTCCCTGTCACAGTCTGCCCAATTTTGCTTCTTCTCTCCGCCAGGCCGTGCATTCTGGCGCTGATGTCGCACATGGAAAACTCGACTGCACGGAACCTATACGAAAATCGGTTTGGCACAACATGACTGCATGACGATCATAAATGACAGGTCATAACAAGAAAATCGTGACATGCATGTCATTAGCGGCATGATCTACATGCCACTCGTTTCCGTAAAGGGATGTACACCAAGATTGCTATGGCACAACACGACTGCATCACGAACGTAAATGACAGGCCATAACGTTAGAATCATGACATGCGTGTATGAGCGGCATGGTTTACATGCCACAGTCATGGTGTTCTTGAAACTCGGTATAGTGAGACAACAATGCAAATCCATTTTACGTTCCTTATGCGTGCTTCGCATTTCCTTGATTCCCACTGCACGTGGGATCTGCCAATTTTTTTTTTTGCCTTGCATATTAGCGAATTTAAATCGTCAAGTTTAAGGGCCAACTCCACCGTCTGAGCGCGTTCACTCTCGTTTTGTCACGACGGGTGCGATAGAAGCTACACAGAGGTTGGTAAGATATGGGCAAGAAGCAAAGCTACCGCATGGCAGATGACCTTCAAGATTAGCGCTCATCTTTGAAGGGATTAGCGCTTCCGCAGTAAAGATAAGCTTGTGGGCAGAGTCACTAAAGGAACGTGGCACCAATCCACGGAAACCGCGGCAACTCCGCAAGGCAAACAGCCAGTGGTAGTTCTTCCAATTATTTCGTGGTCTGTGTCGTCATGACTTGTTTTGTGGGCAGAGAAGTAAGCGATTTGCAGTTTTCCTTAGAAGAAAATTTGCAAATTCGATGCTGCATGGATTCCATGTGTCGCAATAATATACGGCTGGCATGTTCATACTAGCCTCCACGACTGATCAGCGGTGTTATTCTTTTTTTTTTTTTTGCTGTTCAAAAATGTTGTTGCAGAGCCCCTTTGAGTCCATTATGCCCAGTTCTTCTCTTGTCCATAGGAGCTCGTTTAATATTGGAAATATAATAATTGAATTAAGCTCACCTGTGCAAAATGGTATATGTTATCTATAGACGTTCCCGATGGGCTGTGAGCTGCATACACAGGTAGCCTTGTCTGAATGTAAAAGTGAGAGAAGCACATCTTGAACTAAAGTCAGAGACGAGCTAGGTTGCCGTAAAATTAACGAAGCGCGAAAACCTTAGTGAAATACGTCCGGGACAAGGTCATCTGTAGTTGCAGTTGTCTGTTAACTCGATCTATATGCATTTCCACCAAAAAGATAAATTTCCTCGGCAACCAACCAACCAACCAATCTGCTAGCCGCAAGACATTCTTTTTTTTAAAGAAAAAATATCGCAAGCAGGTAACAATGCTAAATTATAATCGTACATTGTGAACTCCTTTCTGAACAGGAACTCTCCACCCCACGTGTCTAGAATTTTGTCCGATAACATTAAATATAACTCGCCTGTCCTCATAGCTGACGCTTTCAGTTCATACTTTTTAGCAATGACTCACCCTCTCCTTCAAGAATCCCGCAACTCAGCCGTCTCCCTCACACTTTTTTCCTCTTTCCCACAACTCCTGAACAAATACATGATGTCATACAACACCTGAAATCCCCTGGTGCCGAAACTGATGATGTCTTACCTGCTGATATTACATCCATTTCGCACCTGATTTCCGATATTTTGTGTTTTATTACAAGTTTCATATTCAAGACTGGGCTGTTTCCTAGTGAGCTTAAACGGGGTAAAGTTATCCCAGTTCTTAAATAAGGTGACAGCAAACTGATAAGTAACTACCTACCGATTTACATTTTGCCCTTTTTTTTGGTAAAGTTCTCGAGAAATGATTCGGAGCACACCTGTCAAAGTACCTTGCTAACTTTAATATTCTGTGTTCTTGTCGGTTTAGCTGTCACAATCGTTTCTCCACTGATCTAGCGCTTATTTATTTAACTCATCAACTAAAAATGATTGGCGATGGCTTATTTGCTAGATCAGTATTCATTGCTCTCACAAAAGCATTCGACTGTAAACCATACATCTTTACTGAGCCCGAGGCAATCGGCTTATGTGGTCCTACTTTATCGCTACTGAAAAACTACTTACATAACCGTGTTCAAGTTGTGTCTGTTTAGAATGTCTCTTCTAGAGAACAAACCACTAACATTGGTGTTCCTCAAGGATCCATTCTGGGACTGCTCATATTTTCGATTTATATTAGTGATCTACCGAGCTGTCTGTTCTCCACTAAATGCGTTCTGTATGCTAACGACACAACCATATTCGCAACTGAAAAAGAAAACATTCACTTCTAGTTAACAAGCTAAATATTGATCTTATAAGTGTTTCAAGCTGGTACAGTGCTACCTTATTAACTATTAATGAAAGCAAGACTAAATTTCTTACGTTTTCATCACATCAAAAATATTCAGCATTCATTCCTTCTTTAATTTTTGGTTCGCACTCCATCTCTCCTACAGTCCATGCTCATCTTTTCTTGGAATTTCTCTTGACTCTAACTTGAAGTGCGTAGATCATATTTCTCTCGTAAAAATGAGAATAGCGTACGGTATCCGTGCATTAATAAAACTCGCCCCTAGTTTACACGTGCCACATTATTGTCACTTTACTACTCATTCGTTCACTCTCATCTTAATTATGGTATAATGTGCTGGCGTAACACCTACAACACTCACTTGGCATCCCTTTAATAATACGAAACCAGTCCTTAAGAATCATTACAAATATTTCACGGTTTTCTAACCGTAAATATCTACTCCATGAAGACATCCTAACCATTTCTGAGCTCATTAAATATAATTTAGGAATTCTGTTCTATAAGCACATAAACAAAGAACTACCTCATCGTCTGACCTGATTGCACATAGTAATACCAGATTCGCGCTCAACAGTAATGTTATTTTGAATAAAGTACAGAATAATTACGGTGAAGAGACGGCTGATTTTTTTTATATCGCTATGGAATTCACTACCTGTTTTCTATCAAAAATGCAAGGCACTTAAATCAATTCAAGACAGAACTAATGTCGCACGTTATATGTACATACAATTCCTTTTATGGCTTCATTTGTTTAAATTTATTTATTCTGTTTATTATAGTTTTACTTTGTATTTTTCGTTCTGTTTAATTGCAAATCTATTTAGCACTATTGTTGTTGCATTTTGTTTCATTGTGTTTATTTTGTTTGTTACAGTGTGATCTAGTAGTTTTTCGTCATTAGAGCTTTATTTTGTATTTTACCTGATTGTTCTACCTACAAACGTGTTTAGTTCCACTCATGCTTACGAACAGTGCTACTACTGCTTTTATGAATATTACCATTATCTGCCATTGACAGGAGGTCCCGATACGGTCTTTGACTTTGGACATGCTTATGCATACTACACACATGTAACAACTCTGTATTTCTACAAACAAAAACTCTCATTCTGATTCTGATTCTAATTTCGATATGTTTGCTCTATGAATATTCCTATATGTTGATTACTATATTTTCTTAAACATAGGCAGGACTTTTCTTTAAACTGCAATGCAGTGATTAGGAAAACACCACAAATATCATTTTGTTCGACGTTTTCGTTACACTATGCAGCAAGAGCAGTGTTCTTTATGTCCAATAGTACGTAAAATCAACACCAGTTCGAGAGATCGACGTTCATCGGACAACAAAGCTGTGGCCCTTTCTAGAAACCGGTGCCTGGATCACATAAACACTTGCGCGAAGGCAAGCAACAGAAAGAAACATCAGTGCAACACCTCCCTAGCTTGTGTGTGGATGGGAGTCGTCAAGTCAACTGGTTTTTGGCGGGGGGGGGGGGGTACTTGTTCGAGCACCAGCAATATTTTTGTTGTTCCTTTTCTCTTACCATCTCTTTTATGTTCCTCAGTTTTATTTATTCTTTCTTCCTTCCACCCTTTTTTTATAGAATGTAGTTGGTTCGCATGGTTCACATATTTTCACACCCCGTAAGCGTTGGTGTATTAGGGAGAGGTTAAATCCTGCTTTCGAGGGTGGGGCCCTGGATCGAACAGCAAGACCGGCAAGATATCTCCCGTCTATCGTACTGTCTTTCTCTGCCCCCTTCATTCTTTCAATTCTGTTTTAGATGCGCAGCATCTCTTGCTCGCGGGTATGTCACGCGTCAACCAGCGTCCGCACTCACACTACGCATGCGCGACTATCCTCTCCTTTCCCTCTCTCCAACAGCTGCTGCAATAAATAAAGCGGGTAGAGCGCGCGGCGTCCGTCCGCACTCACACTACGCATGCGCGACTCTCCTCTCCCTTCCTTCTCTCGAACAGCTCCTGCAATAAATAAAGCGGGTAGAGAGCGCGCGCGCGCGCGCTTCGCTTCAGTAGTATCTCCTCTTTTTCCGATGAATGAAGTTGGTCGTGTTGTGCGATGGAAGCAACAACACTGCAAACCTCTAAACACCGCCGCTAATGCACTGTTGAAACTCCTAGCGATGCTCCGCATCGCCCCATGGTCCCCTTCAGGAAGAAGGTGTAATTTTTTCTCTCATTCCTGCTTCTCTTATTCGTTCGGTTGAAAAATGCAAGGGATTTTATCCTGTATGTTAGCGGAATGGTTGAAGCTCCCGAAAAATTGAAAACAGAAACGTTTACACCTAATAGTAAAAAGAAACACTTGGACCATCTCCCCGAAGGGAACCATGATGGGATGCGAAGCAGCAGCGTTGTGCGCGGGTGGCGTCACGGGTTGAACGGCGCTAACGCGGGTGCTGGAAGAACAGTTTGAAGCGAAACTCGGTGTAGCGTTTACTGGTGTAAACGTTTGTTAGAAACGCAGACACGGGAGGCGAGCGGGCGTTGGAACCGGTAGCTGCGGGCGCTCCGGTGGGTGAGGGAGAGAGTGACGTACGCGCGCACCTGCGAGGGAAGCGTGCGAGGGGAGCGTGACGTCAACGCCCAGCTGCGGCGTGGACCTACTTGGCACCGCTCCAACACCTGCGCCGAGGGAAGCGCGTTGCCTCGCGCTTGTGCGGACGGACGGACAGCGTTACACAGGCTAGTCAAAGAGCTGCTTCGCATCTAAAGATTAGATCCCGTCACCTATACCGACTCAGCCCAATGTATTTTCTACGGACTACTAATACAACAGAAACTGCGACGCAGCTACACTAAAGCAACGTTGCTGCATAGAAGCAGCATCCGGGCTGGTTCGAAGAAAAGCATCCGCGTACTTGCTTCTCGGCATAAGGCAGAAGCACCAAACGATGAGTGAAAGATGACAGCCTGCCGCCGCTGGTACGCGAATTTGCCATGACAGCTATGGCGGGATAGCGTTACACATCATGACCAAGCATGCTCGTCTCAATGCGGGACCAAAGCCTGGCGCGCAAGGTGAAAAAAAAAACCATCAACATTGAATGACTGATTTATAGATGTTTATGTTCCGAAAGCAAGATATGAATGCGAGAGAGCCCGTAATGTAGGGCACCGGAAATTTCGGCCATCCGCGGTTGCTGCTGTTTCTTTTGTGGGGTTTTACGTCCCATAACCAGCTCTGATTATGACTGACGCCGTAGTGGAGGGCTCCGGAAATTTCGACCACCTGGGGTTCCTTGACGTGCACTGACATCGCACAGCACGCGGTCCTAAACATTTCGCCTCCATCGAATTGCAGGCGCCGCGGCCGGGATTCGATCCCGCCACCCTCGGAGCAGCAGCCGAGTACCATAGCCACTAGACCACCGGGGCGGGGCGACCATCCGGGGTTCTCAACGCGCACCGACATCGCACAGTACAGGTGCCTCAACATTTCGCCTCCACCGAATCGCAGCAGCCACGGCAGGAATTTGATCCCGCGACCTTTCGATCGGCAGCCGCGCGCCACATTCACAAGACCACCGTGGCGGCGAAAAAATAAACATCAAAAGTTAACGAGCAGGCACAGCGGCGGCGGTGTGTTGGGTCCCTTGCACTGCGTCGAATTAACGGAAGCGTCAATAGGTGTTTCATTCGAATGAGCAATTGAAGATAGGTTCTCTAGCTTGTCAATAAGCAGAAAAGCTTTGCTGTTTGTCGGCCCGTTTTACTGCTCTTCAGTTTGGAAGTGTTCCTATAATACGCATAGAAACTAGCTGCCTCGATCTCACGCCCCGCTTACTGTGTGTGCCGCCTAGATGTGGTTCATTGGGCTCTTGACTCATCAGTCTTTGTGCATAGCTGTTTTGTAGTGCTTTTCGCTCTGGGTGTGGTACAGAACACTCGCTGGTAGAAGTACTGTATCACGCAGAAGTAAGTCACCGCTTCAGATTCACCCTGTTTCTCCCGCTAACCGTGCGCACTGGAAAGCACGTTCCTTGAAAGTTTTGTCAATCACCTTTTATGTTTGCGGCCCAGGAAATGTCATGTTCTATTCGGATGGACACATGTGTTTCATAAGTCCTAATGCTGTTTCTGCAGCGGCAGCTATTGATGGGATTTACCGATGCTATTCCGAATCTATTTCTGCCTGCATAAATATTTTGCAACCGAAGTTTGCACTGCCCTTCAATTTGTCTAAAGGTGACATTGATACATACCATTCATACAATGATTATATATTTAGGTCCCGAGCGGTCTGGGCATTATCTAAACAGATAATGCCACATCTGTACAACGCCTTTTTTGCTTGCTTTCTCTTCTTCATTTTTCTCTTAAAAGCGTAAAAGAACAATTTTTATTGATTGTTCTTGCATTGTTCCATACACTTAACTTTACACTAGTGTAGTTCCTAAACGAAAAGATAGCGCGCTTCTGCAGCTGCTGCCTAGATGACGTAGCCTACTCAGGCACCTCTCTGCATTTTGCTACGCCTCGCAAAACAATCGTAAGTTGTCTCTAATCAAGACTTAATCAATATGAATAATCAACAGTAGTACCGCCAGCTCCACACTAGAATGATAACCTTGAATGATTTTCGTTTCTTGAGCGCCGCCAGCCCCCTGCGTTTACGCCATGTATCGGATGCGTTCTAAGGACGTCGCATATCGCACTTGAAAAAAAAATGTTGCGAACAGGCTTCCGAAAAAAGTTTCGAGGCCATTTTTCGAGGAAGCACACAAAGCTTATGGAACCCTTAAGCTTCGCCTTAAGAGTTGAACGCGATAGCGATGCCTGGCCTCATTCTTTTATCCCTCTTTTGCGCTTGCAATGCTCTTCAGTCGCCTAGCTACCTAACTCTCATGACACCGCTTGGTAGAAAGTGCGTATTACCTGCATTACTGCGTGGTTTCCCTTGCGGTGCTGCGCCATTTCACATAGATGCGCCATCAGAACTCGCCGATGAAGAAGGCCTCATTACAACTGAGACTTCAACTAGTTTGTAATGGTTCATATTGAGCTGGGCGCACCGCTACACGAAACACGGACAAAGAAGAATACCCAGCTGTCGTGTGTGTCTTCTTGTATGTCCGTTTTTCGTGTAGCGCTGCACCCACCTCATGGTGACGTAGGCACGAAGACATAAGCGCGGTGGCCGAGCGCGTAATGCGTAACGCAATGCGCTCAGGAGCGAGGGGTCCCCGGTTCGGTTCCCACGGACGCCGAAGCTTTTCTGTTATTTGTTTCTTTGAGCTTGCCTCGAATTTTCGCTTACGGACAACGCTTATTGTCAATATATGCTCTCATACTTATCTTTTATGTTATATTCTACTTCTTTTATTCTATATTTAGTGAGCTACTCCTGCGGTATGTCAGGAGCGTGACTTTAATGTTGTCTTTCTTAGCGAAGTGACGCTTACCACATTCAGCTGGTACAAGTCAACGCCGTTTGCGAGCTCCACCATGAATAAGCATATGGAGACGGTAAACGGATCACCACATATCGCAATAGCAGCGGCAGTTGTAAGGGGAGTGCGCACAGCAATACGTCCTCCATTGTACAGCCACATAACAGCCTGTCAATTTGAAACAAAGAAAAGAACATACTGCGTGATTATACGCAGAGCCGAAAGGTGCAACACGTAGTTCTTTTAGGTTGATGAGTACCGGAGTACATGAAATCATATCCATCTACTCTCTCAATGGTCATTGTTTTGCAAGCAAAACGTAGTTTTCACTTCAATAAACGTTCATGCTGAACTTCCAAGAATGGAGTGTATTTGTTCTTTTCAAGTACTTCATTGATCATGCACTTGCCAGGCCATCGGAACAGTTGACTCGTGTTTACTTATACTTTCTGAAACTTTGAAGGAGCGGAAACGTGTATTCGTATATCCTACATGCCTCATGCCTAAAAACATGTCCTTGTGTTCTTTCAGGTATTCTATTAAAATTAAATGAATAATCTCCTTTGAAAATTTCTGTCGCGTTTTGCCTCGCCTGACTCCTGACTCCTAACGACGACAAGACACAGTATGAACTAAAGAAGTTCAGTTCACAGGAACATAGGCCCTTTAAGGCAAAAGTGGACGGTAAAAGAGCATCTGTGACGTCGATGTCGCCGCCCCCACGGCTTTCGTCACTCGCCACTCGCCCGTGGTCACCGCCGCTCCGGCCGCTTCGGCCGCGCAAACAGCTCGCGTTATCTCCTTGTTATCTGCGGCGTCGGGCGCCGCGGGCGAGTGACGAAATCCGGGAGGCGGCAACATCGACGTCAGAGACGCTCTTTTTGCGGCGAGTTTCGATTTCAAGGAGCCTGCCACGGGGGACTAATTGTTCGCGTAGCTCCGACATGCACTCCGCTATTCAAAATTTGATCGTTGGGATAGGTAGTGTCGAGGACGGGCTCCAAAGTACTCATTTGCTGTGGCCACCAATTACCGATAATTAAAAAGTTATTTAGCGTAATTTCGCTAATTATGTATACAAGTGCGGTTTTGTTCTATATCTAGAGGGCGCCAATCCGTATACTCGAATGGTACACAAGACATTCCCGCGATTTATGTTTTTTAATTTTAAAAATGTGTTGCAACTAAAACAAAGAACACCCTGTATAGTTGCCAGGAAGAATTACATAAAACCAGAAGTCAAGTACCATATTCACAAGATTTAACAATTGATTGATTTGTGGGGTTTTACGTCCCAAAACCAGCTGTGATTATGAGAGGCACCGTAGTAGAGGGCTCCGGGAATTTCGAGCGCCTGAGGTTCTTTAACGTTCACTGGCATCGCAAAGTACACAGGCCTCAACATATCGCCTCCAGCGAAATGCAGCCGCCTCGGCCGAGATTCGGTCCCGCGACGCTCGCACAAGATTTAACAAAAGGATGGAACAATAGAGTGTTGGCTGTCACGAAAAAGGAACTGCCATGATACGATTTGCAGCGGTACAAATCGTCTAGACCAAATCCATCGGTATTAGCTTGTCTCAAACACTGTCGTGTCTCACGGAGTCATAACTTTATAACCAGTAAATAGAGAAAATATGGGCTGAAAGCGTCGATGCGAGACTTGCCTCAGTAGAGCTGTTTTTTTTTTCAGGAATACCACCAAAGCACGTCATCGAGGCTATTACACAGGGTACGGGTTTAATACAGTCATCATAAAATAGCAATAAGTGGCAACTGATACAGCGCAAATAAGAAATAGGCAATAGATAAGTAAAGCTAAACGCATTAGCACCGCGAACAAGTTGTAAAAAATAGAAATGTTTTCGGCCAAACAACCGGTTGCAGGCATCAGCTTCGCCGAATGTTGGAATGGTGCAAGGCAAAAAAGTGTTTTGTAGAATTATGAAGGATCGGAATGACCTCTTTCTGATAGCTAGTCTGTGCTTGACACATACGCGGATTTAGAGGAAGGCAGTGAAATTTGGTGGTACCACAGACCACTGTATTCCAGCAAAATGGGCTGGTGTTCACCCCTCCCCTCCCCTCTCCATGTCCTAACCCAAAGATCGGAGTGATTGAACGGTTTCCCGTGCTCCTGAAACGTCACCGATTTAGTGCACAGCGTCAATTTTTTTTTCAATGTTCTGTATCTGAGGAAGAAAAATTGAGAAAAGGGCAAGGACATCTTCATATGCAAGAACTTTGACATGCGATCCTAGCAATCTGGAACCTGGAATATTTCCAGAGTGAATAACAATCAAATACGGTGGATATAAATAAAGCTAAATTATTTTACGGGTGTTGTGCTGGACCAAAGGGTAAGCTGCTGAAATCAACGAAGTACCAATTCCACTACAAAGAACACTTATTTTATAGACAAATTTATCCTTCAGGCAAATTCATCCTACAGGCAGATTTATCATACAGGCAAGCTTATCCTTCACCGTTCGTTAACGCTCAGTGATTAATTCATAACTGACGGCCAAGTGAAAGGTAACAAAGATATCGTTCCGCCCACTTACCCGTAAGAGCTCGGCGAAAGGGAGAAACGCATGGGAAATTTGTCTCAGGTGTCCTATGTATGCGATGGGTGCCATAGCGAGAAACAGGATTATCTGCGAAAGAAACGTTCATATTCTTGAGTTACTGGCATCCTTCAGGCAACCTAGTTGTCTTTCCACAACGAGAACTGCAAGACCATCCGTAGCGTGGAGTAAGCCCAACTACAGCAGAAGGAAAACATACACGTTCATCGAAGGCACAATATAAAATGCCCCAAGAACACTTCGCATTTCAAATATGGGAATAAGGTTGCAGAGATGTCTACGCATGGGAACTTCACGCCGAATGGAGTGCAACAAAATTTCAAACGCAGACACAATACTTGTTTTCAAGGAGAAGCGATTTGGCATTTTAGATATTTAGTAGGCCATGATATTATTTCATTCCTTGTCCGTTTACCCCGATAGGCGATTTTTGCGAATAGCTTAGCATCTTAGCGGAAGATTGATATCAAACAAGTTCTGGCATCGTTAACTCCTGGTAACTTGCTATTTAGAGCACCAGTTATAGCAGTCAGGGCGGGAGGCTTAATAAGTCGTTCTGACGTATCCTTGAAAGGTCGTTTTCACAAAACATTGGTACCTCCTTAAGTCTTTTTTTTTTTCCTTTTTCGCCTGGCAGCAGCAATTGTTTGTGTTTTCGACGATGTGCGCGCTCGTATATGCCATTTCCCTTCAATAATGCGTTTACGGTCAGCGCCTGTCACTTCTTTCGTGTGCCTACTTCGTCTATTCGCGCTGAAATAATATATGGTTTTAGTGCAGCTTAAGTTTTGAGTTGCGTCCCGCTAAACGTTAACATTTATCGGGGTCAGACTGCGCTACGAGCACAACACACGATGAGTTTTGCTTCTCTCTTAATTACAAGGCCGCAGCACTTCCGTGTTATATAGGAAACCACATTCAACATATTACGATGTAGGTTGAACGCCGACCGACGAACACAGAATTTATTATCACTGCGATTCCGTTTGTGCGAGCTAGGTCGCTATGCATACTTTTCCCGTTTCTTACTTCACCCCCCCCCTTCCCCCCAGCTATCACCCTCCTTTCGCCCTCGCTATCTCTATCTCCCTCAGACAGCCACTTTGCCGCGGCAGAGAACAAAAGGATAACGACACACACTGCTCAAGCTGCACGTGATGACGCGACAAACACGCCGTAAACTCCCGCGTCGCAGGCGAGACAATCAGGCATGCCTTTCTTCTATTCGAAATCAGCAAAAATGCTGCATTGCGGACATTTTGAAATTAATCGCGTCACAATTGACGAGAGGGAACAGCAGTAATCTGTTCTTAAACACCTCGGCGACCCGACAACCCAGACGACTCGGCCATGCTTTTGTAGTAGACCAAGAGGTCCCGAGTTCGAATCCTTAAGCGTATAAGAAGTTTTTTTTTCCTTTTTTTTCTTTTTTTTAGCACTTCTGCCTTTTACCCTTTGATCTTTTATGGTCTCTCTACGCTCCTGAGGTATCTTATTTGTACCGACTACTTCTCTTTAATAATCATACCCTGTCCTGATTAACCCACTCACTGCAACACCTCTGAAAGTCTCCTCCCCCCGGGAAGCCTTTGGACAAAAGATGCATATGGGCGCCCACCATCACCGTGCTTCATCTACGTAACTCACCTGAGCACCAGAACAGGAACTGGCCCCCCTGGTGCAACACCATGGCCAACACCTCCCAAGTTACCAGACCAACCAAACCCTGGACCTACGACGACGACATCAACAGAGCTTCCAGCCACGGATGCGACCACACGGGCATTGGAACAAAAGACTCAAAGAGCCTCTGGACTCGGACAGGCCGTCATTGGAAATTAAACGTAGCGACTCTTAACACGCGAACCCTTTCAAGCGAAGCCAGATTAACTGAACTACTAGAAGAATTAAGGGGTATTAATTGGGATATCATTGGCCTTAGCGAGGTTAGGAAACCAGGAGAAGGGTACTTATCGCTTAATGAGGGACACGTTCTTTGCTACAGAGGACTACCAGAGAAGCGCGAATACGGCGTGGGGTTCCTTATACACAAAGACATAGCAGGCAACATCGAAGAATTCTATAGCATCAACGAAAGGGTAGCAGGGCTCGTGATAAAATTAAATAGGAGATACAAACTAAAGCTAGTAAAAAGTTACGCACCAACGACCAACAACAGTGACGAGGCTGTAGAACAGTTCTACGAGGATGTAGAAACGGCAATGAACAAGGTACAGACCCAATATACGATTGTTATGGGGGACTTCAACGCGAAAATAGGAAAGAAACTAAAAGGAGAACGTGCCGTCGGTAATTACGGAGAAGGAGATAGGAATAGCAGAGGGGACATGCTAGTAGAATTCGCCGAAAGAAACCACCTCCGTGTAACGAATACTTTCTTCAAGAAACGTAAGAACAGGAAATGGACGTGGAAAAGCCCCAACGGAGAAACGAAAAAAGAAATAGATTTCATAATGTGCACTGATCTAGGTATAGTACAAGACACAGAAGTGGTTAATAAGATTAGAATTAGTGACCACAGACTAATAAGGGCGAAGATATCCTTCAATCTAAAGCGAACAAGGACAAAGTTAATCACACGGAAACAGGCCAACCTCGATAGCGTCAGGGCGAAAAGAGAAGAATTTAGCATTGCACTCAAGAACAAGTATGAGGCTCTAGGACAGGAAGATAATGAGGGTATAGAGAAGATGAACGAAGACATTACTAATCTGATCACCGAAACAGCAATCGAAGTAGGGGGCAAAGCACCAAGACATGTTGTGAGTAAACTCTCGGAGTCTACTAAAAATCTAATCAAGCAACGCCAACAGATGAGAATAACTAACTCAAGAGACAAGATAGAATACGCCGAGCTATCTAAGCTCATCAGCAAAAGTAGAGTCAGGGACGTACGTAACCATAACGTGAAAGAAATAGAAGCAGCCGTCAGAAAAGGAGTCAGCATCAAAACAACCAAAAGGAAGCTTTGTGCGGGAAAGAACATAATGCATGCAGTGAAAGATAAGCAGGGCAACATCGTTACTAACTTTAGTGGCATAACCACAGTGGCCGAGGATTTCTATTCCGAACTATACAGCTCAAATAAGAGTCTCCCCACCATGAGTGAATTAAATGCCGAGCAGGACTACGAAATCCCATGCGTCACTGCGGACGAAGTTAGGAAAGCAATACAGGGCATGTCCCGCGGAAAAGCGGCTGGAGATGACGGCATAACCACCGACTTGATCAAAGATGGCGGAGACTTCCTTATTGGAAAGCTCGCGACACTATACACTCAATGCCTCAAAACTTCAAATGTACCCGAAAGCTGGAAAAACGCAAATATTCTATTATTACATAAGAAGGGAGATGTTAAAGACTTGAGGAACTACAGGCCGATCAGTCTACTCTCAGCACTTTACAAAATATTCACAAAGGTTATCTCAAACAGGATAAGGGCCACACTTGAATTTAATCAACCCAGAGAGCAAGCAGGGTTCAGAAAAGGATACTCTACCATGGACCACCTGCATGCGGTCAATCAAGTAATCGAGAAATCCGCTGAATACAACAAACCCCTCTATATGGCTTTCATAGATTACGAAAAGGCTTTCGACTCGGTAGAGATACCAGCAGTTCTGGAGGCACTACGTCGTCAAGGAATATGTGATAGCTATATAAACACAATAGCCAACATGTATAAAGATTCTACAGCCACCCTGCTCCTCCATAAGAAAAGCAGAAAAATCCCAATACAGAAAGGTGTCAGACAGGGAGATACAATTTCTCCCATGCTATTTACTGCATGTTTGGAAGAAATCTTCAAAAGGTTGGACTGGGAAGAGACAGGGCTCAGGATTAACGGCGAATATCTGAGTAACCTGCGATTTGCAGATGACATAGTACTCTTTAGCAATGATGGCGACGAATTGCAAAAGATGATTGAAGACTTAAGCCGAGAAAGCGCTAAGGTAGGATTAAGGATGAACATGCAGAAAACAAAGATAATGGTAAGTGGCACGTCGAAAAAACGTCTATTCAAGGTCGAAACCCATACATTAGAAGTCGTAGAAGAATATCTGTACCTAGGACAGCTACTTACTGGAGAACCCACCCATATGAAAGAAATCCACCGTAGAATAAACATGGGATGGCGCGCATATGGCAGACATTCACAACTCATGAACTATATAACTACTGCATCCTGCCAGTACTGACTTACGGATCAGAAACCTGGAGAATTACAAAGAAGCTAGAGAGGAAGTTAAGAACCGCGCAGCGGGCGATGGAACGGAAAATGATAGGCGTTACACTAAGGGATAGGAAGACAGCCGAGTAGGTCAGAGAACAAACGGGGGTCGCCGACATAATGAACGATATTAAGAAGAAAAAATGGACATGGGCAGGCCACGTGATGAGAAGGCTAGATAACCGATGGACAGTTAGAACGACGGAATGGATACCAAGAGAGGGTAAGCGCAGCCGTGGGCGGCAGAGAGTAAGATGGGGGGACGAAATCAAGAAATTCGCAGGCATCAAATGGAATCAGCTCGCGCAGGACACGCAAGGATGGCGAGGATTGGGAGAGGCCTTCGTCCTGCAGTGGACATAAAATTGGCTGATGATGATGATGATGATGATGATGATGATGATGATATTTCAGAGTATGTCCGAAGTATCTGTCAGGAAAAGAAAATGCACCAACTGCAGTGAGAAAATAATCCCAGTGAACAATATTATAACTTGACCAATTATTTCAAAATGTGACGTACATAACACACAAGACGTCGTCCATAAGGCTCTTTTAAAAAAAATGAGGCCTTTTTTTGCAAGTTAGAATTGAATTCCTAGGGGCCTATCAGGATAGTCAATGTATATGCGGCTTAAGTTGCGAGCCTGCAGGCTATTATGTACCTATTTTGAGAGAAATTATGTAGTGATATGAACCTCTAATTATCCCTATATCTCGAAATTTTGGGTTGTTTCCGGGCCCGGCGTAGGGTTCTAGGAAGAGCTCGAACCAAATAATAGTAAACCGCGATACGGCTATAAAAGTCCAAGATATCCACAGATTCAAGTTTTCACGGGAGAAGCTACGAATTGGTTATGACTTCATCACATAAATTGTTCAGTGCGTTTCTCTATGTGACATATGCGGCTGAACAGTTGTTTTCTTGGGGCTGCGTCCCCCAACTTGTGAGCGCCTCAGGTTGTGTGAAAATAAATGCAATGGGCGGATAAACTTGCTAATGCCTTTTATGGGATGTTCGACGCGACTGCACTGGTACATTCTGTTATGCCAGTGAACATTTAAAAAAAAATTAAATAGCAAAATATTGTGACTATTTCAATAACCCCCAGTTTCAACAGACTCCATTACAAAGTGAGCCCTAATAAAGGCATGTATATGCTCTGAAGAGCATGGGGTATTATTTCCTTTTTGTGCAATCTCACGGAAATTTGCATACAACTCTGACAGTCGAGAGGCAAAGCCGCGCCGCGGTCGCGAGATCGAATCCCGGCCGCAGCGGCTGCATTGTGACGGAGGCGAAATGCTAGAAAAACGTGTAGTGTGCTGTGTCCGTGCGCGCTAAATAATCCTAGGCGGTCGAAATATCCGTAGCCTTCGACGATGGCGTTTCTCATAATCATATCGTGGTTCTACGATGATCAATTCCAAAAATTATTGTTGGTAAGCAAAGCTACTTTTTCTCGCAGCTCTGTGTCATGGCGCCCTTTCGTCACACTTGACCGATGCTCGACAAAAGCACAGATTTAGTCACCGCGTGCTCTATGAGCACAATTACAAGTCCTCATTTTACGCCTCACCACAAGCGTGGAAGACTTTGTGTAGGTTTCAGCAAAAGTAAAATGCGCAGAAGCCAGCTTGCTAATACCGAGGTCTCACCGATCCGTCAAATGTCGGCTTCATTTGTAATTACAAACGTATTCCTGGGAAGGAATTTTCCAGGGGTAACATAGGACGTCTTATACGGAGGTATCCTGGCCTCGCGTCGTTTTTGCTGTTCTTTGTGTTTCCCTACGTGAGAAAGCGAGCCTACATTTGTTGGATCTCGAAGCAGCTGGAGCGTAAAGCAAAAACGACTTCTCCTTTTAAAGATTTGGGACGAAGGCTGATCCTTCTTATCCAGACTGTTGCCTCCGGGGGGGGGGCGTGCAGACGCGGGACGTATTAGAGAAGCGCCGCGGAAAGCGTGATGCACTAGCCCTTTCTTTTGCCTCGGCGAGTGGGCCGAGTGTCGCAATCAGTAACCAAAGCACAATGGAACACCTGCGTGTGAGGGCTGTAGGACGCCGTGGTTTCGTACTTCTTGGAAAAAGGGAACGGGGCGGCAACAGCCGGCACAGAACAACCAAGCAGATAACAACTGCACTTAAGTCAGGCTTAACTTCCAAAGAAGAATAAGCTGCTAGGAAGACATTTCTCCAGAAGGCACATAAGCCGTCTTGTACCACAGTGTGAGCGACCTGCAACGTGTATTTTATTAATCGTTTGTTGTTACCCCAAGTCGCGTCCTCGTCCTGGCGGAGCACGGACTGCTACCTCCATCTCGGGGTACCTTGTTATGTTGTATTTATGGCGCCGAGGACAGACGAAATTTCGGGAGAGCGACCAATACATGATTACCATGACTATTTTAAGCCTATTGAAGGACGAAGGCCTATGCCAACGATTTCCCATACGTGCTCTCCTGAGCGAGTTGACTCTACTTCGTGCCCGCGATTTTTTTTTAATTCATTGCTCCACCGAACTTTGGCCTTCCTCTACTTCGTCTTCCCTCTTTTTGGTATTCACTGCCTACTTTATATCTGTTATTCGTCATCCGCGTGACTGGTCGTGCCCAAGTCTCCCTCTTTCTTTTAAATTATTTAAGAACATGACCTACTTGCGTTTGTTCCCTAACCTAATCCGCTCCCTTTCTATCTCTTGATGACAGCTATGATTTTCCTTTCCATTTCAAGCTGCGTCCTCCTTAATTTCATCCCTAGTTTTTGGAGCAGCGTAGTTATCGCTAGGTTGGCCATGTTCAAGTCCGCAGCATAAAGCGAAACAGAGATGGTGTGAAACTTGGAGAGGAGGTGCAGATGGAGAAACATAATGGAAACAATGAGCAAGAGAAGTATACAAATAAACAAAACAGAACCAAACTTCTTGGCGAGGCTGCGTTCGTACACAGGTAACCACGGGCCGAAGCCGAGTATCTAACAGCTGGTATATACACTGACGTCTCTTTTTCATCGCATTGATTCAACTAAGAATGGTACTGGTAGGAACCGTATCTACCTCTAGAAACTGGGAGCTAATGAGCCTTTAGTAATTCAACAGAGCCTCACATAGACGGCACCATAGAGTCCGCACACACATGAATTAAGCGTGCAGATCTCTTCTAAACTACAACTGGAATGGTGAAAAAATTGTTACAATCAACGAATAACATGGCATGTCGCTGGAGACAGCGTTTCTGCAACTGTACTTGTCTTCGTTGGGGCAGCAACTCAGTTGTCCTGACGACTTTCTTCTGTTGCCATCCTGACAAAGACAAGTCCACTGGTCGAAACGTTGGCTCCAGCGAAACTTCCTGTTCTCCATCGTGTTGAGCGATATGTTCCTCGGTTCACGCCGCCATCTTCCCCTGACCATCTTTTCCACTGTAATGTTGGTAAGGATAAACACCTTAGCCAAACAAGGTACCTCGCCGACTGGATTTCCATGTCTTCGCACACGTCTTTCAGTTCGCTTATCTGACGAATGAAATGAGTATCTGTCTTCGCTGTATTATGCGCGTTTTCCACAGGCTATGCATACCACTAAGTGGAAACTATTTTTCTGAAGTTTGTTGCAATAAATCGAATATGAGGAGCTATATCAAGGCCTTTGTTCGTGGAAGCACATCCCGAATATAATGTGGTGTCTAAATTTAATAACACAGCGTTCAATCGTTTCGGGAACGCCACACAGGGGACAGTTAGCACACGACACAAAAATATCTCTTGAATGTAGGCGGTTCCTTACTCGCAAGCTTTTAGATTCCAATGTGAAGAAGAAAGTCTTTTCTCTTTGCTGTTGGAGATAACGGCGTTTTACGCACTCGGCCTGGAACACCTTTTCCACGCGTGCCGAAGCATTTTGTACGGCTAAGTGGCGGCGGAAACGGCATGTATGCTAAGTGTTTGTGAAGGTGTCTTCGTGCTAGACTGTCGAAATATTCATTTGAGAATCGAGCTCTTGAAAAACAGAGATATACCATACACATAAAAGCTCCCACATACAAGGTCATCCCCAAAAATTAGGTGTAACAGCAAAGTCCCAAAGCATAACCACAAGATTTGCCTGGAAGAAGGATCGAATAATAGGGCGAGAGCTGTCCCAGAAAAATGAGCGAGATGCCGTTTACCAAAGTTCTATTTGCACCAGAGCAAGCCCACCTCCCCTGACTGGTCTGAAGTGTTTCTCGCCTTACATGGATTCATAATTTGATGACGAGCTAATTGTAGCAAGTGTGCAGTGAAAGCGTTAAATGTGATATCCAGCTCAGCTGAGCACTTGCAATAAATACTAAAGTTTTATGGGTAAAATATTGCTAGAGGCTTCAACTCTGCCGGAAATTTAAAGGACCACGTGGTACAAAAGACTTTGCATAATGATCAAGGTCTGGAAATATATATATATATATATATATATATAAGTGTGCGAGTAAGTGTGACTGCTTGTACCTGTTGTGCCATACGTGATCACTGTAAATATCATAATCACCGCTAAACAGCTGGAGTAGCAAGCCAGGCCACTAATTAGGCTAACATCTCCGGAGCCATTAATAAAATATTCTCTCTCTCTCGTCTCTTTACAATAACGTATCCTCGACTTATATGCATTTAGTTGAACACCAAGGTATTTTTCAAGGACCCCACACCACTGTATCCTAACGAACAGCATTGGTGTAGAACACCATATTCCGAATCGCAGACTCGAACTCTTTGAAACGTTCATGTGTGATCCTGAAACGCTACCAAATTGCTCCATTATGCTAGCGATCATTGCAATGCTCCGTTTGTCAGTATAGAAAAAAAAACAATATCATCTTCATATGCAAGTACTTATACCTCATTGGCTAATAGTAGGAGACAATGCATATTGCCGTATAGAATAACATTCAAGAACATCGGCTCTAAATAATGTGAAAATGAACGTGTGCATAGAACAAACTTGTTTGACAGAGGACAGAATAGACATAGGCTTTGGAGATTACCATTCACAATTAAGCGGGCAGAACATTGGTCGTAACAAAGTTTCAATGCTTTTGCTGAAGTAGATTGCCTACGCTGGCATGCAGAATAACAGAAAACAGAACTGGGCGACAAACACGATCGAAAGTTTCGCGAAGTGAACTTGAACTAATACAAGGAGGGCACAAAATTTATTAATGATGTAAATGTTAGTTTGCAGAGAACAGCCTTTCAGACCACACATTTGATGTAGGCCGACAAGAGTTTTATAAAATGCAACTTATTTGACAAGATCTGGGCAAATATTTTGTAGTGAACGTTACATATCGCGATGCGCCTGCAGCCCTCGGCATAACGTATTGTTCTCTATCAGAAATTTCCGAATTATTACTGCGTAAGTTTTGTTACAAGGTTGCGTAGTTGCAGTTATATAGGGCACCTCTCTGAAACATTGTCATTATTGCAGGATAAATACAGCGGTTATGTGCCTTATAATGTTCACCGGAGCTGCGCCGTAGAGCTATGTTCCCGGATGGGGAGGTGCCTGCGATCTGATGTCTCTCTCTCTCTCTCTCTCTCTCTCTCTCTATATATATATATATATATATACTCTCTTCTATTATATATATATATATATATATATTGTAGCAAAACTAACGAACGCTGTAGTGGGTGCACCCTCTCCAGTGCTATCTAGTGGGTCTGGCGACCCCTACCGCGCATTGCTCGTGCTCGCTGCTCGCTCTCGGGGCTCGTACTTCAGCCGTTGATCATGCTACCGGTCGGCCCTTACGCCAGCGTTCAATAAACGCCTTTACAATTGGTGAAAAGTGTGGGGTACCCTCAAAACAACTTCGGTTTCTTTCTATGCCCGTGGAACTTTACTCCCGCACAGCGCCGTCTACCATACATCAAGACGCCACCCAGCAAATGCCTCCGCCGCAACCCGCCTGCCTTCACTGGCACGGATGGCACTGACGTGGAGGACTAGCTCAGAATTTACGAGCGCGTGAGCATACGCAATAGATGGGACGAGGCAGGAAGGCTGAGCAACTTGGTTTTCTACCTCGCGTGTGTGGCAAGTCGGTGCACATAACCACGCATCAGATTTACCGACGTGGTCCATATTCCAAGACCGCCATTGTCGACGTGTTTGGCCGCCCTGCCGTTCGTAAGTTGCAAGCAAACAGCGCTTACGCGAACGATCTCAGCAGGCCGGTGAATCTTTCACGGGTTATATAGAAGACATCCTCGACTTGTGCAAGAAAGCCAACGCAACCGATGTCGGAGTCTCACAAGATCCGGAATGTCATGAAAGGCATCGACAACAGTGCATTCACCATGCTGCTCGCCAAGGACCCTCGCACTGTGACCGAGGTCATAATGCTGTTCCAAAGCTACGAGGAGCTGCGTCGGCAGCGGTCTATGACCCGTCGCTCTTCACCACACAACGCCGATCTGGCTGGCTTGTCGGCCATTTCTGACCACTCCGCGTTCCTCGAGGAAGTCAAGACATTCGTGCGCGAGGAAGTTGCTCGCCAGTTCTCTCTCCTGGCCTTTGCTCAACCGCAGCATGTTCAAAAGCTGTCAACCACACTTCTGCCTCCCCTCCGGCGAGAGATTGAGCAGGAAATTACAGGGGTCATGCCCGAATACCACCAGGATCCTCCGGCGCCTGCACCGCTGAGTTATGCTCCATTTATAGCCACGTCGCCCCAACCGATTCCGGCGGCTGCCTCACGTAGTTACGCCGAAGTCATCGCTAGACCTCAGTCTTTCGAAACAGGTGTGTCGCCTACATACGCCGACGTCATCCCTAGGGTCCAGCCGCAGCCCACGATGCAGTCGTATCAGCAGCCGCCACGTCCATTACGTCCTACGACATGGGTGGGACCGGCCTCAGCGAATCGGTGGCGCCCTAGCGGCAACCTGCTTTGCGTGCGGTTACGCCGAACACGTCGCACTTTATTGCGATCACGTGCAGCCGCCCCCGGTCTCATCTCCTGTCAGCAGCCGGTGCAGCCGCCCCTATTACGATCCACCTCCGCCTAAGTCACCTCCGTTGCGGGCAGCTCCGTCTACCCGCCGTTCACCGTCTCCACGACGCCGCTCCTTGTCACCTATGCGGCCACGTGCGGCCGCACAAGACAAGAAAAACTAGTCATCGCAGTTGATGAGGTAAGGGCTAGCGACGCTATCGAACTGTGAAAGTCCTCAGCGAAGCCCATCGAACGTAATAGACGTGTTTGTCGGCGGTGTTCGCGCATCTGCCCTTGGAGACACTGGTGCCGCCATATCAGTTATGGACAAAAAACTTAGCCGTTTGCTACGAAAAGTGACGACGCCACTTTCTGGGCTCTCCCTCCGTACAGCTAGCGCCCGAAGTGTCCAAACTGCAGCAGTATACACAGCCCGCGTCGTGGTTCAGGCCGCTCTGTACGCCATCGAATTCATCATAATTCCCGCATGCTCGCACGACGTCATCCTGAGATGGGATCTTCTTTTGCACTACGACGCCGTTATTCCTGGTGCACCTGCTGAACTAGAACTCTCGCCGTTCACAGATTTGACGCCTACAAGTGAACTATTGGCTTCGTAGAAGCAACTGGCCTGAGACGATACCCGAGTGCCTCTAAACTCGATAATGGCTGTGTCAGTCTACAGTGCCACTCTCACCTACACCGTTGCACTTCTTTCACCATCTAACCGCGTTTGCACTAGGAAAGTCTTGCTGGTGCCTTTTACGACCATGCAAATCACTCATGGCAGCGCCGTGATTTTCATAACCAACCTGTCCCCGTACATTGTGGTGTTGATACGTGGGGAATGTCTCGGCAGAGTGGAACCCCTCGAAGACGCACAAGTCCTCGACGCGCCCGATGAAACGCACTGTCCCAGTTACAGCGCGTTCAGTGCTCTTTCGACGTCTCATTCGTCCTACCCTTACGTGTTTGTGTCCTTTATTGATGACGACCTTACGCCGGTCCGACGTTCCCAGCTTCTAGACCTGCTAGAAGAATTTCGCTCTTCCTTCGATGTCGCGCAAGCTCCTCTCGGCTACACGTCCGCTGTCACGCACTGCATCGACACTGGCGCCCAACCGCCACTGCGGCAAAGCCCATACCGCGTATCTCCCGCAGAACGTCGAGTAATCAACTAGCAAGTCGACCACACGCTTCGACGCGACGTTATTCCACCTTCTAACAGCCCCTGGGCGTCTCCTGTCGTTCTTGTTGCGAAGAAGGACGGTTCTGTACGATTCTTTATGGACTACCGACAGCTCAACAAGATCACTCGTAAGGGCGTCTATCCATTACCGCGAATTGACGACGCGATCGACAGCCTCCAAGGAGCAGAATTCTTTTCATCCCTCGATTTGCGATCAGGATACTGGCAAGTACCTATGGCTCATGACGCTTGAGCGAAGACGGCCTTGGTCACGCCCGACGGCTTGTACGAATTCGACATCATGCCGTCATGCCGTTCGGACTGTGTAATGCGCCCGCTACCTTTGAGCGCATGATGGATACCGTTCTGCGCAATTTGAAATGGCACACGTGCTTGTGCTACCACGACGACATCGTTTTCGCTCCGGAATTCTCTACGAATCTTCAATGCCTGCGACATGTTTTGACGCGTTTGGAGGATGCAGACATACAACTTAATTTAAAGAAATGTCGATTTGCGGCACGGCGGCTAACAATAGTGGTCTACGTCGTGTCCAAGGACGGAATTCTCCCCGATCCAGCCAAGCTTCGGGCCGTGGCCAAGTTGCCCGAACCGACGTCCGTCAAAAAACTATGCATCTTCGTAGGTCAGTGCTCCTACTTTCCACGCTTCATTCGGAACTTCGCCACTATCTGATCAGGGCTAACGAAGTTCCTCAGAAGTAACGCGCCCCTCAGTTCGTGGGCGTCAAAGTGGGACGACGCCTTCGCAAAGCTTCGTCGCTTATGGGCATCTCCTCCCGCATTACGACACATATTACGACATATTGTGAGTCCCCTCCCATATTACGACATATTAAGATCCTACGGCTCCCACGGAGGTACACATGGAAGCTAGCGGTGGAGGGTCCCCTGAGTATGTCGGGGCATACGCAGCTCGTACACTTACTAAACCCGAGACCAACTACACCGTCACTGAAAAAGAATGCCTAACGATCATCTGGGTACTTGCGAGGTTTCGACCCTATTTGTACGGTCACGCATTTGATGTCATCATGGACCACCACGGTCTTTGTTGGCAGTCGTCATTAAAGGACCCTTCTGGCCGTCTTTCACGTTAGGCACTTCGCCTGCAGGAGTACGATATCTGCGTGCCTTGCCGCAGTGGACGACAACATTCGGATTCCCATGCCCTCTTGCGCTCTCTCTTGGCTGATGACAATGCTCGCAGCTCAGTACCTGAGGTTCGTGTTTCTTCTATTGACCTTGACACCATCGCCTCCGAGCAGCGCAAGGACTCCTGGATTGCCTCGATAATAGGCTTGCTGTCTAATCCGCCTACACTACCAACCACTCGCGTAAAGCTCCATCAAGCTCAAGATTTCGCTATTCGCGACACTATCCTCCTACTCAATGTTACAGTCAAAATATGAAGGCCCCTAACGAGTCGTTGAACGCGCATCAACTGTGAACTAGATGACTGAACCATTCGACCCGTCTTCGGATATGCGCCGTCGTGGACGCGACATTGTCTAGGTAGAGCGTCTCAAGTCGTACAATGATTCGCTGATACTAGCAAACTGCTAGGTCGCCGGACGACTCCCTTCGCACCCCCGGGGGTAATTGTAGCGAAAATAACGAACCCTATAGTGGAGCGCACCCTCTCCAGTGCCATATTTTATTTCCAGTTTTCTTCCTTCATGGTTTATATTTTTCTATTACAAGATTTTCTAGTCGATTCTAGCCAACAGCTTGCGAATAAAACAGTTTTTTTTCTTTATCTTTTCTCCTGTGGATATTACCATTTTTACAATGTGGAGTGGCTTTATATTTGTGTTACCTACAGGTACAGGAATTCCTCAGGATTGTAAGTGCACCGCCTTGCTGTTAATTGAGAGGCTACTATGTCGCATCGTGACTCGCCGCAGCCCATCACGTGCTCTGTCCAGGCAGACTTCATAGCCATTCCCTGTACAGACATACGCCTTCGCAGCCGCACTCTTCTTCCTTGCTGTACCCTTAAAAGGAACGTGCTCTGCAACACCTTTTCACTCTGATGAAGGCCGGCCCACCGGCCCCAACGTCAGTAAAGCTAGATTGTTGTTGTTTGTTAATCGTGCGAATCTCTTCTTTGAATATATATATATATATATATATATATATATATATATATATATATTGTTACTTGACGCGAGAGCGCACTGAAGTTCCAGTAATTGCAGTGGAACCTATGCTCGGGTGTGTCTGATGGAGGAGAAAAGAGGAAGACGACGACGAGCACACTTTGACTGTCGTGCGGCTCTCTGCCTGTCAATCTGAATATATTTACTATACTTTCCCAGTTCTTTTATCAACGCAACATTTTATATATATATATATATATATATATATATATATATATATATATATATATATATATATATATATATAGAGAGAGAGAGAGAGAGAGAGAGAGAGAGATCTCCAAAAAGTTCTTCCCGGCTATCGGGATAATATAGTATCAGAAAGTCACAGTGACAAACATATAATTTAGGATTTATTTCTGACGTTTCGGCTGGAGGCCAGCCTTTTTCAAAGATAATAGGCTTTGAAAAAGGCTGGCCTCCAGCCAAAACGTTAGAAATAAATTATATGTTTGTCACTGTGACTTTCTGATAGTATATATATATATATATATATATATATATATATATATATACATATATATTGACCTTTCAGCTACGCTCTGGCTTTAAATTTCTTTGATGGGAGAGTGAGGGGGATGAGCGGCGAACTTTACCGGAGGGGGCAACGCCCCCCCGCCCCCCTGTTCTTTATTGTCTACCTATGCAACGGAGTGCTGTCGTAGCCCGTACGAACATCTGCAGAACAGGCATTCATGGGAACGATGTGACACAACTTGGTATAGATGAAAGAGAAACACAGATAATATGAGAGCTGGAGAGAAATAAAAGAAATAAAAAGGAAGACAATAAATTTCTCGGAAAATCGAGATTCGATCGCGGAGACCCACGGTATGAATGCGATCATCATCAACACTAGCATGCCCCGCCACGGTGGTCTAGTAGTTATGGCACTCGGCTGCAGATCCGAAAGTCGCGGGATCGAGTCCAGGCCACGGCGGCTGCATTTCGATGGAGGCGAAATGTCGAGGCCCGTGTGCTGTGCGGTGTCAGTGCACGTTAAAGAACCCCAGGTGGTCGAAATTCCCGGAGACCTCCACTACCGCGTCTCTCGTAATCAGAATTGGTTTTGGGACGTTAAACCCCACAAATCAATCAATCAACACTAGCATAGAGCCTGGATAATATACTTTTCGGGGCCTATACCACTACGCTCCACACTCAGGCTTGAACAACATTTCCTGGAAACATATGATTACATTGTACCGACGATTTTTATACAACTTGCTGTTGGCGAGAGAAAAGGAAACAGAGAAAGAGAGAGCGAGGGGCTCATATTGCCTAGAAAGAGTCGGGTGTGCTGTCGCTGAAGCACCTCTTTTCCTTCACTTAACTTTGCAATGCTTTGTTAAGCCCCTACAGATCTGCTCGTGATTGGTGTTTAATATACTAGCGTCAAGCCTAATTTTAACGGATAGCGTTAAGGAGTTGATGTCGCAGAAAATGCGGTGTTCGCGTTAGCACTGCTGTCAGCGTAGGCGTGCGGGGCAAATTATTGCGAGCTACCGCTACTACCGCGGAAACTCGGAGCAACAGACAACGTGAACCCTCTGCTATGGCGCAGGTACTTCATGAACAAAATGCACTTACTCAAAATAGAATCCGCCAGACAATGTAAACTATAATTTCACACACAAGAACCGATATCAAAATAATTCGTACTGTAATTCCGTCTCTAAGTATAAAGAAAATATTACGAGAAAATTGTTCCTTTCTGTTGCGACGAAACTAATGATTGGACTGATTTGTTACGACGAAAGCCAAAGAGTTCAAGCACATCATAGAGAAAGCGCCCACGCGGCGCGTATCTCATGAAATTTGCATCGGTTTGGCAAACTTTCACGGCTCTCGGATGCCGACAGAAGGTGCTTTGTGTCTGCTGTAGGGCACAATAGCCGCTTCTCGTGGTGGCTCTTCACACTTGTGCAATAGATTCGGTATCGTGTTAAGGTACCGCGTGCGCAGCGGAGCCATCCTTATCGGCGAGTACTGATGGTGCATCAACTCCTGCTTGACCCCGTCGCGAGGTAGGCAGCGTGAACCAATTAATGAATGTTGTGCCATGACACTTACGCTGTTGAGTCAAGAGCATTGCAAGCAAATGAGAAGGCGATGTGAACGGCGAACGATAACGCCATCGCATTCCACTCTTAAAAGCGAAGTTTGAACATTGTGTCCATCCCCTAATTCATTTTTTTTGTTATGCTTCCACTTCTGCAACGTAATTCAGAACCAAGAATATGCAGCGAGCACACACCATGAATTCGATTTGGAGACGATGGCGCGTTTGCCGTCATGATTTGAAAATTTCTCCCGTGGCTAGTCCACCGTGTGGTCTCCAGGCATTCATATGTTACGGATAATTTTGTTTACAAGAGTTGGCTCCCTCATAGTAATTAGCCTAGGTATAGGTATTCGTTCGGAAATTGTAAGGGATGATTGCTAGTTTTAAACACCGGTTTTTGTCTAGGCTCTTGTTATCGAGTGTTCTTTATCTATTCACTTTTTCTCCATGCTTTACTACATTGACGATATAGGTCATCAGTCACGTTTCGCGGTACGTCACCGCCATTGCAGAATAGCACAATCTCGTTTGCGAACGTTAAATTGCTGAGAGATTTGCCATTAATTTTAAGCTCTCTTTCATTCCTCCTTACACACTTGACCACTTCCTCTAAACATCTAGTAAATAATAACGGGGTGATTGTATCTCTTTGCCTGACCCCTCCTTTGATCGGAATTTTCCTGCTCTTCCTGCCGAGGAGTAGGGTGGCTGTGCAATCCTTGTAGATGTTATATTTCGCTCGTTTACCTCAGGTAACCTTCAGACGTAAAACCTCTAAGACTGCTGGTGTCCATAATCAAATTCCTTCTTGCAGCCCATAAACGTCATGGCGTTTTTTGGAGAAAAGCTTGCTTCCATTAATCCTGTTGTTGGCAGTCAGCGGCCACTAAAACTCCTGCGTCAGACATTTTCAGACGCTCACATGCACCTTCAGTTGACATCAACTGTCATTCATATCAGGAATCTGGCTGCTTATGTTTTCTATTCTAAGAAAGTTTACTTATATCTGTGCAGCGGCAAAATACGGAGTCCTCCGCTCTGGTACAGTTGTTACGGTACTTGATCGCTGAGCCGGATGATGGACACTTGATCCTGACGACAGCCATCGAATTTTCGCTTGAAATGAACCTGCTAGAGGCTTCTGTACTTTCCGTTAGTAGCTAGTTAACGTTACAGAACCTAAGGTGATCAGAACTTCTTAACCTGCTCAGTTATTTTCTACGGCTTCCTCTTGGTTTGGCATGGAAAAGCACAGCTAGTGAAAGTTGTTAAGAAATTACACAAGCATTTTTCCCATTCGGTTCCATAACTACATATGAAGGGAAATGCTTAGCGTCCTCGATAGCGTGAGTGTTACCTTTTGTTGATATTCCGGCTTTTCTGCGAGAAGGCCAAATAGCACTTGGGTACCCTGGGAGAAGCCTATGTAAAACATCTTCGTGCTGTTTGTCCAGTCAAGCACAGCGTCGACCATTGAGGGAGTGTCGTACTCGATCATCTCGTCAAAACTAGAATCAAATGAGGTAACCAAAAACTGATAGGCACTCTTCATTTTCCTAGCACCGTAACGTGTTCTGCTAACTAAGCTCGACACACATTCTTGCAGCTCTTTTCACATGGTACGTCGCTCTACATCCATTTTATATTGGCATACATTGATACAAGCTCTGCTACAAATTTAGGGGACTGTAGCTGTGCAGCAATGCAGCGTTTCGTTACGCGAATTAAACCGACAATCATGAGTACAATAAGAACTTCTGAAGAAGGCTGTATTTCCAACAATCGATAAGTTATTGCAGTATTTAGCGTTGTTCTTCTTATTTCATATGCTTGCGTTATGGACTATAGACTTTCAGTACACTATGAAGACAATGTCGGTGTAAAGTTACAACTCTGCATACCGGTATGTTCGACGCGAAAATAGGGATCCTACCTGAAACGCCAGAACCTGGGATCATGCTTTTTGTATTTCACGTGGTTAGTGTACTCATTGCCACGTAAGTTGCCCAGCCAGACATCATAACCAGCATCGGCGAGCAGGAAGCCTGCAAGGAGAATATTTGCAGTCATAAATATGCGCTTATCTCCCAAACGTCACGTTATGTTCTTTCTGTTATTTTTTTCTTTTTCGTTTGCTTGAAATAGCAATGATATATAGACTATAGTAACTAATAAATCATATGAAAGCTGCGTATTGGGATATAAATCAAACGTTTTAATGGCACAGATTTGGAACATGATTTCGCTTTCGTTCGGTCCATATCACATTTTATAATCTTACAATGGCAACACCAGTAATGCGTCGTAAACGCTTCACTCCCGCGTTGGACTGACACACAGAATATCTGAAGAAGAGATTATACTAGAATTCACTTCGTTGCCGTAATTTCTATTAAGAGGGTATTTGTTTGAGATCTGCGCGTCTGTTGTCACTGAGTCACCATTCACGATTCGATGCCTCTAATTCATTGCATGGTCATCTAGCGACCATACAAAGAAAGCGTCGTCATGGCCGTGTCCTGCCATTCACGCCTCAGCGCAGCATTGGCGAACGACCTGAGGCAAAGCCAGAACACTTTCAGAAAGCATGGTCACCGTTCAACCATCACTAAAACAAAGAGAGAAAGAAAGTCACATGTAATTGAATTCATTGAATGTCTACCGAATCGGACGACGAACATCCCCAAAGTGGGGCGGCGAGCTCCAATAGGGTAATTTTAATATAATGTTATGGTCCACTAGAGTATCTATTTATCAGTGAGAGTACGTTCATTCGCGTGCTGGGTGAGCGTATGAAACAAAGTAATACCTAATAAGATTTCAATATAATTGTAGCGTTCCTCTCTACAAGGACACAATAGAGTGGTAATGAAGTTTACGGTCACTGACCAAGTCAAAAAAGAGTTGTTTTGACGTTTCGGAGCCTATACAGGTTCCTTGTTCACAATGCAGCAGACGTAGCGCCGTTGTCCAGTTAAATATGAAGTATGTGACGTAATGAATGGGCATAGATTTGAGGCATGTTTCCATCTGTCCTGTTAACGGTATCAGGTGTCGTCTGTATCAGCAGAGATTCCAGCAGCAGTCTCGTTGTCAAATTCTTCTCTTTGGCTATGACAGCAGCATTCTCCCAAGCGATAGAGTGATCACTCTTGTGCACATGCTCCGCTAGTGCGTTGTACACATGGCGGTGATTTTCAACATCGCGTTTGTGCTCTTTTAGTCGTCTAATGAAGTTTCCTGTTTCGCCAATGTAGCAGAAATTGCAGTCGTGGCACGGGATCTTATAGATTACACCCGGGAACTTTTCTGCTTCTAAGCGGTCCTTCACGTTGACGACTTCACCGCGGAGCTTGTTTGATGGCACATGCGCTACGCGTAAATCATATTTTGAAAATATTCTTGAGAGTGCTTCATGCTACCTGACCAGACGAGCTTTCGTCGAATTCTGGACTAAGGACACAATAGAATACACGGCTATGGAACGGGCGCCCATCTATAATGCCTTCACCTTCACTTCAACGTCCTCTTCTTCCCCCTTGGGATGTTGCGCCTCCTCTTCTCCTAGCGGAAGGCTAACACCGCTTGAATAACATTATGGTGCACTAAAGTCTCTATCAGTGAGAGTAGGTTCATTCGCGTGCCGAGTCAGGGTACCAAACAAACTAAAACACTCATATGAGCACTCCACCTGAAATGACTTACCCAGACTTTGTTCGGGAAAATTCATCACAAAATCAGCTGACGTGACAGCCATAGCATGCATGACCAGGACCACTGGCTTGGCACTGTTAGGGCTTCGCGTATTAGGTTCATTTCTGCCCCTTGGTATCCTTTGCATGTTGAGGACGTATCCGTCAGGAGTGACCACTTCATACTCTTCCACGCTATAGCCTTTGCTCAGAATCAGCTCCGACTTGAACAAAAAACAATATTCAGCAGCATGAGAAACATTCGTGGTTCTGTCTTCCAGCAGAAACTACAACTGGTATTTGTGGATGTGCCCGGTAAACTGTAGTTGGAACTTGCTTGCGATAAAAATAATTCTAAACTGAACAATGGACGATTCCTGCTTTGACAATACGGGTATGGCTAATTTCGAGAAGACGTCTCATTGGATTCTTTAACATGGAGCCACTCTCATATAATTGCCACGGCATTTAATTCTATTTTTGTCTGAAGAAATACGTTGCTCTCTTTAGGCTATACCTTCCACGCAGAAATGCTGTATACCATCATGATATTACAAGGCGGGCGAGCTATTTCGATAGCGATAGCTACTGCGACGTAGGTCAATAAATCTGTAGTACGCTCGTGATCAACCATGCATATACACTGCTGGCCTGCACCAATGGAGATATGAGAGCCGAGTAGTGTATGTGTAAAAAACCAACGCCAGGCATCCACTTAGTCGCTACTGCAAAACAGCATTAACGAGTAATACAACTTTAGTACTCTCTAAGCAGCACCGGCTGCCCTAAATAAAGTAATAAGGCCAAATCCAAAGTGAATAATTCACTCCCCCTCACTGTGCTATCACAGGAGTGCGTATTACAAGGAAACACCTAACAATACGCACTTCAAAGCTGGGAGTGTACCAGAACACTACGAGTGTAGCTTCTATAATACGTTTCGGTACTACCATTTATTGGTATTACCTTTAGTCAATGGTCATCTAGCATGGTCAGCGCAATCACTGCGAGTGTATCAGAACGCAGCCACGCAAAAGAATTCGAAGCCCGGCAGAAAGCGATAATATACACAGCGTGAGAAAACCAAACAAACCCAGAGTGATGTAGGTAGTCATCAGCTGTGCGTAGAACCACATAAATCAATCAATCGTTAACTGTGCACTGACCACGCCGTACAATAAGAAAAAGTTATTTATGGCTAAGTAGCAGCAGTTTTCTGGTTGACAGACAAGCTGCGGCACGTCTAGGCTTATAAAAAATTCTATAGAACAATTCAGAGTGTATTTCACGCGCTCTTGAAGGCCTTTTTTAAGCTACTCACCACATTTCTCAGTGAGTCGGGGTCGTAGTGGAAACCCGCCGTTACACAGGATCCCCAGAATAAAAGAAACAATGAACATTTGAGGCAGCTTGACAATGCACGACAATATCGCTGCATTTTCTCGGTGAGGATGTTGTGGTGACATTCGTGGCAGCCACGTAGGGAAAGCCAAGCCTAAAGGAATTTCATTCTCGTTCAGGCAGAGCGAGGTACATAAGCTATACTTTAAACGGTGGATCTATTCACGAAAAAAGGCAGGAAAACTAGAAAGGTTAAGTACAGCGGAAAAGATACAAGCTGCGATGAGTAACAATTTTCGGCAACAAGCGGAAGGTGCGTAAATGAACGAATAAAAAAAATGCATTGCGGCGGATGCACTACAGGAAATGTGTATTCGCTCTGCATTGCTCTCAAAAGGAAAGTTCTGAGTTACATGCTTAAGCGTTGAACAGCTGAGCTCTGACCATGATTTCACAACCGCTAAAAAGTACAAGTAATGTCCTTTGCGCTTGATTAAAAGACAGCTTCGGTAAATTTGTTGTTTTAAGAAATGCAGAAAATATCGGACGGAAATGCCCTGATCCTTAGAAGGGAAAGAGAGCGAGAGGAGGATAATCTGGGGGCCGTTTCTTGTTAGTAACAGTCACACTGACGCAAGGATAAGTTATCTCCTTATAAGGATATCATGATGAACGTTCGCCCTAGATGTATTAGAAGCATGATAAATGTCACATAAAGAAAAATTTATGCGTAAATATAAAACGCTGCAACTTGGACGAACGAAACCCAGGACTACTCGTACCGTAGACTATCCATGTCTTATGGCGAAGTACGTTCCCCATTTCATTTTCTCAGATATATAGCACTTGTGACTTTCCTCCATTATTAGCAGCATTGCTTTTCAATCGCTGTGACTCGTTGTGCCACAAAGTGTTTTAATATTGATCTTAGGAAGCGCAGATTGCGCATACAAGTGCTCAGTTCTGACCCCCCCCCCCCCCCACTATATGCAATTTTAGATCATAGTGTAAATATCTTCACATACCTTAACTTTTCCATTCTACTCATAGGTCACTTTCACGCGTGAATCGAAATCGGCTTCTTTCCAACGACCTCGGCTCTTGTGTGTTCCATAGTATTCTTGGTAAACTTAATTCAATTCCATTGATTTTGCTTGCCGGTCTAACAAGAGCTGTGTGCTGACGTTATTTAAACTATCTTTAACACACAACACCATCGGAAAGCCCACCTATTTTATTTATATTTAGACGGAGATCATGACGCTCTACCAGAATGTATCTCATGCTTCTCTACTCTTCATCCACATTAAACGCGCATCTAGATTCCAAAATTTGTCCCTATAGAATCACACTATCGTGCGACCTGGTCTGGCATTAAAAATTAGGCAGTTTTCCTTTCAATAGATATGAACCTTTTTGTCGTTATGTGTCACTCTTTGCCGCTGCATATGCGAGCAATGCTCGCTTCTTCTCCATTTGAGTCCATGAATTTTCCCATTTTGGATCCTTGGCTTCGCGCTCAATGCCTGTGCGCTAAGATTTCTCAACCCAAAAATACTTAGTGATTGGGTGTCTCCATGTTTTTCCTCAAATGGGTGTACACGTATGTCCTCAATGAAGGTTGTACTTTCTAGATTCCCACGACTTGGCGCTGGCGTTACCAACACCACCGGCGAGAAATGAGAAAAGTACGGAGCTTCCGCTATGTCTCACAAGCGCAGACCGCAGCGAAGCTGACCAATAGTTTACAGGACCAATATTATCACTTTATAGTCATGTGATGTTTTAGCGCGAACAAGTTAACTGACATTGCGTTACATGATTTTGGAGGGAGAACGTCACTTGACGGTGCGTTCAGTCATTTAGGGGGAAACCTGCCACGTGGCATTCGGTTACGTGATTTCAGCAGGAAGGTTCCACGTGATAACCCACAATTGCGTAATGCAGTGTCAAGTAACACCTTCCCGCCAAAATCATGGAACTCAGTTTCACGTGATATGGTGCTCCCAGAATCACGTAACGAAGCGTCGCCCGTGGGATGTTCTTGAGCAAATAAGGTAACACCACGAGGCACGATCCGGCCAAATTCACGCAACGAAACATCACGTGACGTTTTCGTCAGAATGACGTAATGCAATGTCACATGCCCCCCGATTGCATGATGCCTAACAAATTACCGCTAGCTCAAATAGCTTCTCTGTTTAAAGTGGCACGACAGAAGTTGTTACGGTTGACTTAACCAGCACCACTGCTAAAGCGCAAGGCAAAGCAAGGCTCCCTCGCTTCTTTGGCGGCGTATTGAGGAAGCCACTTCATTGCTCCAAAAAGGGTCGAGTGGAGAGGCGTGAGAGGAGGACGACGTGCGAGTCTCTGGTGAGGCGGCTCTGTTAAAAGAATGGTGGCACTTTCCAAAATGATATCGAGGGAATTTAGCTTCTTTGTAGCTGAGGTTTGCACAGCCCACCTAACTTGTAATTACATGCAACCGTTGCTATTCGCGTGTTGCCTAATTTGGGGACAATTAAGTCTAACCAAGCCTTACTAGCTGGGTAGCCCAGCCTAATCGACAAAAGTTATACGAAGCATCATTAGGCTCTAATTATAATATGTATAATTGGGCTTATAATAACTGCGCCGAGCCTAATTGTTTTAGAAAAATTAAATCAGACATATTCAGCTAGGACTAATGAGGACATGCCTCCTCTACGTAATACATATGAAGCGTACCTAATTAGGCAGACTAATTTCGCCTGTCCTCATCAGGGTATAATGATTAATCCAGGTACAATAGGATAATACCGCAATGCTAATTATATCATGCCTATTTACGTCTAACAATCAAACCGCACATATTAAGATAAAACAAATTCAGCCAAGCCTAAAAGGCTAGGACTTATTAAAACGGGCCTGTTTAGACTAACACAACAATACAAAATACTTAGGCCATTATTAGCATGAAAATATTTTATTTGGTATAAAATAACATAACTTGCAACTTCAGCAATGAACGTGTTGCGTGTCAGTTTGTGTTATAGGTAAGCGCATAATTCGGAGGTACTTTTGCAAAGAGACGAAAAAAGGTACCTTAGGATAGATGTTAAATGTAGAGATATTGGAGTATATTTTTATTCAGGAGCTGCTGATGATCTGCAAGTAAATTTATTAAGCGCAGTATAATAATTTGAATGATGCCGCAGTAAACTGAAATTTGCAAGTCAAACATGTCGATCAAATCACTGGAGGGTCGGCTGGAGGAGGATGAGGAGGGGGAGGAAGAAAAAAAAAAGAATGTAAAGACGTGGAAATGACCAGTGCCTCAGACCAGCTGGCTTGCCTGTGCCTGGGGAGCCGAGTAACGGCAGTGAAAGGTAACGAAAATAGGACATATGAAAAGAAGCGAAAATTCAGACGCCGCTTAATAAGATCCGTCCCTGCGGCAACTCGTCCTTAAAATTTCCCGTGAGACAAGAAATACTTATAATAGCATATTCATCTTCGAGCCATTTCGTCAATCCACTGCATTTGTAACTCCTCTTGGACGTATCGCCGCTTTAAGAACTTAATACGCGAGAAGCTTTAATAATCCTCTGTTTCATGGACCTATTCGCCCATGACGCCAAGACGGCACGTGTAAACCTCCACACTAAAAGTGCTTGACGTGATTACGTCAGTCATTTTTATACGGGAACTATAATAACCTGTAGTTAATTTGCATAGAGCTGCACAAAGCTGGGTTCACGTCACACCTGCAACAACAGGAAATACGCTTTGCATGTACAAACGTGTTTACAAGTGATGTTTGTGCTGGTGTCGTAATGTACCTGTAAGGAGCATCCGGGAACCAGTGGTGATCAACGGCTGTTTTGTTTTGCTTTTTGTTTGTTTTACAGGCTGCGCAATTTTCTTTCTTGCGCGATTACTCGCGATTATATTCAAAATTGCGTGGGCCGCCAGGAATACGCTGTTGCCCTTTATGCGCCATTAGCGGATATGTTTGCCTCAAATGCTATTACTGAGCATCTGCAGTATCTGCTTCGGCAGAATACAGTTGAACTTGCACAAGACTTTCTTTTGCCTAGCTATGTGTGAGCGTCGGAAATGAGTGGGTGTCTAATTTCTAAACTTATGACAGGTTCATGCAAGCTGCAAAAAACAAGTACAAATATTGGCAAAAGCAAGAATGATGGGAGATATTAGGCCTAAATAGGATCTAACAAAAAGTGTTACGTGCGGAAGCAATATCTCTTTATTTATTTATTTCACAATACTGCAAGCCATGAGAGGGCCAAGAAGGAGGGGGGAATCAAAACATAATTAGTATAAATCGGGACTACATGTGAATAACGCCATTAGTAATCAGGGTTACATCAATGCATATATATGCACTTAATAACAAGCAAAAAGGAAACTAAAGCAACAACTTTTCCAGTGCCGTTTGAAAATCAGCCTCGTCAAAAATAGCTTTAGGAAGAGCATTCCAATCAGAAATTTTCTGGGGAAAGAAACTATATATAAATGCATATGTTTTAGCAAATATCGGTTTCAGTTCATGGTCATGATTTTGTCGAGTACTTCTGGTGTCTATGAGTTTTACATATGCAGGTATGGACATGTCAAGTTTACCTTTAGAAAATGTTCTGCGAGAACACTATCCGAGCGTACTTTTCCACGAACCTGTAATGTTGTATTCAAGCGTACTTGCATAAATTTTGTAGGCTCTTATAGGCAGCTTAGGGTATCGTTTTAGCACAGATGCTGAGTGCTATGTATATTGATTACATATTGATGTTAAAATTTCGCGTGCACCGTTTGCTAGTGCAGTAGTTAAGTCAGAATAGGACTAACCCGCCGCTATGTGATATTTGGTGGGGAACATCTCTCGCGACATTGCGTTACGCGATTTTGGCGGGAACACATGTTATATTGCGTCGAGTGGTATCGGCGGAAACATGTCAAGTGATTTGGCGGGAAGGCGCCACGTGATCACACAAAATTGCGCAACTCAATGTCACGTGACATACTTCCACAAAATCCCCGTAACAAAGCGTCACATGCCGTGTTCTTGCCTTGATCACGTAACCCAATGTCACGCGACATGTTTCCCCTAAAATCGCGTGACGCAATGTCACGTGATATTCGCGCCAGATCACGCAACGCAATGTCACGTGGTATTGCATGATGGCTGACAAATTACAGCTAGCCCCAAAAGCTTCGCCGTCAAAAGTGGCACGATAGAGTTTTTAGGTTAGGTAAAGCAGCTTACGCATATTGATGGTGAGCGCGAAACACGAGGACAAAAAGAAGGAAGGGACACAAACCACAGTCCTTTTAAGCAGCTTCGCTGCCAAAACGACTCGTAGCTTCCTGGTTTAGAACGAGAGTGGCTTTAGTATACAGACGTTGCCGGGAACGGGCGGCGCATGACGGTGGCACGATCGAAAGAAGGCTGTGGAGCGAGTGAACCACCAGCCCTTCCTTCACCCTCGCCTGAAAGGGCTTAGTGCCGCCAATAGCTTGGAAAGCTGGGCTAGTTGGAACATATGCACAGTGCCAGCGCAAAAGACGGGAACAAGAGAACACGTAACACACAGGACGAGCGCTGTCTCCCATTATTTTTATGGGAAATGCCTCTATCACTTCGCGTGTTACTTTTCATCTGTGTACTCGCAGGACCCTAGCGTCTTCGAAAACAGGTGAACACCGCCTGTGAACGACGTACATGGGACCAGGTTTGTGTGAGGCCATAAGATGCCATGCGTCGCTATTTGTTGGAAAAAAATCATCCGGTGTCTGCACCCCAGCCCCCTGCCCCCTGTTACATGACGGAACATGGAGCGAAAGGAAAGAACGAACAAATGCGTGCGCAAGTCTTTGAGGAGAGCAGACTGGCACGATCGAGCGAAATGACTTCCTCCTCGTTGTCTCGAACACATGTGGTCAAAGCTCAAAAGGACAGAAAGTTGAGCGAGTTGGTAACAGTCCATAATCAAAGAAGAGGCGTGCAGGACACGGACACAAGGAGAGCAGTGAACGTCACTAGTCGGCGTTCGTGGTGTTCACTGCTCTCCTTGTGTCCGTGTCCTGCACGCCTCTTCTTTGATTATGTGGTCAAAGTTTCGTGCTAGCGGGATAGTACTTAAAAGTCCCCGCCATGCAGAAGTTGGCGGAGATTAAACTGCGTTCCGTCGCATGAACACATCAGTGGCCACAGTGATGTCTAGTAAGGATAATATTTTTTCACTTCGGCAGACGCGTGGAGAGATGGGTTGCAGCTTGTCCTACAAGAATGTAGCCTTTCCATATGATGTGAAGGTGACGGCGGAAGGCTTGCTTGTTCGCCGAATAATTATCCTGTTATATCAATTGTTGAGCCATATGGCGCTTCTGCTGCACTGACCCGTTTGCCTGCCGTGCTGGCCCTCCAAGGTTTCCTTTGGCCGTGATAGGAGCTTTGGTAGGACGAGAGGAAACTTCTCCACCTAATGCGTTCTATCCAAGTAGGCTATCGAAGACGCTTCAGTTGTCGGCGTTGGTGCCTGCCAATCCATTACTCGCTGTGCCGGAAGCCGTGGCGTATTGGGGTACGGTTTCCAGAAATCTTGAAAGCGCGGAGGACAGGTTGCTTGCGAAGTGTCCGCCGTGGTCGGTCGTTATTGCAATGGGCGGCATTAGCTTGAAACCCGTGTAGCCACGAACACCTGCGCGGTGTTTTTGGCGGATGCGTCCGGAATCTGTGTCCGTTCAGGTTCACTTGTGTAGCAATCGACACTCGTGAGCAGGTACTTCTATTCCTGGGAAGGAGGAACAGGACCTATCAAGAAAAGGTGAACGTTGTCGAAACGACTCTCCAATGGCTGAAATGTACGGACTGGCGGGTGCCTGTGGCAAGTCACTTGACGGCTGGACATACTGAAAACAATTGCTCCGAGCGTTGAACGTCAGCATCAATTCCTCACCACACCACGCGATCCGTGAAAAGTATCTTTGTTGCGCTGCTTCCTGGGTAGATGAAGCCGGGTATGTTGTCGAACACAGCTCACCGGAACTGGACAGGAATGAAGAGTCTTTGAGCTTTCTGGCATGTCGCATGTAACCTCCGTCGTCGCATATGGTAGCGAAATACCCGCGAGTACAAGCGAGGGTAAATATTGGAATAGTCCTGCTGGGCGAGAGCTAATGTCTCAAAACCAATGAACGCAGGAGCGGTGGATGTGGAAAAGACTCATTCGAGAAAATGTGTTTGCGGCGTGGGCTGCTCTACATGGTGTTTTCTTTAGTTGCATCACATTTTTTTAAATTAGAAAAACATTAATCCCGGGAATGTCTTGCGTACCATTCGAGTATACGGATTGGCGGCCTCTAGATACCGAACAGTTCCCGCACTTGTATGCATAATTAGCGAAATTACGCTAATTAACTCTCTAATTATCAGTGATTGGTGGGTACTGCAAATGAGTCCTTTGGAGGCCGTCTTCGACACTACCTATCCCAACGATGAAATTTGAATAGCGTAGTGCATGTCGGAGCTACGCGAACAATTAGTTCCCCGTGGCAGGCTCCTTGAAACCGAAACTCGACGGTAAAAGAGCGTCTGTGACGTCGATGTCGACGTCTTCCCGGATTTCGTCACTCGCCCGCGGCGCCCAACGCCGCAGATGACAACGAGATAACTCAAGCTGCCTGCGCGGCCGGAGTGGCCGGAGCGGCGGTGACCACGGGCAAGGGGCGAGTGACGAAAGCAGTGGAGGCGGCGACATCGACGTCACAGACGCTCTTTTTCCGTCCAGTTTTAGTTTGAAGGAGCCTACCACGGGTAACTAATTGTTCGCGTAGCTCCGACATGCACTCCGCTATTCAAAATTTGGTCGTTGGGATAGGTAGTGTCGAGGACGGGCTCCAAAGTACTCACCTGGTGTAGCCACCAATTACTGATAATTAAAAAGTTAATTAGCGTAATTTCGCTAGTTATGCATACAAGTGCGGAAATTTTTCGGTATCTAGAGGCCGACATTCCGTATACTATAGAATGGTACACAAAACATTCCCGCGATTTATTTTTTTTCTAATTTAAAAAATGTGTTGCAACTAAACAAAACACCCTCTATATTGAATTCATGAGGTTAAGAGATGCTGGCGGAAAACTCAAACAATGGGAAGTGGTCACAGTTTCCTCCCCGAATCGGAGGAGCTGTTTTTCTTAAATACCAACGTCAGAGACATGTTATCAGTTCAAATGTGGAAAGTGCAACTTTTCAGGAAGAAACGGAAAGGTTTGGTGGAGCAATATATGGCTAGCGTCTCTCTTCCAAAAGGACTGCATTGCATTTTCGAAGGTTTCAATGCTTCAGTCACTTCAGAAAGAAACGTATCGGTTTCCAGTGCGTGCCATATTGTTTTTGCACTGCTCCCACTGTTGTAGTTGTAGCATCAACCATGAGGCACGTTGCTGTGTCGGGAAGCGGGTGCATCACAGGGGTCAAGAGGCAAGCTGTCCAGGAAGGCATTGCCCTGCTCCGCTGACTATTGAAACTCGGGTGCTTTCTTCCTGCCCAGAGCAGGTAATCAGTTAGCGGCTATAAAATGTGGGCATAAGGTGACTTAAATGCAAACATTTCGACGGCAATCTCTCTGGCTCGGTAGTAAATTTGGGAGGTTGAGATTGCTCCAGCCACAGTTTAAAGAGAGCCCGACGTTTCGGGACCGACTCGGTCCCTTCTTCAGGGGTGACTGTGTTGGTCACGAATGTCGCCGCGTCTTGTACTCTCACCACGGCTCCAGCTTTCCCATTCCCTTACGTTTCGGAGACCGTGAACGTATTCCGAAGGCATCGTTCTCAGCGAGCGGTTTCGCGTTGGCAGGTGTGTGTTGAATGTGACACAGCTCGAGCAAGAGCCTCTTTCCCAAATTCCTTTCTGTTTCAATAACCACAAAATTGACTTCCACGGCGCTTCTGTTATTGAAACAGAAAGGAACTGAAACAGAAAGTAAAGCTGCGTTCATACTTGTGAACATTGTCGATCAAAGAGCAAATATTACGCATATGTGAGGCACTACATCAATACGTAAGTATTAGGTGGTGTGTTCCGTTACTAGAAAGTACATACGTAATTCTAAAGACCCTAGTGTGTCTTAGGCTGCATTAAAACTGCGACGCTATGCACGAAAAAGGCCTCTGCCGACGACTTGGTGCTGCGATCTTGCAGTTACCCAGGGATTCTGCACAAGCTCGTATTTCCCGACGGCGCTGCCAGGTGGTGTCAATATCTCACGCAGCGTAGTACGGCCGGCAGATAACTATCGTCTGTTGACATTTGCAGCGAAGTAAGCGGACACGCGGCCAACTTTTTTCTTATATATATCCGGGACATGACGCCAACGGCGAAAGCGCCGTTCACGTGTCAAAGTAGTTGCTATAGCAGTATCACCAACCTAAGAAAGTCGCGGAGCCCTATGAAACCAGCCCCTTCCAACGCTTGTTTTCGCGATGGAGTGACGTCGTGATATGCCTCTACAGGACTTTGGGCACTTACTCAATGTCGCACTCTGTTAAGTTGTCGCCCATGACCCAACTGACGCTTTATCTCTGTTATCACTGGATCATCCGCTTATGGGATCATCGGCCCACGGGATCTAAAACGTGATTGGCTACTTAAAACAATCGTCGTCTGCCGGAGTCGAAGGCGTAAACTCGAAATATTGAGAAGCAATGAGCACGTTAGGAGTACTACATTTTTCGTACATTTTCCCCACATTTTAGTTTATTTTTCAGCAGTGTCGCTCCTATCGCGTGGTCTCACCGGATTGGAAAGTGGGAGAGGTCATTCCAGCCTCGAAGTAAGGTAACCCAAAATTAACTAAGAAATACCGCCCAATATCTTTGGCAAACATTGTTTGCTGCAAAATTTTCGCAAAGGTATTGGGCGGTATTTCTGAGGTGCAAACGGATTGGGCATGTTATTTATTCTCAATTCGTAGATTTTCCTTTTTACTTAAATTCTTAGCAACGTAAGCAGCAAGGTTTCCAGTAAGGTATCTCCTCTCGTACTCTGCTTGCAGGCTTTGTTAAATACATGAGCTCTAGCCTTGAAGCTGAGGCTCTTTTCCTTGCTTTCTAAGCGGCATTCCTCAAAGTACCGCACAGCCGGCTGTTGCTAAAGCTTTTGGCACTAAACCTTGACACCGTGGTTGTGACTGGATAGGTAACTTCTTAAACGACCTCAAACAATTTCCATGTTATTGATCGCTCCTACGCACTTCCTCCCGTGAATTGCGGTGTTGTGCAGGGAACTCTGCTTGCCCCCCTCACCCCCTAAGTTTTTTTATATATATTATAGACTTGCCGAAGGAGATCTCACCACGATACGCTTACTTCCTGATGATTGCGTGTTATGTCGTGGAATTAGCAACAACAACGGTGTTCCAACTCTTCGAGCCAATATTCT